>MU005770.1:1016169-1094874 GCA_010093715.1 Pleomassaria siparia CBS 279.74 | reverse complement strand
TATAGCTCTAAAGCGTCTCTTTAATAAGCTTACGCTTAAGCTTAAGACTGCGTAGATAATCTACTGCAATAATTAATAAATAATTAGGCTTATTATTAGTAAAAACAAAAGGATTATAACGCGCCTTTAATACGTTAATATTTAGAACATGTAGCTCTGCTAAGAGCATGCTAAGGGCTCCTTTAAAGTAATATATCTACTAACTAATAACATGCTAGCAGATAGATTTACAAAATATCTGCCTAGATAGAAATTTATAAGATTTAAGGAGCTCTTAAGACTTTATAATACATAATTAGAGATATAGAAAGAGAAGTAATAAAGAAGCAACTAAAGGTTACTCTTAAAAGCCTAGAGGGTTACTTAGTGTGTATTACTACGTAGGGGAGAATACCTCTCTCCCCTAGGGAAAGATCTAGAATTTACTCTACTAACTTATTAACTAGCTCCTTAAGCAGCCCCTTAACTTACTTATAGCGCGCTAAAACGTTAGCTAAGGCAGTCCTTATAAGCAGGTAACTATCCTATCCCTAGTACTACTCTATAAGAGGAGTGTCCTTAAGGGCGCAGAGTACTATGTGCTATTTCTAGATCTTAGAAGCCTGTAAACATGCAATTAGCAAAAAATTATAATAAGTTAAATAGAAATTAAGCTTACGTTGTCTAGATTATCGCGCAGGACTATAAAAAGCTTCTTTAAAGTAAAAATAAGGTGTTCTAGACTATATATAGGTTAGCCTAAGCTCTTAAATAAGGGAAGGAAAGCTTATATATAGGATAGTAGAAGTAGCCTAAGTTATAGAGGTAGTAGTGCCTTAAATTAATAGTAGTATTAAAGCAAGATCTATTAGAGCGCCTACTAAGGGCACTCCTTACATAATAAAAGCAAGGAGGAAACTAATAAGCTACCTAATTACTACGCCTAAGAGCGTTAGTAGTTAGTAATAAAGCGCCCTTAGGATTAGAATTAGAATTAGAATTAGAAGCTCTAGGCGCTGGTGGCTGCTTCTGCTTCTTCTTTTTTGCTAAGCTTAAGAGAGCTCTAGCCTAACTAGCTAGCTTAGTCTTCTTAGTTACCTTAGCTAGGACTGCCTGCTTAGAAGCCTTGCGCTTCTAGGTCTTCTTCTACTTAAGCAGGTTAATTGCAAGGAGGCTATCCTTATAATTAACTTAGGCCTGCTTAGCAGCTTAACGCTCCTTGCTCTATTTTGCACGCTCTTCTAATCTAGCTTAGTTCTAACCTTAGTTAAGCTAATTAGAATAGAACTTAGCTAAACCTAAGATAAGGTTAGCCTTAAGATTAGTTAAAGGGGCAGGCACAGAGGAAGATAGAGCCTAAGAGGTAAGAGGTAGAGCTCTAGAAGAGCTTAACGTATTATTCTAATAGAGCTTATGCTTTAGTTACTTACGCTTAGCATCCTTACGCGCCTTCTAAGTAGCTTAAGCCTAGGTCTGCTTCTAGAGCTAGGCAAAGGAGGACTTATTATTAGAGGAGGAAGAGAATAAATCCTCTAGATTATTAGGGAGGCTAGTTAAGTTAATCTCCTTAATTAGAGTAAATTAGTTATTTAAGGGGGTCTTAGGGATAAGAGCTTCTGCTATCTCTTACTTAATCTTTATAATCTTTGCACTATAAGAAGCTGCTAGAGAAGGAGTTAGCTAAGCAGGAGAAGAGGAGCTATAAAACGTATAATTAGTGCTTAGGAACTTACGTCCCCTAAGCTTAAGGATTAGAAAAGTAGCTAGTAGAGTAGTACTAGTTAACTGCACCTATCCCTTTAAGGGGGTGCTGCTATTAACTAGAGCTTTTAAGGTAGGCTTTAGATTATTTAGCTAGTACTCTAGACGCATGCTGCTCTTTAGGTGCCTAAACTTATTAAAAGTAAGATTAAATAAGCTAGAAACTTATAGAATACTAAAGGGCGGCTTAAACATTAATTTTAGAATCTTAGCACGCATACGCTCTTTAAGCGTAAGCGTAGAAGTAGAAGTAAGAGCTAAAGGAGCGTTTATAACATAAGGTGCTAGAGTTAGAGTCTTTAGAGCCTCTAGCTTAATAACCTTAGACGCAGTAGACTTAGGAGTATTTAAAGAGCAAACTAGTTTTAAGCTTACTAAGCCTAAGAATTAATAGTCTTAGGAGTTATAGGCTAGGGAGTTTTTAAAGTTTAAACTAGAAGAGCCTACTGCGCCTTTAGATTAATAATCTTAGGGACAACAGGCTTAGGGACAACAGGCTTAAGAGTAACAGCCTTAGGAATAATTAGCCTAGAGTAGAGATCCTTATAATTAGCTCTAGATAGCCGCACCTTATCTACTAAGGGGGTACTACTACTACTAGGAGCACGCAAAGACTAGTCCTAGGATCTAGAGATTAGTAAAGAAGATATAAGAGGCTTACTAGACTTAGATAACTATACTCCCTCTAAGGGAGCGCTGCTATTAACTAAGGAGCTAGTAGCTAGAAAAGTTGTAATTATAGATCTAGTTAGACGCGCGTAATAAACTAGAGAGCTAGTAGAAGATATAATTAGAGCCTTAGAGATACTATTATTAGGAGTAGTAGAAGTTAGAAATAGAGATAAGAGAGCGTCTTAAGCTTTGCGCAAAGTCTTCTTAGCGTTAAGGATAGCTAATTATTACTAAAGGAGCTTAATCTACTCTTAAGGTGTTAGCCCTACTACTAGAGTAGCTAGGGAAGAAGTTAGATAAGTTAAGGAAGCGTTAGTAACCTTAAGAGCCTTAGGCTTAGCAGTAGTATCTTAGGTAGGAGCTATAGGCTCTGCCTAAGGAGGCGTAGGGGGGGAGGAGCTAGAGCTATTAGTAGCTTTATTAGCTGCATAGCGCTTGCGTATTTTAGTAGATTAATTATATTTTAGCTATATAAGTTAGTAAGGCAGATTTAATAAAGTAAGAGGAGCTTAGGATACTTATACTTTAGGAGCTATTATATAAGTGCAAGTATAGGTATAAAGTTATTATTAGAGCGTATAAGGTTATTTAGGAGCGTATAAGGTAGTAAAGAAAGGAAGGTTATAAAGGTAAAAGAGGAGATTAATTTTTTCTCTTTATTTATTATTTATTTACTTACGCATAGAATGCAATTAGATAGAGCACGTAACTAATATTACTAAGCAAAAATTACTAAGCTTAATATTACAAGATTAGTTAACGCCTCTACGCAGGGAAGTTAAGATCTAATCTTAACCTCTCTAGGGGGTGTGTTGTGTATAGTGCTTATGCTTATCTAATCTGTGTGCTAGTCTAGGTAAGCTTAATAGCTTACTAAGGTTAGGTAACTATCTAAAGCTTACCTAATAGTTTGTAATCCTGTAGATCTTTAGACAGACGTTCTTCTGCTCTAATAGAGTAGTATATAATCTTATTTATTATATAGTATTAGATAGTTACTAATTAATACTCTTTTATAACTTAATTACATAAACGTACTTTCCCAGCTTAATTCTACCTCTATAAAACCTAATTATTATAATTACTGTTGTAGCAATACATACATACATGAACATCTCTCGACTAATCAGCGACGTGCGCTGATCGGGCTGCTGTGAAGTGGGATAATTGTTAATTAATAGTCTTGAGCATTGAGGCGACTGATCTTGATAAATGGAACAAGATTGAGATGAGAGTGCCCATCCACTGTCCGGTAGCAAACTGTACAGGCTGCGCGACTTAGTTACCACGTTACCTAGGTAGGCAGACACAGAAGACCGTTCCAAAAGCGATCGGCGGGCTGGTAATAATAATTATGTAAATAAGCCTACATGAATAAGCGCCCCGGGTCTAGTTCACGCCTATCCTCAAGTGTGTTAGTGCGGACGGGTCCTCCCTCCCTCGAAGGCTCGAACGACCACTTGACTAATCTTCACGATACCTCGTTCTCTACCGAACATTTCATTGGTTCATGCGTCGAGTTGCGATGCGATGCTGTGCCACGCTCGCATGATTGGCCCCCACTCCCGGCGCTTTCCCGAGCGCTTAGTGTTTTGAGACGATAACCGATTGGTGTACATACATGCAATCCCTAATCCCTCTCTGCTCCCAGGTACCCGCGCTCTTCCTTTTGGGGTATGGCCATCGACTCGTTGTGTACGAAGTATGCAATGAAGCCGACTGTGCCTCACAGAGCTCCAACGGCAAAAGAACGCAATGTCTCCATACAAATCATCCCATCTTTCTCCGTCTCGTCACGGTGACACACTCACTGCACATTGACAGTCATGATTTCAGCACCTTTCTTTGCCCAATGGCGCAAAAGCCTCTTTCACAACCAAGGACTCAAAGCCGGTTCTGAAGTTACAGAGATCCCAGTCCCATCATCAGTCCTACCACCAGTTCCAACATTCCCACCACCAATCTCACCAACCACCAAGGTTAAATCGAAGACATGGGCAACAACTGTCACCCATGTTCCAAGCTGGCCACAGCACGCAAAGCCATTGAAAGTGCGCAATTCGATCTCTAATCTATACCTGATAGGAGATATAGTCCTTGGCATTCTTCCTATTTACTTCATCCGTAAGTGATTGTTTACTGGGAATAGGTCTCAATTCTGATCAATTCCAGTCCTCGGTGTTGCCGTGATAACACTAAACGGAAAGCCGACAAAGGATAACGCGTTTGGCCCCAAGGTGGAATTTGCAATTCAATTGGTAGGTAGGCCAAGTCGACGCATTCATAATCCAATCATATTGACCGAAACATAGGGCCCAACATTGTTTCCGATAGTATTCGCAGCTATCTCGGGGCGTAGTATGAAAATGTATGCTAGATATTTGGCCGAGAAAGGCGCGAACATTAGCGTGAGTTTGTATTTCACTTCGCATCGTGTCGTATTACATATGTGTGCGTGTACTGAGGTCTAGTGCAGACTTTAGAACTCCTAACGGCTAGCCAATCCGTATGGGGAACCGTCGAAAGTCAGTTTTTGATGCAGCGTTTGACCCTAGTTGGAGCACACTTGCTCTTCCTCTGGGCTTTATCACCACTAGGTGGCCAAGCATCTCTCCGACTGATGAGCAGGGACGACATAGCAACAAATTCATCGACAACTCTACGGTACCTCAGCACGGGTCCCGCAGCCACTGCCATAGGGTTAGAATCAGCATGGGCAGGCAATGGAAAGGCCGCAGATGCCAGTGTCCTGTATAATGCAGCCCTCCTCACGCCACATTCAACCAAAATCGGACCTCAGGACATATGGGGCAATGTCAAAATCCCAAGTATGGAAGCATTGAGCTCGATCCATGCCGACTCTGAGGGCTGGATTGAGGTACCAGCTAATATTTCTACGCCTGAAACCTACTCATCTCTTGTTGGCATTCCTCTAATCAACGTTCCAACGATTGGCTTGTCAAGCTTCAGCGTGGAATATACCTACCTCTCCGTTGCTTGTGGAGGTTTCGATCCGATCCCGTATCCAACTGCTTCGGGTTCATATTCGTCGCCAGACTGGGCTAAATTAAATGAGTTAGTCGTGGGTGAATTCTGGTCCAACAAATCTGATTCTCCAAGCTATAACCCTTTCTCTCCACAAGGTATTCCCACGAGCTTCTTTATCGATACCACTTCTCCCTGGCTGTCATCCCCACCTGGACTAGGCAATAATACCAACTTTCCCCGCCTCGATGGATTCTTTGGAAACATCAACCAATCCCAGCTGAGTCAAAAAGAGTTCAGCACAAACCGGGAACTGCAGTACGTCTCCTTGTATGTAACAACAGATGCCATCAATTTGTATAACAAGGCCATTCTTAACATGGTCAAATGTTCACTCGGTCAAAAACACGTGGAAGCAATGGTTGGTTGCGACAAGGACCAGTGTGCGGTCCAAAAATTGAGAAAGTCTCTTTCCGACACCCGTCCGGAATCGCTCACTGGCTTCGAACATTCCATGGTTTCGTCGGGTATCGCGAAAGACTTCCCCGCAGCAATCATATCACAGTACGAGGCGGGAGATTGGATTAGCACATCCAATCCAACAGAACGTTTCCTTTCCAACACGTCTTCTCTGCCATTTGTGCAGCAGATTGCCCCGTTGGAAACAAACGCTTCGTTCGTCGATCTGTCTCTGATCCCACCGGAAATCTTTTCGAGGAGATTGAGTTTAGTTTTGAACACATATTACCAACTCAGCTCGCAAACCATGGGCTATTTTGGTGGGCTGTCTAGTAATTTGTCGAATTACGGGCCGGACACGCTCCCAGCCACGGATATCAACGCATATCTTCCGAGCAACTTGTCGGCTACATCACATACCTTTTCCGAATGGTGGACGACCTTCTCGAATGAGGTTTATTCCATGAATTATCCTTTCATCGGCGCAACCACGACGGCGAAGGTAACCACTACGCATGAGATATTCGTGAGCAACAATGCATGGATTGCGCTTCTTTTCATCTCTTCCAGCATCATCTTCGTCACTGGAGGAGTTGCTCTGGTACTGAAGCGGATGACGCTCGGGCCTGAAATATTCGGGTTCGTGACCAGTATGACGTACGACAATCCATACGTGAAGCTCTCCGGTGGTACTTTGGGTGGAGGGACGACTTTGGACGCAATGGAGCGTGCGAAGCTACTGAAGGATGTCAAGGTGTATATTGGAGACGTCCGCGGTGACGAGGAAATCGGTCACATTGCCATGGCTGCTGGTGTTCCTATGCGAAAACTAGAACGAGGCCGCTTGTATGCATGAAGGACAACGTCAGCAAGTTTACTGGAGACGGCGGGCTTTGTCACCGAGGGCCTTTTTTCGCAATGACCGTTGTGCCTTTGTCGGCCGAGACGTGCAAAGTCATCATCGCACAGCCACACCAAGACTGGCCGCCCAAGACGGAAACGGAGGAGAGTTGCGAGCAACAAGGCGGAGGAGGACTCTTATCGTGGGCCAAAAGAAAAAAAATGTTTCCGGCTGACGCTCAGCAACGGAAAACTAGCCCTTGTACCCTTGGTTACAATGGTAGTAGCCCCACAAGTCAAATGAAATCTCCTAGTTTGATCAGCATTATCAAGCGCTTTGCCACAACCAGTCTCCGGCCATGCTTGAGTAAAGATGTGATGGAATTGATGGAAACTTGGGGAGGGGGGGCTAGCTGTGGTCGATAGCAGCGTAACGTTGAAGATGCAACCGAAAAAGAGGCGACCAGAAAGAAATTGCTCGCCAATCGGACAAGCAATGTCCACGGACAGGGATGCAGTCCGACACAGGGGTTCACAGGGGCCTTGATTCTCGGCTAGTAGACTGCGCCGCAGCCTATGACGGATCGGTCAGACGTCTTTGCTTGAAACATCGCTTTTGTGTTCTATTACTGTAGTGCCTTTGTACGACTCTCATCATCTCCGTCAGGAACTCCACGCATTGATGCCCTGCATCCCGCCATCCCGCTCTGACCTTGTCATGCCTTTTCGTTTCTGTCGAGGCCTGTCTGGCTGACGAGCTTTGTTTGGATACGATCTGGACGTCCGTTTCACAGCACCATGTGGGGCAAACCGACGCCACGCTCTACCAGCCAGTTGTTCGGACTATAGCAAAACATCCCAGCGTACGGTGGGTGGTAGTCCGCCGGAGGTAGACACGAGTGGCGCTCCACTGTACATACCTCTGTAACATGGGAGCTCACATTCCATATGTATATAACGAGCCCTCGGAGCTCTCCAGTATCTCTCCTCTCATCACACTCACAAACACATTCATTCCACATTCATCTCTTCTATCTCCGGTCTGGTACCATTCATTGCCTTCTTTCTTCACCATCACTCCTTCAACAGCACCTTCAAAGAGCCTAGTCTTTTTATTATACACCTTGAGCAACATCACCACCACAATGTCTTCCTTCCGATCCACCGTTCTGGCTGCTGCCTTGCTGGCTACCGCTGCCAATGCCCACATGATGATGGAATACCCAGTGCCTTACAGTCTCGAGAAGCTTGGAACGGATAACGGCCCAGTCTCTGCTTCTACTTTCCCCTGCCACTCCCAGTACGGCTACGATGTCACTACCATGAACCCCATGAAGGTTGGAAATGCGAGTGAAGTCAAGCTGAAGGGTAGTGCTGTCCACGGTGGTGGATCTTGCCAATTGGTTGTCACCACTGACATGGCACCGACTAAAGATTCAAAATTCAAGGTCATCAAATCTTTCGAGGGAAACTGCCCCGTTGCCGATACGCCCTTGCCATTCACCCTCCCTGATTCCATTCCCAACGGCAAGGCCACCTTCGCTTACACCTGGTTCGCAAAGTCCAGCGGTGCTCCTGAGATGTACATGAACTGTGCTCCTATCGAGGTCTCCGGTGGTGCCAGCGACACCACTGCTTTCGACGCACTCCCCGATTGGTTTGTTGCCAACATTGGCGGTTCCTGCATCAGCCCCCAGAACTTCGACACCAAGTTCCCCAACCCTGGAGCTGAGGTTGCTACTGGCCAGGGTGTGCTCAAGGACCCGACTGGTGACTGTGGTGCCACTGGAAGCACGCCTACGACTCCCACCAACCCTTCTGCCGCTCCTTCAGCTGCCCCTTCAGCTCCTGTGGCCTCTGCCCCCGTTGCTTCTGCCGCTCCTTCAGCTCCCGTGGCTTCTGCTCCCGCTGCTCCTGTCGCTTCTGCTCCCGTTCCTTCGGTCGTTGCTCCCGCACCATCCAGTACGTCGCCCCCTCCTGCGTCTGAATCTGATCTGACATGCGATGAAGATGAACCCGTTGCCACTGCTGCCCCTTCAGCCGCACCCCCTTCTGCTTCCACTGCACCCGTGCCCGCCCCTGGAAACAGCGGCTCTGCCTGCACCACTAACGGCGCCATCATGTGCAATGGCACTACACAGTTCGGTCTTTGCAACAACGGCAACGTTGTCTGGCAGCCGGTTGCCGCTGGTACCACCTGCGTCGGCGGTGCCATCCAGAAGCGCTCGACAGCCTTCCACAAGACATACAACGGCCGCATTGTGCGCCCCAAGGCCTCGGCGTCGTACAGAATCTAAGCGCCTGATCTCGCAGATACTCGTTGAACGACGCAACGCGCCCATCTTCTTCGGAACACTTTGATGATATTGTTTGGTGTATATTGAACAAGTTTGGCTTTTGACCTACTTTCTTACTTTGCATTTGTTTTTAAACGGGGGTGGGTCTGGGACCGGTTTGGGGTATCACTTGGAGCTTCGCTTCGCACTTTGTACATGATCTGTCTTTTTTTTTTATCATATGAGCATTTTGCGCGGTTGCATTGGTGGGTGGGGGGACATTTTCACACACTCTCTCGGGGGGATTTTCACACACTCTCTCTCTCTGAGGTACATACATGGAATAAGCACTCGGTACAAATTTTTCATATTGGCATTTTTACCTCCTGAGTTGTTGAAATCATCCCGTCATCTAATCTACACTAGCGCGCAGTTCATCCAATCAATCAATCAATACCACTAATAAGACTTTTTACCCCATCTTTCCCTGAGCCCCCAAAAACGAGGGAAACAAAACCACATTCAACTCCTGCGTCCACATGGACATTCAACTCCTGCGTCAACATGGACATTCAACTCCTGCATCATCCACTGATCGTTCCCGCCGCCTCATTACATATTACCCCACAGCACCCGCTTCTCTCCATGCCGAAATTACAGGACCACACATGTCCCTCCCTCCCCTGTCTGTCCACAAAATCCCATCCGACCAACGCACCCATCGTCAATCATCATCATCAATCTTCCCGCTTCACAGTTTCACACTTCCACACATGCACATGCACACGCGTGCGTAAAACTACACATATTAATTACTGTGTCCATGATCGTCCAGAAGAAGAAAGACCATGGAAAGAACGCCATGGTTAAACTAAACACGCGACCAATCAGACAAGCCGCGCAAGGGTACATGTCCACGAGTTTGAAACAGGGGGGATGCCCGTCCGGTCCGTCTGCGCCCGCGCTCGTGCACACCCTTGTCCCATGGTCGTCGGATTTATGTAGATTGATTGATTGATTGATTGATTGACGGATTGATTGACGGATGCAGGTGCGGACCTGGCGATCACTGGGCAAAGCAGCAAAAGCGGCTTGAAAGCGGCTTGAAAGCGGCTCAGCCACGGGCGCGTGCGAATCGCGGCACGGCGAAAAGCGAAAAGGTGTGGCGAATTGAGTGGGGGGGGCAGGGGGGTTTCGCTTCTACATATGTACTGTCAAGGAAGAAGAAGGAGAAGAAAAATAGAAAAAAAGGGGAATTCATGCGCGTTATCCTTGACCAGCTGATGAATGAATGGATGGATGGATGGATGTTTGTTTAGTGGGTTTGCATGCATACGACGTATGCGTGTGGGCGAGTGGTGTGGTATGGATAGATTTATGCCGAGGTTTGTACATACATGTATGTACATCTTCTATACATACTTGCATACGTACAGGTACATATGTACGTATGTAGTACCTTTGTATCATGTATGTATACAGTGGAGTGTCTCTATGTACATACATATGTACCGACCGGTACGATGAGTGGTTCCCCTCGTTGCTGTGCCTCGTCGATGCATTGTTATCGTCATCATCGATAAGGGAGGGGGCTTGCTTCGAGGATGGGGAATTCGAAGCCGCGACGGGAAGGAAGGACGGGTCGAAGCGATGCATGCTGTGCCGTATGTATGTATGTACATACAGTAGTTGTCCTCCTTTGTTGCTTGTAGTATGTAATTAATGTATGTAATGTAATGTACACATGTAGATAGACGGGGTGGGTGGTTAGTGAGAAATGCCACGGCGCACGGCGCACGGCGCACGGCGCACGGCGAGGGAGTCTGTTGGTTGGTTGGTTGGTTGGTTTCAAACCCCTTCATCATTAATATGTACGTATGTTTACATACATATTAAATCAACCTTTACTTTCCCCATCCATCCATCAATCAATCAATCAATCACTCACCTACATCCCCGTGATACATATGTACATGAGAATAACTTAGTTCTTACATACACTACTACTACAAAAATAGGTATCGATCGGGCCTTCGGAGATTACTTAGAATTGTATGTCACTGTCACTGTCACTGTCACTGTCACTGTCACTGTCACTTCTACAAGTAATAATTAGTAGATCGATCGACCGACAAGTGGGCATGGGATGGGATGAGCCTAGTATGTATCATAATGTATGTACATATGTACTGTACTGTACTGTACTGTACTGTACTTGTATGTAATTAAGGTTTTGTGTCTGGAGGAGGAGATGATGGGATCGACTCATCGAGGGAGGGATCGAGGGATCGGGGGATGGATGAATGGATGGATGTATGTATGTACGTAAGAATCGGTGCGTGGTGCCACTTCGCACTTTGCACAAACCAAGCATGTTCGATGATTCAAAGTGCAAAGGCACTATTGTTACTATAGTTTTGGTCGATGCCATGGCGTTGGCGTTGACGGTGTGAATCGAAGCAAAGACCCAGGCACGGGGCACAGGCACGGCTCGTAGAGATTTTTTTATTTTATTTTTATTTTTATCTTCATCTTTTTTTGCAAAGCCTACGTACAGTGAGTGCATCCATGTATTCACATCATGTCCGATCAATCTATAATAATCCATATCCCTTCGATATCCCACAGTCGACGACGCTAAAATGCAATCTTCTGTCATTGCTATGTACTACCCACACACGAACACTCGACACGAACCTACGTCCAAGCCATGACTGCATCCTCGACAATAGGCCGGATGACCTTGCGCCCGGCATCAGACTCGTGCGTCCACACCATCTGGCGGGGCGCAAGCTCAGAGACTCTGTGCCAGGGTGTGAGTGATATGCTCGAGTTGGTTGTGAGGGCGTCGTAAATGACTTTGAAGAGAGAGTCGGCTTGATCTTGGTCCTGTGAGTACGCAGTCAGTCAGTCAGCACATGATGTTCGAAATGGATCAATTACGAGGTTGCACACTGGAAGAAAGAAAGAAAAAAAAACTTACAATCCTGACATCATCTCTCACGACCAAGGCAATCTCCCTGATCTTCTTCTTCTTGCCATTCTCGCGAGTCTTGTAGTTGTTCAGGGTAACGCTGACGTCGACGCCCGCTCCTGCCGTCCACGCCGCGTGGATGGCGAACCAGTCAAACAGCTCCTGGAACTCCGTCTTATCGATCTGAGCGTCCATGGAGTAGGAAATGGACGCAAAACCCAGACTGACGGTCGGCGTACTGGGAGAAACCGTATCGACGAGATCGCCCTTGTAATCGCGTCTCAGCAGATCGCGAAGGCCCAGGTGATCAAGGTCCTTCTTCGCCTTGCTCAGAGCGTCATTCAGACCCTCCATGACTTTGTACAGATCGTTCTTGGCCCAATTACTCCGTTTCAGTACGCGCTTGGATGTTTCCAGATCCGCCTCGCTTGCGGAATCCTCGTCCAGACCGCTAGAATCGATCGCTATGGCGCCTAAAATGAGTTCCAGTAGTTCGTGAGGCATGTGGTACTCCTCTTCGAGCTTCTCCAACTCGTCGAGCATTTGGCGTGCGACGAGCGTCGTGCAGCTTGCTGTCGTCTCGAAGACGCGGGGCTCAGCGTCAGGACCCGCGCCCCTGTCGACATGATGGTCAAAGATGGATAGGATCTTGGCTTTGGACCATTTGCGCAGCGGCTCCGCATGGTCCACGAGCACGATGCCTCTGAGTTTGAGACTCAGTGTCTCTGGGTCCTCGGGGAGCTCGTCCAGGGTAAGGAGGTCTTCATGTCCGCTAGTCATCAGGGAGTTTTTGAGTGCGAGTTGGTTCTCCGGGCGCAAATCCAGCGCATCCGTCGGCGTCTGCAACAGCGCAATGGCCTTGATCGGATCCGAAGTGTTTTGTGTCGAATGCTCGAGATGATACGCCCACGTGAGCGCCGCGGTCATAGAATCCAGATCCCCGCCCTCATTTCCTTGAACCAGCGTCCATTCCGACTCTTTCCCGGCTTGCCAATCGATCAGAAATTCCCTCTTCGTCGCGCGGCTCCATTCGCTGAAATGGCCTATGCCCTTTTCGATTGTGCCATGTATCCTCACTGGAACCTGGTGGTTGTTGTGCCGTGAGCCCGCGACTACCGGAGCTGCGGCGAGAAGTGTTGACGACAGAATACAAAGGGACCGCATCGTGATTTGAGATGTTCCAAGACGAAGAATAAGAGATTTTCTTGGATTTTGGGACAAGGTTGGTTGTTGACCTGAGACTTGGAACGAGAAAAGGCCCATTCGCCAAGCAGACCTCATTGCCTGGAACGACCGATTGCGTCACTGTTGGGGCGAAGCTGAGAACCCCTGAGGCTTCTTGTATCCATTCTACTCAATTCGAGCCACAGATCACATGTGGTCAAATCACTTTACGATATAGCGAGAACCAGAGGTTCATACGCCTATTATCGGAAATGTAAAGAGCCTGTTTTGGCTACTCGGAGATTTAGTGGCATGACGGACCCGCGGAATCACTCCCGCTCTCCGTTAGTCTAATATGTAATAGTAAGCCTCGTCTCCAAACAACATACTTTTTTTTTAACGTTAGCACTTTATCATTTAGGTTATTTCAAGTAATCAACACTCGTTGCACAGGTGCGCTTACATTCATTCATTCATTCATTCATTCATTCATTCAATCAATCAAGCACCAATGTCCACAATCCTTATAACCGGCGCCGCATCCGGTCTCGGCCTCGCCTTCCTCGAGCATTACAGCTCCTCCACACCTCGACCACGCATTCTAGCCCTCGATATCACACCGCTTCCCAACTCCGTTTCCTCTCTTCCCAATGTTTCTTTCTATCTTATCGATGTTTCATCCGAGGCCTCTCTTGGCCAGTTATGCTCCAATCTTAAAGAGGGGCACATAGACCTCGTCATCCATTCGGCCGGCATACGAGGATTAGTCCCAGAAGTCGTGCAAGAGAAAAGAGGCGATGTCGCTGCGACGGAAACGTACGAGGTCATGACGAAGACTACCATGATGAAGACGTTTGAGATAAACACCTGGGGTACTTTTAGCCTGATAAGAGCGCTTCTACCGAATCTTCGTCCTTCGGGGGTCCATACCAAGTCGACAACTTCAAAAGTCGTCATACTGTCCTCGCGGATGGGCTCCATCTCAAGCAACGTCGACGGCGGCGGATACGCCTACCGAGCGAGTAAGGTAGCACTGAATGCTGTAGTGAAGAGTTTCGCTATCGATGTACCTGACGTGGTGTTCTTGTTACTGCACCCAGGGAGAGTGGAAACGGGGCTGGTGGAGTGGAAAGAAGAAGGTGCTATCAGTCCTGAAGACAGCGTGCGGGATTGTGTGAACGTTATTGAGACGGCGGGAAGGGAGAGTGGTGGGGTGCTTCTGGATAGATGGGGGGACGTCATTGAGTGGTAGACGTACAAATCAAACTTAGATCGTGTAGATAAAATGGTATGCACTTGGACATGACGGATTGCCTAACTCTTGTAGAGAGAAGACTCAAAGCTATACACGATGAAATTCCGATCATACCTCGGTATATTCCAGCTACCGTGACCGGAAAAAAGGGTCAGATAATGACTAGTCAACCTTCCTCCCATGTGGCCCCATATGAACAAATGCCATCGCCGATAGAGACATTAAAGTAAGGGGTATCGTTCCCGCGAAATCACTGTATAAGCCCATACACTCACCATGCTGCCACCTCCACGCTCAAGTCTTACGGATCAGACTATCTGACGGATTGACACGCTGAGCCCATTCTGTCCAGCTCCCATCATAGATTCTCTTCGTGTTGGTGGGGAATCCTGCCTCAACCAGAGCAGCATCGATCACAGCGGCTGTGACTCCAGTGCCGCAGCTGGCAATAATCGGTTTTGATGGATCGACACCTTTGGATTTGAAGATGGCCTGAAGTTCGGAAGCGGGGAGTAGGGCCTTGCTGTCGGGGTGAAGAAGTTCGGAGACGGGGACGGAGATAGAGTAGGGAATGTGTCCGGAAGAGAGACCTGGATTACGTTAAATGGTTGGTCGTGTTAAACAGTTCTCGACGTCTCGATGCTGTACCTTTTCGAGGTTCTGGATCTGATCCATCAAACCTTGTCTTGCTCCTGGCATCAAGAATCTGCACCTCCTTTGCCCCTTCCTTACCCTGCTCCAGCGCAATATCTCTGACCTCCTCGAACGCCACAACCACACTCTTATCCAGCTCCGGAACCGGATACTCGACAGCATCTACCTTTTCCGGCTCGCCGCTCTCAACCTCGTACCCCTCCTCGCACCACTTCCGGAAGTTGTTCAACACATGGACTTGTGGATGGCCAAAGGCTTGAAACGTCCAGCCCACCCTCGGCGCACTAAATATACCCAGCTCTTTCGAATCGTAGATGACCACGCTATCGTCCCTTCGAATACCCAACTCGCCCACCGCTTTTGCAAAGTCCTTGGCCGATGGCAACATGTGTGGATAAGGAGAGTCGGGGTCCTTGACGGAATCTACATCGAAAAACCGGGCTCGAGGAATGTGGCCGGCCTTGAAAGTTTCCTTACCATCTCGGCCGTCATTGGGGAGGAACCAGGATGCGCATACTGGGATGATCTTTGGAGCGGTCGATAGTTTGCTGTGGACGTTCTTCTGAAGAGCCGAGTGCAACTCTGAGGGAGTGACGAGATAGGTGGTGAGGTCGTATTGGGAGGACATGGTGCGCCCTCTTGCCGCCAGTTGCAGGATAGACGGACGGAAGGAGAAGGGTCGCAAGGTCGAGCGGAAGCTAGTCAATAGCATTGTTTGAAGCTGGGTATGGTGATAGAATGTTAGTTTCTGAGATCCAAGGAGAAGCGGGGCTCTACGAGTGCTGCGCAAGTAGCTGCTCTATATACAAATTGAGGGGAGCTGTGTACAGCTGTGTACAGCAGTGCAGATCGGGGATGCCTCCGGTTGATCTGTTTTGTTGCTGCATATGATAGGGCCACTCTAGGAAATGTATGCACTCACCCGCCAGCTTCAGTTATGTTTTCATTCGGGTTCGGGCGTGGTTTGTGCGATGACCTTTGTAGTTGATAGATAATAGTTAAGAGGTGAAATGTATATGTAATTGTTAGCGGCGATGCCGTCATTTAGAAAAAATGGAGCCCCTCGGATTTGCGCTTGGACGCAAACTCGCCGCGGAGGTCTTCCCACGCGCTCTGCAACACCATACGCGACCAAATCACCGCCCACACACACGCTAGGATGAAGGTCACTATTAAGGAATGGAACGCTGTCGCTGCATGGAGGTGGGACATGCCCGATGACGATGTTTGTGGTATCTGTCGCAATCCCTACGACAGCACCTGCTCCAAGTGCAAGTTCCCGGGCGACGAGTGTCCGCTGTGTAAGTCAAGACATCTTCTTACCGTTCTCTGTTGGTTGTTTGTTGTTGACCGAAGACAGTACTCGGCGAATGCAATCACTCCTTCCACATGGTTTGTTGACCTGTAGACCCTCTTCATCTATGAATTTCACTCACGAAAACACAGCACTGCATCTTCTCGTGGCTGCGACAGGAGAGCTCACAGGAGAAGTGTCCCATGTGCAGACAGCGTATGTATCCTACTGTATGGTCCAGGATACCGACTGACATGTTCTAATAGCGTTCAAGTCCAAGAGTCAGGACGCGCCAGCTCTGGAATCGCAGCCTCGAGGTCAAGACACAACCGCTACACCTGTTTGATGATCAGGAAGCCTATGCGATACAAATGGACTATACTGTGGCATAGACGTTGCTTTTGGTTTGAGGATCAACTGTCGCTGGAATGTATACAAGATGACCAAAACGAGCGTGCATGGCGGATCGATGCGTTAGATGGGATAGTTTTGGACACTTTTGGGCATGGACTGGCGTTTGGCATATACCCCTATTGGTGCGAATTGCGCATCTGTATTGTACTATATACGTGCATGAACTCGAATACTGAATTACTTCTGTTCCCCAAGGTCAAACCCCAATGCCTAGACGCCAAGGGTGTTATCGATAAGAAAGCAAGCTTAAGCTCGGAAAGCAAGTTCAAGCTCGGAAAGTAAGCTCAAGCTCTCCCCTTAGCTCAGCCCTAGCCATTTATCCCAACCTTTCACTACACACATCGTTCATCCTCCCTCCTCGCAATGTCCACCCTCCCACGGTCACCACAAATAACACTCACGCAATCGCCGCGCCTCCCCACCCACACCCACTCCCCGCGATCTCCTGCCTTACACGCCTTCCCCGCAACCCGCAACCCGCACGACAACACACACGACGACCCGCCGCTCTTCCCCGACGAAGAAGACGAGATACCCTATCCCGAACCCTCATCGGAGCAAACGCTACTCCCCCCCGCACACTTCAACCCCTTCTTCACCCTCATAGAAGACGGCACGTCCGGGGAGCACTACCATCCATACGTGCACTATGTGTTCGCGGACGATGATCCGGTGATAGTCACGGCGGCTGCGATGAGGAGTCTGGGGTTGGACGAGACGAGATTTCTGCCGGCGAGTACGCCGGATGCGGAGGAGCAGGGGCATGAGGAACTACATGGGGAGGACGAGGGCGAAGGCGAAGGGCGAGAGGGCGAGCACTCGGAGGTGGTCGAGTCGCCTCTCCCGCCGCCGATACCAGGCTCCAAACAACGATACGTGCTCATCGATATCGCAGCCGATGGACATACGCTGCTCTCGGCACAGTCGCTGGCGTCGGACTGGCAGATAACATGCACCAACATTCGACCCGCGCCTACTTTTGACGAGGACCCGGGGAATCTGGGACACATGCTGATGATCGAGGGCGTAGAGATACCTAGGCGGAGTAATAAAGGCAAGGCCAAGGGAGAACCCGGCGAGCAGAAATTGAGGGAGGCGAGGGAGAGGGCCAATGGAGACGTGTTTTCCGCCTTGGACGAACTGGTCAAGGGCGTGGAAGGAGGGTTAGAAGTGGCGTGCAAGATCAAGGTTGTGCCGGAAGATGTCAGAGCGAGTGAACGAACTGTTTTAGAGGGGGGCACGGGGGCGGAAGATGAGAAAGGGAAGAGGAGGGCTAATGAGATTTGACGAGATATCACGAGCGACGAACAATTGAATGAATGTATGAAGCGATGCATTATGGGATTCGAACTGCCTGGTTTCTTTCTTTGCAAGTTCCGCATATCTGAAGGCGTGATTAACTTCACGTTTTCAGAGTCGAATGTGTAGTAAAAACCTTTCCGTCGAAATTTCTAAGTGCACAATGATCATCAGGCAATGAGAAGACGGGAGAACAGAACAGCGAGTACGAAACCACAAGGATATGCATTCTTCAATTGGCTAGAAGCGCTGACAGTTGCTCATACAAATCTCCACCCAAGCAAGCTCTCTAATAACCCCAGAATCTTTGCGAGGCAGCTGTCAACCAAGCCCAAAAGGGCACACACTATGTACATGCAGTAGATTAAAAGAAAAGCAAAGTCGCACGAAAGGGGACAATGATCCCAAAAAAACAAAAACTTTGCGCCTTTTCCGTCATGGTCGAAAAGGGGTGATAGCAGTGGATGAGAGCGGGGTAATAGTAGTGGATGAGAGCTGCAAACGAAAGAAGACGGATGGGGAAACCTATGTGTGATGGTTACTCGAGATTGCGCATTACACTTCCCAATACGTACGTGCTCAAGGGCGGCCACTTCTAACGATGTTGATATAAGAGGAAAATGAGACAAGTAACATGGTAAAAGATGTAGTGAAAGAAGGGTACTGAGTACTGGATATAAGTGAAGGGTAAGAGTAGACGCGAGAAGAATGGAAAATGATGGGCGCGAACGGAAAGACGAGGTTGTTTACATGACTGTACAACCTTTGCTCTGGTCCTTGCCAGACTTGACTTGGAGGGCCACGCGGGCAGCTTCAGTAAAAGCTTCGTTGACTCCCCTGTTCTTCATCGCCGAGCACTCTGCGCACGTGTTAGCAAACAGACATTTCATGTGACATGAGATGGGATGGCTACATACCCAGATATCGGAGCGCCTTGATCTTTTCAGCAACTTTGAGACCCTCGTCGTAGTTGATCATAGGCTTCTCTGGTGACGAATCTTCGTCGGCATCTTCGTCGCCTCCTCGTTTTCGTAGGTCGCACTTGAGGGCTACCAGAACCAGCTTCACATCTGGACAATTTTCTGCAATTTCGCCAACCCATTTGGTTTCCACGTTCTCGAGGGAGTCGGGAGAGTCGACCTGCATTTGACATGAGCTCTGCTCGAGGGCTGAGGAGTGAAGGGCTTACACTAAAGCAAAGCATAATAGCGTGGGTGTCATCGTAGGATAAGGACCGTAACCGATCGAATTCTTCTTGTCCAGCAGTATCCCAGAGACTGAGCTCTACATGTGTGTTGTCGATATAGATGTCGTGGACGTAGTTTTCAAAGACTGTCGGCTCGCTGGAGTAGTCCCATGTTAGTCGGGCGCGCCTAGAAGCTCCATAGGTATAGTACTAGACTTACTATACCGTGGGAAAGTAACCGCGCGTGAAGACGTTTAACAGACTGGTCTTTCCTGTGCCAATGTAAGCGTACATGTGCCGTGGGAAAGTGGTCTCGCCGACTGGTCTTACCACAGGCTCCATCTCCACTGGGTGAATATATGTTAGCGCAAGTCCTGTCGCAAACGGCGATGCATCATGATGGAGCTTCCCCGCAAAGATTGAGACGTACAGAAGCACCAGCTTGCGCTGCACGGACTTTGTTCCACCGCAGAGCGGCATCGCGACGTGTTGGAGGGAGTTTCGGCGCTGGTTCCAAGGTTGGTATCTCGGCTTGGACGAGGCGAAGGCGGTGCGCGGCGCGGAGAAGGAGGAGGAGGAGGAGGAGGTAGTGGTCTGTCGCAGCGAGAAGGAGACTAAAGGGTGTCGCACGGAGTAAGGTAGCGACCGGTGGAGGAGGTTTGGTGTGTTGTCGTCGAGGGGCGTGTAGAAGTTGGGCTGGGTGGTGAAATGGGGATCCAGCGAGACTGCGCTAGTCTCGGTCTGCTTACTTGGGGCCGTCGCCCGGATAAGCAAGCGTGGCGCGGCGGAATTGTCCACACTGCCGAGAAGACGGGGGCGCTGAGAGAGGGAGAGAGAGAGAGAGAGTGTGTGTGTGTGTGTGTGTGTGGGTGTGTATGTGGGTGTGTATGTGTGTGTGTATGTGTGTGCTAGGGGAGACAAGAGAGGTGTGGAATGTTTTTCTTTTTCAACCTTCACAATGTCTGTATTGTAATGTACTGTACATTCGGAGGAGCACGGAACATTGTATGTACATACAGTACATACAAGTGGAAGTAAAAGTTAATACCTGAACCCTGGGAGATCTGCCGAGCGCCTAGAACCTGACTGGGACCTAACAGATGGTGAATATGTATTAATGGATGCAGCGTTATGAGAAAGCGCCACCTCCAACAACTCGATTGCAATTTTCCCATGTAGCCTGTGGCCTGGTAAAGGGGAGCAGTTTTGCCAGCCCTCAAGTGGTGCCAGCGCAAAAATGTGTTTGTGACGATTCACGATTCACGATTCACGATTCACGATTCACGATTCACGAGCCTCGCAAACGACGCCAAAGTAGCGCCACAATGTCAACGTCATGCATATATTCGTATCGACTGATGTCGACTTGCCAATTGCAGCCAGGACGGTTGACTTGATCGTGAAGTTGAAGGAAGCACACCGGTTTCGACTGCAAGGTGCGCCTCTGTACATATAATTGCTCTCTCGCGCGAGGTCTACTGTAATACTTTTCTTTGTACGTACAAGCGAGGGGCACTGTATGTATGTACATATGATGCCTCAGTTCTCATGTGCCTATTAATAAATCCCCAAACTTTGTCAACAGCACCCGTTTAACTTTATAAGCCCCTGCATGGGTACTACTGCATCTATTCAAGAGGCTCCGCACTGCTGGCCTTGTTCCCGACTAACTAGCTCAATTGTACATATGTATGTACATATGATACTAATTAATAATCACCTATGTAGGTACGTCTTTGTCTGCTTTACAAACTATACTGTGTAGTAGGTGAGAGCTAGTTCAACATAAATAGAACTCGGGGTATTTGCTACCCTTGTTACCCCTTGTAGTAGAAAGACGCGCCTCGTCGGTGAGCAGTATTTCATTTTTCATCAATCTGATTACATGTTATACCGGCAAACTTGCTTCCACATTACAAAACCATCTTTCAACTTTTACGGACCTAATAGGGAATAAAGTTCATATGCGTGAATGAAAGGTGCAGATCGCGGGTCTAACTGCCCGTCGGCGATAACGCTCTAGCGCGGGAAGCTAAGCGACCCCCGCGGCTTCACGACAGGCAACGCTCGTCGTTGCCAAACATTTCCATGAGCTCCAAGATACTCTCTCATCCACCCGCTTACGATTAAATCGCCATCCTGCATATCACCCACTCCAACTCCAGCTTGCAGATAAACTCTACTATCGTCGCCGCCTTCGACCTTCTGCGTCTGCAGTTTACCCTGCAGCCATGTCTGACGACGATGATTTCATGCAGGACTCCGACCAGGAGCAGTGGGTTTGCCAGTCCCCACTGATCAAATCGCACTCTATTGACAAGTCATCTCAGATACGATTTCGAGTACGAGACCGACGAGGAACAGGAAGGCGGCGACGTGGATGTGGAGAACAAATACTACAATGCCAAACAGCTCAAGGCGGAAGACCCCGAGAGCGCCATTGATGAATTCCTAGGCGTACCTCCGCTAGAAGAGGAGAAGGGAGACTGGTTTGTAATAAATGGACCCATGGATGTATACACAAGCTGACACGCTGGTAGGGGATTCAAAGGGCTCAAGCAGGCAATTAAACTGGAATTCAAGCTTGCGCGGTACGACAAGGTCGGCAGTCCCGGAATCTGGCCATGATGCGCCCATTATTGACCCGAACACTAGGCCGTAGAGCATTTCAAGGAGCTCCTGACTTACGTCAAGTCTGCCGTGACACGGAACTACTCTGAAAAGTCCATCAACAACATGCTCGACTTCATCGAGAAGGCTGCAGAAGACGCCGAGGCGTACCGCTGCATGGAGCAGTTCTACGCCCTGACTCTAGAAGCGTTCCAGAGTACCAACAATGAGAGGCTCTGGCTGAAGACAAACATCAAGCTTGCCAGGCTGTGGCTGGATCGACAAGATTACCGGCAGTTGACGGAAAAGGTCCGAGAGTTGCACAAGGCGTGCCAGATGGAGGATGGAACAGACGACCCGACCAAAGGCACATACTCATTGGAGGTCTATTCCTTGGAGATACTCATGTACGCAGCAACGAGGAACAACAAGCGCTTGAAGGTAAGTCTCAAACCCCGCGTTTCACTCTGGCTGCATGCTCATCTTGGCCTCGACAGGCCTTGTACCAACGAGCTCTCAAGGTGCGTTCCGCCGTACCTCATCCCAAGATCATGGGCATCATCCGTGAATGTGGTGGCAAGATGCACATGAGCGAAGGTAAAGGAGTAGACTCCCCCGAGACACGGCAGGATGATTATTAACCTGTCCCAGAGAACTGGAAAGGGGCGCAGAGCGACTTCTTCGAGAGTTTCCGAAACTACGACGAGGCAGGCTCTATCCAGCGAATCCAAGTGCTCAAGTATCTGGTTCTTGCGACCATGCTGTCGGGCTCGGATATCAATCCGTTCGATTCACAGGAGACCAAACCCTACCAGAACGATCCTCGCATCTCTACCATGACGGACCTGGTCAATGCATACCAACGAGAGGACATTCACGAGTATGAAAAGATCTTGCAGAACAACCAAGACCTCCTTCAGGATCCTTTCATTGCCGAAAATATCGACGAGGTTACTCGCAACGTGCGGACCAAGGCCGTGATCAAGCTTGTCGCGCCCTACACACGGTTCACCTTGGCCTTCATCTCCAAGCAGCTGAAAATCACGCTTTCCGAGGTCCAGGAGATTGTGGGTTTCCTGATCGTGGACAAACGACTGCACGGCAAGATAAACCAGCAGAGCGGTACGGTGGAGATCGAGAGTAGCACAGACATGGATCGGGTGCAGGCGATGAAGGAGTGGAGTGCTGCGATTGGGTCTGTATGGGCCACAGTGCTGAATGATGGAGACGGCTTCAAGTCGGACGAGGGTGGTTCTCAGTTCTCGCCCAATGGCCCAGGCGACCACGGCCCTGTGGGAGCACAGCGGTCGTCCTGGAATTTGAATGGCATCGGGCCCAGAAATGGAAGGAAAGGCAAGGGTGGTCTCTCGGGACGCCTTCTGGGTGTTGGCAAAGGATGACTTGCAGAATCTGCAGTGGAGAAGCCAATGGCTGAGAGATCGGCGAGTGAGGGTTCCACGATACCGTCACCGAGGCTGACCTGATTGAAACACGCAGTAGGCCGTGGACAAGGATAAGGCACCATTGGTCCCGGGTGGTTACACGAGGCAAGAAATTTCCTTCTTTACGCCGCGACCTAGATGCAAAAGGCGGGCGTCTCAGCAGCGGTCGGAGGCGGAATTGCTCGGGTACAGGACGGACGGTGCGTCCATGTATATGTAACCTAACCTCGTTTTGCTGTTGCAACCCGCCAAGGAACCGATTGTGTGGACAGAGCGTTCGCCGGCCACCAGTGAATGTTTGTGATGCATGAACGAGTCTTTGAGCGACGACCCGCGACGCACAGTGATTTGGGGTGTCGTGATGCTGACCATGGATGTGTGTACTACGCATTATCACATCCGAAGAAGAGATGACGGAAAAAATTACTTGTATGTACAGGAGAGCTGCTGACAGATGCTCGACACAAGGGGAGGATTATTAGTATGGGCGGACTGATGCTTCTGCCGTCTACTGTGTAATATCTTCTCAGAAACAGCTTGGAAGTTAGCCAGGCAGTATGTGTGGGAGGGATGGGTTTTCGGGGAAGCGGGTACAAAGGTTGGGTGGGACTCAAGTGAGCAATTGTCTCTTGACTCTGGTCAGGAGCAGGGTAATTTTCCGTCTGTGGTCGCCATGGGCGTGGGCGTTGGGGGGGGGGGGAGGAATGTTGCTTTTGGCGCAACAGCGAATCATGCATCGTAATGGGAGAGGCGCGAGCGTAGGACTGGGCGCCATGGTATGGTGTCGAGGGCGTCTTGTGTCTCGATGGCTGTTGCATGCCTGTCCATCTCTCTCAGATCGCGTGGTCTTTTGGCTCCATCACTGGCCCATAATGGTAGCTGTCTCGCCGAAGATGCAGCCAATTTAGCCAGAACAGACTGGGAATCGATAACCTGAGATGGACATGACAGGAGGAAGATGGGCCAAAATACAAATGTAATTACTGACTGGGGTTATACATAGCTTCGAGTCAGGGCTCTGCTACGGACGCGTCGACCCATTATTATTACAAAGTGCTCGCCATGCTTTTTGTTTTGAGAGATGGTGCCCGCTCTTGGATTGTCGGAGAGTGCGCTCCCAGTTTCCTTCTTGTGTACCGTCAACCTCTCCCACCCCCTCCCCCCCCCCAAAGTCACCCATATCGGCAGACGTGCATGATGGCGTTCGTTAGCAGCATAGCTTGAGAACGATACGCTACCTACCCTCACAGCTCCTGGCCGGTGCAACAAAGGCTGGCCGTTTCAACCTGCTAGAGTAGTAGGTGTTGCAAGTGACAATTGCACACGGTCCCGAAGCTCCTTTGCTTTCCAGTCCCTCTGGTATATCTAGGCGTGCCCCTGGTTTATTAAGTGGGTAATACATACAACACAACGACGCTTCGATTGCTTTTGTCTGCACCGTACTGCACTGCATTGTACTGCACTGCGCCGCTGCCCTTTCCCGCGCCCTCTGCAGCAGTTTACTGGTACTGGTCTCGTCCTGTCCTGTCCGCGCCGCTCGTGTCAAGGGAGCAGCGAGCCGACCTGCTGTGGCATCTGGAGCAGTTACGCCGCGCGCAGAGAGAAGAAGAAGAAGAAGAAGAAGAAGAAGATAAAGAAGAAGAAGAAGAAGGAGAAGAAGAAGAAGAAGAAGAAGGAGAAGAAGAAGAAGAAGAAGAAGAAAAAGAAAAGAAAGGGGCGTCTCCCGTCCGTCCATCCATCCATCCATCCATCCATTGCTCATTGCCCATTGCCCATCACCCCATCACTCCATCGCCCATCACCCATCACCCATCAACCCATTGTTCATTCGCACCTAGCCTCCCTCCGCCCCCCCCCCCCCCCCCCCCCCCCCCCCCCCCCCCTTGGAGTTCTGGGGTCGACTGGCGAGAACCTGGCCTGGCTGGACGATCGACATTTGAATGATGCTTACAAACACCTTTCACCACGGCTACGCGCCGCCTGCTGCAAATGTGCACCACCAACACCAGCAGCATCAGCAGCAGCAGCAGCAGCAGCAGCATCAACATCAGCAACAGCATCAGCAACAGCATCAGCAACAGCAACAGCAACAGCACCACGCACACGCACACGCGCTATCACACTCGCACTCGCACTCGCACTCGCAATTTGGCCGTGGTGTGCAGCAGTCGGTCCACGCAACCCAGTCGGTGTACCGGCAGCTACCAGGCCGCGCGCCGGCTCTTCCCGCCGGCTATCTTAATAACCACCACCCACAGCAACATCAACATCAACATCAACAGCAACCGTGCCAGCCAACCTGCACCTGTACTGGCCACCACGGCCGCCACAACTCCCACGCTAGAATGTATGACGACGAGAACCTTGCCGAGCTACAGAAGCTCTCCAACGAGTATGAGCCCGAGGTCACGGTGAGTCCAGCAAGCGCCAGCTTCCAGCTTCCAGCTTGACAAGTTTGGCTGACGTACGTCCCAGGGCCCGCTCGTCGGCGAGCGCCAGAGCAGCAGCGCCATCACGACCGAGTACGAAAACGCAGACCCCGTCTACAGGGTCAAGACGGCTGTCCTGCCCACCAAATATGCCTACTTTCGTACATGCCGCGGCGATGGCCATTGCGGATGGCGCGCCGTTGCCTTCACCTACTTCGAGACGCTCATCCGCGTCGCCGACGTGAACAAGTTCGAGGACGAGGAAGTGCGTCTGGCCTCGATGCACAATCTGCTCAATCTCAAAGGCTTCCAGCCCGACATCTACATGGACTGGGCCGAGGAGGCCTTTGACCTGCTGCGCAAGCTTGGCAACTCCATGTCCAACATGGACGGCGACGCTCCCGATATCCTGCTGGCTGCCTTCAACGATGTGGGCATTTCACTTGCCATTATGACCTATTTCAAGGTATGAGATTGCCGCGTCGAGCATCTTCTCCAAACTCCCATATTCCACGCGACGTGCGTCCTAATAATCTCCCAGATCATAGCGAGCGCTTGGATGCAGTCGAACCCCAGCCACTTTGAGCCCTTCCTACACATGCCGCTCAAGGCGTACTGCTCGCAAAACGTCGAAGCTGCCAACTGCGAAATGGATAGTATAGCCGTCGTCGCTTTGGCCGAGGCAATCATCAAGCCAGTCGGCTTCGGTATCCAGGTCCTGTATCTGGACCGCTCAGAGGGCACGGAAATCAACGACACGTATCACGTGGAGCCAACAGCCCTCGACGGCCTTCCGTTCCAGGAACCACCTACCATGAGACTCCTCTATCGACCGTAAGCCCTTCTTCCATCACTAGTCTGCATAATGCAACCAATCTGACCATGAATGTTAGGGGCCATTTTGACATTCTCTACAAGGCCGAGGATTTCCCACCACCCATCCAGCATCCTGTACCTGCGCAGCCGCCACTACACGTCGCTCTGGCTGGGTATACCGACGACTTTCTACCCGTGTCCTCCAACATGTCCGATGTCATGACCATGATTCCAGGCATGTATCCTACAGGGCTCGGCCAGAGGTGGCCAGAGGTGTCTTATGACTATCACACCAGCCCCACTTCTCAGTCTCAATGCACACCCGTTCAGACATATGCATCTGCACCCACCCCTGCTGTCTCAGTGGCCAGCTCACACCAAGAGTATGCAACATCGGTGCATGGCAGTCATTCGAGTCATCACCATGCACCCAGCCAACACACGATTCACCTCGAGCCTGCTGTGACTCTTCCGATCCATCCTCCCCCCCGGCCACCGCCATTAACGATAGAACGTGCACAGCCAATGTCCGTCGAGAGGAGCGGCCCCTTTCGATCTTCGCTATACGAGCTGGAACCAGGATATGGAAACGCGCCATTACAGACGATGCCATTCCAAACCTCTATATTCCGCAAGTAAGTCAATCTGATCAGCTGCACCGTATTCCTTGTCCTTACCCTGGTCCAGCTCGCATTACAATACGGCCCACTTCTTGAATCCCGATTTCCAACCGGAAGAATGGTCGCCAGATTCCGAATACACGCATAATCGGGGTAGAGACAAGTCAGCCTCGCAATAACACACTTTGCAAAAGCTCGGCTTCACACTTTCGCTTTCTGGGAGGCTTATTTCGCCATTTTAGCCAACACTAGCGCCGGCGTTCCCTCGAGCTCTGAAATGATTTGCTTTTATCGCATCATTCTCCTACACGGCCTGGACTCATTACGACGATACACGACGATACCATTGCTAATCACTTTTCGGACATCACCTTGTTACCTGCACATATCCAAAAGCTGCAGTTCTCCCTGGCGTCTTTGCAACTCACCGCCTCTTACTTTCCTACCAAGATGCTTCCCTGGTATCGATTTCATTTCTCTGTTTCATTGAACCGGGCGGAATTCTTCATTTACCAGACTGAAAGAGCTACCCGCGAGGATGAACGGCCGTCATGATTACCCAAAGACTATATGCCTCAGGGTGCCAACACTAGAGTCTACATCTTATCTTGGTCTGTCTCCCTATTCTTGGACTACATTCACCATTAAACATTCATCGCTTTAATCATATTTCCCCTACCCTCCAAAGTATCTGGTATCCGCACGGTGTAGCCAGATCTTCTAGGCTTTTATCACTTCACCCACTGTCAGGTCCCTTTTCTTTCTGTCGCTTTCGTTGATTTCTCTTCGGTTACAGGTTTTCCGAATATTAATATCCCCTGCCCCTGTCCTGGTCCTCTCTACCGAGTTTCTGGAGCTACAAATGATTTGTTTTGGACCATGGGCGCGGATATTGGCGCAAAACGGATTTGGGACTCGATGGGTTGTTTCGGGAACGTGGGGCGATATGAATTATTAAAGATGTTTGCACGGTGGTTGAGTGCTGTAGTGGGCCAATCTTCGTGGTACACGTTCTTGACCGACTGCAACTGGCCTTCAACCCCTCCAGTGGCACATGGTTTCGGCCGAGGTATCAAACTCATTGGCAGACTGCGGTGGACTTAGATAAAAACCAGTAAAAAAACCCGCCAGAAAATATAATCGGACATATCTCGCAATTGACCGAGCTAAGCAAATGAGTCCGTTTTCGAATAGATAGGTGAGCGCTTGTTTTGATTCACCATCTATATCTCTCGTTTCCCATTCCATTCTACTTTCCCGATCGTCTAATCCATTTCTTTTGCGATTAACTCAAAACCAATATCGATTACTTTATCCGTTCTACACTTATCGTGTCCCTCTTTCACAGCATATAGTGTCACCATATTTATTATTATTATTATCGTCATCTCGATATACGACCCCCCTACCCATATCACTCGAAACCTTTGGTTCCCGAATTTCAAAAAAAAACACAGCACGATGTTTGATGCCCGCCCGCCCCGGCTGGCTGCAAACGAAGGCATCGAAAGAGTGGAAGGAAACCTGGGAAAAAGAAGGACCCACCCACACACCCACGCCTCGTCGGCGCTCAACAAGATGGGCGCGTGGTTCCAGTCTTCATCCATTGAACCATCTACAATAATAAGGCTGGGGAGGCGGGGGGGGGGGGCGCGGGGGTGCATGGGTACGTGCAGTTGTGCAGTCAGTGAATGAAACCGGGGGATGTGGAGGGTTGAGAATAGGCGCGCTGGGTAGGCATGTGCACGGGAATCGAGTAAGTGAGTGAGTGAGCACCACGATAATCACGATGGATGGATGGCATGATTGACCACCACCACCACCACCACCGTTCGTCCCCCCCCCCCTGATCCTTGATTCCACGACATCTCTTCTTTGTCTCCCCGAGAGTCGAACCGACGACAAAAAAAAGGAGAGGGGGAGGGGGACGGACACGAGACAAGGCAAATCAAAAGAAGACAGTTGGAGCTGGGTATAATTACATCAGTCAGGTGCGCGACTATTCATTCGCACATGTCATACTATTCATCACACCATACCACATCATATCATACCATACCATACCATACCATACCACACGCAAGAATCAAATGAATGGGATGCAGTGTCCCGAGATGGAGGGATCGATGTGTCTTTTGTGTCTCGCCGTCTCCGATGCTTGCTGACTCGACTCGACTTGGCGAGATGAGGAGAAGATTGGGGAGAGGAGAGGAGAAGAGGGATTTACATGGTCGTCGTTTTTCGTGTGCTTAGTTTAGTAGTGGCATTATTTATCGGCAAGGAAGGATAGATGGAAGGAAGGAAGAATGATATTCAAGGGGGAAGGGGGGGAAGGGGGGGAGGATTACTGTAAACGCGCGGCTTGCTGATTTCAACATTTCATTTCATTTCATTTCATTTCTTTCTTTCTTTTACTTTCCTTTCCTTTCCTTTCCCCATTCCTTCCTCGAGATGGGGGAATTTCCTGACCCTGGCCCTGGCTTCGATATCCACTTATTCTCGATCTCGTTCTCGATCTCGTTCTCGATCTCGTTCTCGATCTCGTTTTCGATCTCCACCTCGGACCTCGTTGACTTGCATATCGAGTACAGAGCAGCGGGCGGGGTCGAAAATCGAGCGAGAGAGACAAGCCCGTGACGGCGTCACAAGACCAGAAACCTTTCACTCGGACCCCTCGCCCCGTGTTGTGCGGTTGTCTCGGCGCTCGGACATATACTACTTACTTACTACTTACCTTTTGGTTGCACACTCGACGGTGGCCAAGTCTCTGGCTGCTGTGATTATTATGGCCGAGGCTGGTCGGGTCAAGATCAGGTCACTCCTCTCCACTCGCTCGCTCATTCACTGCTGTGTGTACGTGGTCCCGAGGCCCACGACATCTGGATATGTAGGAGCATTGGCCTTGTCATTCCGTCATCAGCACAACACCCCGGGTCATAACACTGGCACGGACTCGACGCCTGTATTTGGAATACGGCTTGGGCGATAACCTGGGCTATCAAAGACGCTCTGTGCCTGTTGGACACAAGAGGGGGGGCAAGCAATACGACGTGTCTTGTAGTATCTAGTGGAGTGTGAAAGCGTACAGGACAAAGTACGTTGGCCGGGATTCTGGCAAGTGACACGCGGAATTGTCTATTCACTGCATTTTCTGTGCTATAGAAATGTGCAAAGTTTGGTCAGATTACCTGAAGCACTGGCTGGTGCAATGGTGTGATGATTGGGGTGTCCATGTATTCTTCTTCACGCGGCACAACGATAAAGTCCTGTTTCTTCACCACTTCCTTGCATGTCGAACCAGTGCCTGCTTATAGTAGATATTACTGTATAACGCAAGGTGCCACATCTGAAGGAAATGACAGTCAGAGAGCAAAGGGAAACAGCGTCACTGTGAGAAGGGCCCTGTATCTGCCAGCCATCTCTTGACAGAGCGTCCCCGGAAATCGCCTCGGAAGTGATAGGATGGAGTATCTGCTCTTTGCCTCCTACAATGGGCAACGTGACCCGTGTACCTGTGTATCGTGTATCCACACCTCTCGGCCAGTATGACTAAGACTCGGGCCAATGAATCGAAATGAAATGCACACTCACGCCTACGTAGCACTGCATTAGAGACACTGCGTAAGAAGGAGCTGCTGACCTGCCACGGCGTAATGGGCGTTGTCGTTCGTTGTCGTACCGGAAGAAGAGCTATGGAAGACCCCGCTCCGACTCTTGTCCTTCGTATGGCGAATGGACGGATAGGAAGGGTTGGAGGGAGGATCAGCCCTGTCCGAGCGTTTGTGTTATGCGACTGCGCATTGCGCTGCGCTGGGTGCACGACGGCTTGAGTCGGCTTCTTTGAAGTGGAGAGAGGCTGGTCTGACACTTGACAACGGTAGAAACTTCCGGCTCGATTCACTGATAGTGAGAAGGGAAAATCAGAGTTGCGCGTGCCCTCGGTTTCGGGTTCGACGGCGGTTCGTTAGTAACAGTTGAACATCTGGGAGCGTGTTGAGGTAATACACGTTGTAACACTTTTGCTCCGAGATTATCAGAGCAGTCGGAGCGCGGCACTACTTTAATTCGGTAACCCGGATCCCCTTCATTCCGATGACTGGGACTCAGCATCGCTTTCTTCGTCCTCGTCTTCGTCACTGCTGTTGCTGGTGGCGGCATCGTTCGATTCGGACTCGGAAACAAATGATCTGCCATCCTCGCTCATTTCCACATCACCATCGGCATCGTCGCCGTTTGCAAGCCCCAGTTTCTTCTTTGCTTTTAGCTGTTTCTGTAAGGATCGCTTCTTTTCCCTGCGGAGAAACCATTCGTTCTCTTCGCGCAGTTCGGCTAGTTGCGAGAATGTGACCTTCTGGATGCGCTGTAGGCTTGCTAGCTGCTTCTTCAGATCGTTCATTTCACTGCTATTCTGCACGACCCTAGCGTTGTTCGCCTCCCCATCGTCTTCTGCAGAAAGTGAGAGGAAGTCTGCTGTCGTGGTCACAGCGCCATTGGGTTGCGCGTTCCAAGACTCTAGCTCAGCGAGGCTTTCTTCGAGCATGGACATTGGGAAAACAGGGTGTGTCAATGCCTCCTCGAAGTCGCTCTGTTCTGTCTTTCTCCGCTCCGTCGCCGAGATGGCTGGGACAGACAAACGGCCCGTGAGCTGCATAGTAAGACTGTAACTCATAGGCACAAGGCTGTTGCCCGCATTTGAAGTCCCCGTATCCATCTTCGGCTTTACCACCGTGTGAATCTTAAACGTGGGTTCTGGCGCATTAGGGAAACCTATTGGGGCCAAGAACTGTATATTCGTGACAGGTCCAACAAGTGTGCTCAATGTAGAGATGTAGTTCCCCTTTGCGATGTCCCAAGATGCTATCTTTCCGCTTGCATGTCCAGTCACAAGAGTTGTGCCATCCCAGCTCAGTCCTAAGCTCGAGGCACCACCAAGCTTTTGTGATTCTGCGTTGAATCTTCTCTTTGTAGAAGGCTGTACTGGTCGGTGTGATAAAGATGCGTCCCGGAGCGTATCGACCGGTGTAGATTGCTGAACCTCATCGTAGAGGTCAACGACCTGCAAACTACCATCCTCGTACGCAATGTAGAAGGCACGATCGGCTGGATCAAGTGCAACCGCTGTAGGGGCCTCAGGGAGGAGATATGTCCGTAATGTCTGCCCGTTGTGATAGTCCCATACTATTGCCGACTTGTCTTGCGATATGGACACGGCTATGTTCGCCATGCTTGCACTATGTCCGCAGACAAGAGATGTGATGGCGCCCCGGTGTGTGGAGAGTGTGTGGATCGGCGAGCGCGAGGCATCGGGCGAGAAGGAGAGTATTGATGGTAGAGACCAAACGTGTATCATGGAATCGGTGGATCCAGAGAGGAAATAGTTCGACGTTAGGTCAACTGCGAGGGAGGTAACAGGTTGTAGATGTGATGAAGAGGTAGACACAAGGCGGCCGGAGCAGACCTGTACACATAATCAGAATTTGGGTTGAAGTGTTAGATGTTGAAAAATGCAAGACTGACCTCCCAGCTCAGTATCCTCCCACTTGCAGTACCCAGAAGCAGAACGGTATCATTTGCTGCAAGAGCAATACTATGTATGCGTTCTGGAAACGGCACAATGGCTTCCTGGTTGCCCTTCTCTCTGCTATACACATGAACCACAGCTTTCTCGGATTGCGCTGCAAATATGTGTGAATGGCTCACTGCGAGGCAGTTGGGCGCCGTTACACTCTTCTTAAAAACATGTCGTTGATTGGTTAGTGGCTGGAATTCGTGGAAAAAAATTCCAGCATCTTTAGTGACTCCAGTGTTCGGCTTTGTATGGGCCGAAATGGAGGCGACAAAGTGCTCGGTGAGCATGGCGGATAATTTCCAGAGTGAGGTGGATGGAAGCTTGACCTCAAGCTTACAATAAAAAAAAACTGGTGTTGCAGGCTCGGGATCTGCAGCTCGGGCCGGAGCTGTCTTTCTGAACCCTAGTCTTCCACGCCGTCTTGGCTGTGCCCCACCTCTGCTGCCCCTCACCTCACTTGCTCCTTGAACATCAACCTTGTTTACCTGTCTGCAAGGTACAAAAGCACACCCCACACTCACTACCTGGCTACAGCTTCCAGAATGCCTCAAGAGTCCTCCAAGGTCTCCGTCCCCGAATCCAACGTCGAAGAAGCTGCCGATGCCCTCGCTGAAGCCAGCACACAACAAAATGCTGCCGACTCTGGAGACGAGAGTGGCGAGGATGCAACAGAGACAACGGAACCGACAGCAGATGGAGAAAGTGCCACACAGAAGAAGAAGCGTAGCCGGAAGAAGAAGATCAAGGATGCATTGACTGGCAAGGGAAAAGCTCCTGCCATCGCAGATGGAGAGGCTCCTACTGGTCAAAATCTGAACAAAGAGCAAGCTGCTATGCTTCTAGAAGCCAACCCTGCTCTGAAACAAGAGCTCCTCGCACGACAAGGACATGAGAGCCTGGAAGACATGGTGCGGAAGCTCAATGTCAACGAGATGTTGACTGGATTGGCTCCGCAAGCAAAGAACGCCAAGGACATGGGCAGTCACGAGTTCTGGAAGACGCAGCCTGTCCTCAGCTTTGAAGATATGGCTAGCGGGAAGGACACAATTGTCGATGGCCCGATCAAAGAGATTGATATTGAGAAGGTGGACAAGAATCCCAGCCCCATGTACCCTGGCTTCGAGTGGGTGACCATGGATCTCGAGGACGAGGCCCAACTGGATGAGGTTTACGAATTGCTCACCAACCACTATGTTGAGGACAGAGAGGCAATGTTCAGATTCAGATACTCGCCTTCTTTTCTGAACTGGTAAGCTTTCCGACTATATTTGTACCCGTTTCAGACTAATTGGTGACAGGGCTCTCAAAGCTCCAGGTTGGAAGAAGGAATGGCATGTTGGCGTCCGCGCTGCTGCGTCTGGAAAACTAGTCGCTTTCATATCTGGTATCCCACTTCAACTACGAATCCGCCAGAACACCCTCAATTGCTCCGAAGTGAACTTCCTTTGCGTTCACAGGAAGCTAAGGTCCAAGCGCCTCACACCAGTCCTCATCAAGGAGATTACTCGCCGTTGCTATGTTGAAGGCGTAACTCAAGCCGTATATACTGTTGGCAACCTCCTCCCTACACCTGTTTCGACATGTCGTTACTTCCACCGAGCTCTCGATTGGGAAAAGCTATACGACGTTGGCTTCTCGCCTCTACCCCACGGCAGCACCAAACAGCGCCAAGTCATTCGTTACAAACTTCCAGACAAGACTGCTACTCAAGGTCTTCGATTGATGGAGGCGAAGGATGTGGATGCTGTGCTTGATCTGCTCAAGCGATACCTCGAACGAATCGATCTGGCGCAGGTTTTCGACAAGACTGAGTTAGAGCATTGGATATGCCCCAAAGAGGCACCGAAAGAACAAGTCGTTTGGAGCTACGTTGTGGAAGATCCGCACAGCAAGAAGATCACCGATTTCTTCTCGTTCTATAATCTTGAGAGCACAGTCATTGGACACAAGAAGCACAAGGTCATCAAGGCGGCGTACTTATTCTACTACGCGACTGAGGCGGCTTTCGATAAGGACAAAACCATGTTGAAGCCCCGACTCAACGCGTTGATGAAGGATGCGCTGATTTTGTCCAAGAAGGTGAGCCCAGAAAGCATTTCTAGAGATCCTTAAGACCAGATGTACTAACTGAAAACAGGCCGATTTCGATGTCTTCAATGCCTTGACCTTGCTCGACAACCCTTTGTTTCTAGATGAGCAGAAGTTCGGGGCCGGCGATGGTCAATTGCACTACTACATGTATAATTACCGCGCGCGCCCCATCCCTGGAGGAATTGATCAGCGTAACCAATCGAGCGAGAAGTGTATGCGCGGAATAGGACTGGTGATGCTATAACTGGGGGTACAGTACACAAGAAGCGAGTGGATAAGTGTATTTCTATGGAAAAGGACAGGACTGGTGAACGAGTATATATTCCTGCGGCGAGAAGCCCATGGGATCTGGTTTTCGTACCCTTTTGTGTTTGGGTATCGAGATTTGAAACATGTCTCTTAGCCGGATATCCAACCTTTGATCTTCAAAGGTTTATAGAGGATGCTTCTGATATCCAAATTAGGATATTCTTCTCACAACAAAGATATTAATATCAGATGTTGGGCTTTGCGGTGGATTGTCTCACTATGCATTGAATATTTCATAAAACTTGACTGGCAATATGTCAGTTGACCGTAAGCGCTCAAGTGGATCAATGGATGTGAATGGCATGATCATGAGATTGTCAAGTCTTGGCACCAAAAAAGCGTCCGAGCTCTTAATTCAACATCGAACTTCGACATCATCCACAACAACACCAATTGCGCCACCGCAACCACCCCAAAGACCTCAACCCACAATGCTTGCACGCACCCTTCTTCTCCCGCTCAGGCGCACATTCTTCACCTCTACAACCTCTCTTCATACGCACAACCTTGCCCGCATCTCCGCGCTGCACACCAGCACACTCCTCCGACGGCCAACTCTCTCCTCATCCAGTCTTACTGCGCGGCTCACGGGCCTTCAAATTCAAACGCCCACACAATCGCAAGTTCTGCAAGCGTTCACGCAGACACGGGGCATGAAAGTGCGGTCTTCGGTCAAGAAGTTGTGCGATGGATGTAAGAGCGTGCGGAGGAAGAAGGGCAAGTATGTGTATATAATCTGTAGCAAGAATCCGAAGCACAAACAGAGGTATGTTGATTCTGTGGGGATGCGGGTTGGGGATGTTGTTTCTGAAGGCAGTAGGCTAACAATTGCGCAGACAGGGCTGAATGGAAACGATGGGAAATGGGACAAAGGGACGAGAGCGTCTCGAGAAATAAGATGGATATTCTCGATCCAAGTGCGGGTACATGGATTCTGGGGATGTGGAGGAGGCTGTAACATATGTATATACATGCACATCAGGCACCGGACATCGCGCATTGACGGCGTTATCGGACTTGTGTGGTGGGATAGAGAATCTCATCTACGAATACGCAAACCACCAATCCAGAGCGGACACAATGGCCTTTCAAATGCAAGACTTTCGACCATTTTCACGTCCATGAGTTCTTCGAAGAATTGCTTTGTCTACAGCGCGCTCCTTTTGTGTATCAGCAAGATCACAGTGAATATGTGATTGAAAATTGTAGGAAGATACCGTCTTCTCCTAAGGTAAACATACTCCTAATGCTAGCAAAGAGTCAAAGGAATGGAAGTGCATTTGCCAAGATTTACTGCGTTTACCAGAGTTGGAATAACTGTCATTGGAAGATTCGAAGAATTCCCCGTTGAACACGAACTCCTTAATATGACACAGGGATGAAAAATGTTTCGTGTACTTGTCCGTGTTCACAATTTTGCGTGCGTGTGTTGCCTGCCCGTGCCTGTATATATTTGTCGACGTCGCTATGCCGGGATATATAGAGCTTGAAAGAAATGAGAGACTGCAGATGGGATGAGAAGTAAATAAAATAAAAAGCTAGGTATGTTAAGAGGCAATGACCCATATGCCTACTTTCTTCTCCTGAATCTGAATCCTGTCTCTTCCTCATCACTACTATCATCCCTCCGCAGTGTCCTTGTCCTCTTACTCGCTGGCTGAGCAGCTGCGACAATAACAGGGGCGCTACGCTTCGTACCCTTCTGCGTCTGCGTCTGCGAGTCGGCAATGTGAGTTTGAGTTTCTGCAACGCGATCAACAGTGCCCCTGCTCCTCTGTGACGTCGTACCACGCATGACCACGGCGTCATCGTCGGAGTCGCTGTCCGGGATGATGATCTCGACATCGGCACTCTTTTGAGGACGCACAAAGCCACCCTCCTCTTCCGAAGATTCCTCTTGGTTGCGACCCTTGTTCTTGTTGTTATTCCTTCGTCTTTCGCTCCCCAAAGAGGTTTGCGTATTGTCCATACTGATGAATAGTGAATCGCCAACACCGAAGCCCTTCCTCTGTGGCGCTTCCTCAAAAGGGACGATGACTTTCTGAATCTGGATGCTCCTCTCTGCGCCCCGACGTCTGAACTTCTTGAAATTCTTGCGCCCGTTCCATTCGTCGTTCCAGCGATCGCTTGAAGCTTCAGTGCGGTGTTGCGGCTTATTCGTTCGGGGGATGAGTTCCATCTCTTCCACCATGGCTAGATTCCTCATTTCGGAAATATCAACACCTTCCAGTTGCTCTCTAAGATTCTCTGCGTCAGCTCGCATCCTTTCTTCCTCTTCTTTGACTCGTGCTCGCAATCGTTCTGCAACGTTAATCTCCTTGTCAGCGGCTTTTCTCTTTGCCTGCAGACGTTTTTCTACTAATTCCACGGTTTTGTTCCTTGGTTTGCGGGTGGCTGGTTGTGCTTCTGGTTCCACGGATGCAGAGGCGGCGCGAGTGGCAGCCCGGCGGTTCCGTACGGCTGTAGCAGCAGGAAAAAGTTCGGCCATATTGTCGGCATCCTGAACGCTTTCGACAGACGGTTCGCGTCTCCGAGTCCTCTGCGTTGCTGGGGCAAACTGTGGTTGAGAAGATGCGTGAGACTCTTGTACTGGTACTGACTTTTGTACGTCCTCCATAGGCATCGATGGCTGAGTTTCCTCGATTTTACGAGTTTTGGGAGGCGGCTCATAGTCGTCAAATCCAGTGAAGCGACTGGTAGCAAGACCACGACGGCGCTTCTTAGGAGCCGGTCTAGCTGATTCTTCCTTCACAATGGACACATCATCCGAGGTCTGAGATGGAAGATCGAGTTGTAGTGTTGTCGTTGGTTCAAGCATAGCCGGCTCAGTCCTCCGCACACTAGATGAAGCCTCCACCACTTCAGTAGCTGGCTTCAGGAGCGAAGACGCGTCGCATACGATGATCGCATCCAGGAACTCGTTTTGAGGGATTGAACGCTGGTTCAACATTTGGTCAACACCTAACACGAAGTCCGATGCCCAATCTTCCATGCCTTCTGGGAACACACCGAGTCTGACGGTGACCACGGGTAAACGACCATTGCCTGCTTCACTCCTCTTCTTTTCGCCTGCCGTATTCCTTACGAATTCTACATACTCTTCCATTGTCGTTTTGCCAAATTCAATCTGATAGAACAAGGCTTTGCCACCCCCTCCGGCTATTACACCATGCAAGGTGTTATGTTGGGTTTCGTTTAGAAAGATGAAGGTCAAGCCTTTGAAAACTTCGGCTCGAGCGGGAGCGGGCACAAGCATATCAGCACTTCGTCCGACTGGTTCGTTTCCTGCTGGTGTAATATATTCCGCCTCCCTAGGCCACCATTTGTCAAAGTCTTCCTCCAATTTTGACGGCGCGTATGAGTCCAGCTCGTTGTCGAAATTTGTTGCAACGGTGATGATTGCATCGAGGTATTCGCTGGTCACGATGTGCGAACCACCTACAAGGCCTTGTAATACTTTCGGTAAATTTCGCTTCACAGACACGACATGCGTAGTCTTATTGTAGACGTACTCCGTTGATGTCTTGATATCAAGGGCGTGTAGCGATGCGCTACGGGCTTTGGATTCTTTGCTTTCCTTTGCTGCATAAGTGAAAACAACGGGCTGCCATGTGATTCTGTTCGTTGTTAGTTCCAAGCAGAGACATTGTAGGAATTCATCTCTCCCCTCCCTATCTTCCTCTTCGGACGTAGGAATATTTAGTAGTTCAGAGATAACTCACTTGAAAGGAGGATAATTCGCAGATAGTCTGATAGTACATTCTGTTCCAGTAACAATCATCGTATCGTTCGTGATTGTTCCATCTGCTTCCTTTGTGCTCTTGAGCGTCCTACTGCCATCGACACCTTCAATCGTTGTTCCCTGCCGGCAGCTCAAATCTGTAATTTCTAGCTGCGACCGCAAATGAAGCTTTGTCTATAATATTTTAGCCCTAGGAACTTGGTAATACCCCTCTTGAAACTTACGCCATCTTCAGGAGGCACGTCCAGAACCTTTAATACCATGTGCTTTCGGGATATAGTCTTGTTGTCCAGAAAGACATGTTTCTCGGTCGCGTGCGCATCTTTGTTGCCCGGTCTTGTCCGCCCGTACAGTCGCTGCGATCCAGGCTTTATCCATTCTCGCTTTCCCCCAGACAGGTTCTCGTGTTCGATGAACCACATGGCGCAACTGGTGGCAGTCGGTGTGATACAGCGGTTGAATCGCGGGCGATGAGGGGGAGGAGGGGGAAGAGGGGGAAACGTCAGGAAAGCGTAGTTTTGTAGGGGAGACGTTAGAAGGGAACGTTCATGGCGAGGGTAGAGCAGATCGAGATATATGTAGAAGCACGTCGTCTGCGAGGCTATTCAACTACGCATCGTGGATGCGTTCAGGCTACAAGCGCTAGCGCAACGCCAAATCACGTGGTGGATTAGTAACCCGGCCCCTGCGTCTCATGTTCATCTCTCTCATCACGCAGGCCATGCTACATCAGAGCAAAACTTGCGAGTTGATGTTCAATGCATAGTATTATGTTTTTCTCGTTGCTACTTCATCCTTAAATCTCTAGATGTCGGCTTACTCCTTCTTTAGCTCAAAGCATCATATGCAGCAGAAGATTCTCCTTCAGTCGTACTGTATGACTGGAAAAGAACAAGCCAATAGTTTCTGATCGCCTCATTCATTGCGTGGAACGTATTGGAGCATTTATGATGCTGAAGCGCGTTATGGACAAGCATGACAAGTATGTACATAAACGAAACTGACAAAGCAAGATTGAACATCGAACTCTCTCATAATTAGCTCACCGTTCGTCAACGGCCATAATTCACTGTTAGAGTTGAGCATCTCGTAGTGGAAACTTTATAAAGACTTGGGATTAACCTACGACTAGCAATACCCGGCACATTAGCCTTCGAGTCATTTATTATTGCAGGACTAGAGGTGTGATACCTGGGGAACAGTAAAGGAGAAGTGGAAAGGATTTCGTTGCTCAACCCTGCTGTATCTGCCATCAGTAGGATCTACTCCTGTTCTTCTTCTCCGTTGATTCGATAACATGCTACAAATGTTACCGCACTTGGTTATTTCGTCATCTTACAATTCTGTCATCTCATGTTGCATGCCTATATTTTTAACACAATTGTGCTTTCCTTGTTGACGATCCAGAGCATCTACCTTATCGGTAACTTTCTTTTTTACGCCCAAACAGCGAGGCATTCACAGTCTAATTTATGCTATATACTATCATCAGCTCTCTTCAACCCAAGTCGATCTTCGCTATCCCGAGAGCGGTTCCACAGAGATTTTACGTCATATACCATCCCCTACGCACTTACCGCAAATTGGATAACATTCAACAAACGAGTATATACTTATATATAATGCAATGACTATCAGACGATGCTGCTCAGCAGTCTAGATATTTGTCTCTGTGGTAAGTTCACAGTGCACACTTCTTCAAGTTTTCTCATACTCTTCAGCAGCAATGCGATAATACACATATATAGATCATCTTGTCACTACCTAGGGTATCTGCGAGTTTTTCAATGGTTGATCCAAATTTAGAAACAGACCCAAAATGATCGCTAAACGTGTATGTACTCGTGAAACTGCCTGGTCCTGGAATCACATGAGCTGGTCTCAACCCGAGTTGGAAGTACTTTGTCGAAATCTTCGGATTTGCTACGCACGTGACTCCAGGACTACCCGGGCGCTTGAGTACAAAGTAAGTCATCAGAGACAAGCTAATGCAAGCTCAACGTGGATAGTCCAATAAGAACACATCTACAGCTCGATCTAGACACCTCATTATCATCATCACGTGAACCTCTAGTTCCCCAAGGCTCTCGCTTGAACCATTTGTGGCTTCAGCCTTGCAGGAGCTGAGCTGTTTGAAAGAGGGGTTGGCTCAGTATAAGAAGAGTAGATCTGGTCATATAAATCTAGTTCATCTACAGAAATCTCGTTGCTGAATCTTCAATTTCCTTCAAGAATTTACCACTTACCTCAGTCCACCATGTCAGCTGAAGAGTTTACATCCAAGTCCTACGACTATATTGTCATTGGTGGTGGAACTGCAGGTTTGGTGGTTGCAGCGCGTCTCAGTGAGGATCCGAACGTCACCGTTGCGGTCCTCGAGGCTGGAGGAAACCGACTAGACGACCCGCTGATTGACGGCCCCAACCTTTTTCTTAACCTCTGGGATAAACCTGAGTATGACTGGTGCTACAAAACAGTGCCCCAAGTCCGTCTTATGTACCTGTATGGCTATGACAGCTCTAACGGTTCAGTAGAAAGGCACCGTGAATCGCGTACACGGCTGGGCTCGTGGAAAGGTACTTGGAGGATCTTCTGCAATCAATTACAATATGTTTTCCATGGCCTCTCGGCAAGATCTGGACAACTGGAAGGGGCTAGGGAACAACGGATGGGGTTTCGACGATCTGGCACCATACTATCGCAAATTCGAAACTTACCACCCACCCTCAAAGATACTATCCCCGAAGATCAATGATAAATATGTGGACCCTTTGCTCCGAGGAACCAGTGGGCCAATTCAGGTCAGGTCCCATAATCGGACTTGTTGAACCCGAGCTAAACCTTGTAGATCTCCTTCTGCGAAGCGGATTTCGCATGGCAGCAAGAAGCATGGCCAGAAACTTGCGTGAGAATGAACTGAAGTACGACAGTGTAATGTGGTCGTCGCGCTGACATATTCAGGTCAATGCTGGTTACCCCACACCTGGCGATCCGCGAAGCGGCTCTGCAATCGGTGGTTTCAACCAGTTGACCACCGTCGATCCCAAGACTGTGAAACGAAGTTACTCCGCAAGAGCTTACTACGAGCCTAATGCAGGGCGAGAGAACCTCTCTCTTTTGACGAACGCCTTGGTGGAGAAGATTCAATTTGAGAAGGGCGGCTCCGGCGATGCTACTGCGACCGGGGTGAAATTTCTGGTTGACGGACAAGCATATACGGCGAAGGCAAACAAGGAAGTCATCGTATGTGGTGGTACCATCAACTCGCCTCAAATTCTGGAGCTGTCTGGTATTGGGTCAACCAGCGTGTTACACAAAGCGGGCGTGGATGATATTGTTGTTGATAATCCCAACGTTGGAGAGAATTTGAATGATCACACAGCAACAGGTCTATCATTTGTAAGTCATCTCCCAAACTTACTACGGCCTTCCACTCACGTTTTGGTAGGCAGTCAAGGATGAGTACCCAACTGCCGAAGTCATCCTCCGCAACCCAGAAATAGCACAGCAAGCAATGGAGGCCTATATCCAGCACAAAGTTGGACCATTCACAAACACCATCACGACGACCGGCTTTACATCATTGGATATGGTCGACGGCAAGCTACCCGAGATGCAGAAACATATCCAAACCATCGTGGAAGATTTCCAGAAGGCCTATCCAAATGCCGACCCAGCCGGTCGCAATGTTCTACTCGCACGTCAACTTATGGACCCCAAGGAAGCTGTCTGTCAACTAGTCCTCTTGGCTATCGGTGCGGATATTGGCAATGCGGGATTACCATCTAAGATCTTCACACATGATGCGCCTGGCAACTGGGGAACCTTGGCCGTATGCAGCACCCGTTCACTGTCTCGCGGAAATGTCCACATCGAATCCTCGGATCCTACCAAGCAGCCGGTGATCGACCCAGCATATTTCTCACATCCGCTTGATATGGATATGACTGCTCGTGCTATGATTCATTCGATGAGTTTGTTGACATATGAACCGCTTTCTTCCAAGTTGAAGAAAGACTCCGAAGGGAACATCATTCTTCACCCCAGTTGGGGAAAGGGTGTACCGAAGAATATCGAGGAAATGAAGGACTTTGTTGCAGCCAACACTATTACAGAGTATCACCCGGTCGGCACTTGCGCAATGCTGCCGAAGGAAAAGGGAGGTGTGGTAGACAGTAAGCTGAAGGTGTATGGGACGAGCAATGTCAGAGTGGTGGATGCGAGTATCGTCCCTACACACGTTCAGGGGAATATCGTCTCCTTGGTTTACGCTCTGGCGGAGAAAGGAGTGGACTTGATCAAGGAGGGACAGACGAATGGCGTGAACGGACACTAGAAGTGACAAGAGATGTATTCAAATCAACGGATAACGGCTTAAGTCTTTGTTCACCTTGATTGAACTTGAACGAGTTTGTCAGAATGACGGTCTAATCGTGGGATTAAACCTTGTGTCGAATCGAATGTGTCGACCTTTTTGATGGTAGCCGTACACGCATGCAGCTCGTGATCCTGTGGAACGAGAGAATTTGTTCCCACACATTTTAGTCCCGTTGCTGATAATTGAGAGTTGGGTGATATATCGAAACTAATTTCTCGTAGGTTCATTGAAAGCTGAGGTCCAAACATTACACTGTAATGGATCTATCGGGAGATCTATCAAGCCAAGGCGCTTATTGTAAGCACCAAAAGTTGGGGTTGCGGGGAAGCCACTCTTCACCTCCGACACCAGCACTCGGCAGCCCGTATGAGGGCCGAGGCAGAAATACGCAATTATGTGAAAGGAAAACGTGCATCGGAAGATCGTCTTCCTGAGCATATATGCGATTCCAGACTGACCATTTGTGTTGACTAACCTCCAGCTCTAACTTATATCCAACAGCAAGTTATATCATGCCTACCGCCTCGGAAAGAATACCCCCAATTGTGCGGCCGCTTGTCAGCGAGAAGGCTCGAAACGCTCTCGATCTTGTACGTTGATCTCTTCCAACTGTCTTGTCTTGCTTACTGACAAATATGGCCAGGTAGGGAAGCTCGTCAACGAAGAATGCCTTACCTCCGATCCCGTCTACAGTGCACAGCTTGGCCAAGGTACCGGTCGGTGGAGCTACCCACCCATCATGGCCGACCTGAATAAAAGAGCACAAGAGCTCGGCCTCTGGAACATGTTCCTGGCGAAAGGACACTATAAAGAAGGTGCCGGGTTCACGAGTTTGGAGTATGGGTTGATATGCGAGCAATTCGGTCGGTCGAGAGTTGCCTCGGAGGCCACGAACAACTCTGCTCCTGATACAGGCAACATGGAAGTACTCGCCAAGTACTGCACTGAGGCACAGAAGGCGAGATGGCTGCAGCCATTGTTGAAGGGGGAGATCAGGTCTTGCTATGTCATGACGGAACCTGATACCGCATCGAGCGACGCAACGAATATAAAGTTAACCATAAAGAGAAACGGGGATCCATATATTCTTAACAGCCAGGTCAAAATCTTTTCAGTCTCACACAATCTGAGCTACTTTTATCCAGAAATGGTGGATCTCAGGAGCTGGAGATCCGCGTTGCAAGTTGTATGTTGTACTTGGGAAAACTAACCCCGATAAGTACGGGCAACAATCAATCATATTGGTTCCGACGAATGCCCCTGGTATCACCGTCAAGCGAATGCTCTCTGTTTACGGCTACGACGATGCACCTCATGGCCACGCTTATCTGATATTCAAGGATGTCCGTATCCCAGCAGAGAATATCATCTTAGACGAAAGCAGAGGGTTTGAAGTTGGGCAAGGAAGGATGAGACCAGGTCGTATTCACCACGCAATGCGATCTATCGGTGCCGTAAATCACCCACTGTTCTTACGTATACATGTTCCTTTACTGAGCTTGTCTAGGCTGAGGAGGCACTGCGCTGGCTGTTGACCCGCGCAAATGCGGAACACAAGAAAACATTCGGCAAGCTGCTCTCGCAACAAGGTGCCATTCTGCAATGTATGGCAAAGTCACGGATCGAAATTGACGCCGCCCGGCTCATTGTCTTGAACGCTGCAGCCGCGATCGATGCTGGTAACGCCAAGACAGCTTTGGTAGAGATCGCACAGGCAAGAGTCCTCGTGCCAAACATGGCTTTGGACGTGATTGATCGAGCAGTGCAGATATACGGTGCCCAAGGTATTTGCCAGGATACCCCTCTGACTTATATGTGGGCCAATGTGCGCACTGTGCGGATTGCAGACGGACCTGATGAAGCACATCTGGAACAACTCGGACGGAGAGAGAAGAAACGCGCTCCTGCGGCAACGACCTCACTCGAGAAGCAGTTGGAGATGACAGATATGTTGTTCAGAAAGTATGAAACCATGGAAAGTGGTCTCTGTTCTCGACTCTAGCAGCGCGTAATACATGTACTCAATAACAAATATGAGTTACCAAGGACGATGCGTATTGATAGTAGGTGACTTTGCAAGTTTCCGAACGCATCCTATCTATCTATTGCAAAGTTCTGAACGTCATCTATTATTAGTTGCCAAGGGTAAAGCTTGGTATGAGTGTGATTCATGATGAATTGCCGTTCCTAGTCAATGAAGTACTATGTCTCTTCGTTGTCGAAAAAGGCTATGTTTATCGCTACAAATTCCTCATTTATGGTTGGAAATCACCTCTGCTTCAAGACCTCTAATTGTAAGTTTCTACCGTGTGACCAGGACTAATTAAGTTCGAGCCATTAAGAAGAGCCCGAGGCGGTGTCGAAAAAGAAACACCGAACTCCGAGGAGACAAATGCTCGTGCTGATGATCCATTTATTAATGATGTTGGCTTGTCAGCGCCAGCAATGATGCGGTTGCCCCGCACATGTTTGGAATCTGTGCCTTCGTACTTCGTCGTTGGTCCTTCACACCTGTCACAGTTTCCCAACCTCACCTCTCACGTTGTCTGACATTTTCCAATTCTTCCATCAATTGATCTTTCTACTGTTGACCCACCATACAGCGGCCACAAATCGCTGTCCGTCCTCCATCATGGCCCGATCAAGCATCGTAAGACTCCGCAACGATCTGTTACATTTTCAGTTTGTTATCATACTTTTTTTCTTTCTAACTGCACTTAGTATCTTTTGATCCTAGCCATGATCACACCATGGCTATACGATCGATATCAGGCCATGTCGTGCATGTTGAAAAATCGACCAGGGAGTCTTCAGCCAATCTACAACATCAAACAACACAAGATGAAATTTCGCGACCAGATCCGGAACTGCGAGGATATCTTGCTGGATGAGGGGATGGGCGTGGCGTTCTTGTCATGTGATCCGGGGAGAGATCGGTGGAATACTGTCATGGTGAGCTCTTTCTAAAACGTAATTGAAAGAGGGAACAAGACCTAATTAGTTGTTCTTCTACGCGTTTCTAAGAGAAGGGGGTGTTGACTTGATCAACAGGGTTCATTCCACCCTGAAGGCCTCCAAAACGGCGCCATCTGGATATATGACTACACGACGCCCGACCTCCCCGACTCTGCCGCCATCAAGCCACTCCAACTGGAAAACTTCGACTCCGGTGACTTCCATCCCCTGGGCATGGAGTTGGAGTCCTCGACATCGACACTCTACGTGGCCAACCACGCGCAATCGGGGACCGTCATCGAGGTTTTCTCTGTATCCGTCAAATCCATGACTGCAACGCACGTTATCACGCTCAAACACCCGCTGATCCACACCCCGAACAGCATCCACTCTCTCGGAGGTGGCAAGTTCTTCTTCACGAACGATCACTATATGCGCGCTGCTGTGTCTCCTCTCCTGAGCAAGATTGAGACCTGGTCCGGCGCGCCGGGTGGAAGTGTAGTCTTTTTCGACATCAATAAACCCGAGACTGCAAAGACGGTCGCGCGAGTACCGTTCGCGAACGGCATTGTCATGCTCAATGCGACGACGCTAGTAGTAGCCTCATCATCGAAGACAGCCGTGTATTTCTTCGACGTCGCACCCGACTACAATCTCACATCAAAGGGATTCGTGCGAGTCCCAGCTGGCGTGGACAATCTATCTGTTGACAGCAAAGGGGCATTGCTGATGGCGGGTCATCCGTTTGCGCCAGGCTTATTTGCCCTTTCGCAGCGACGGTGGAAGTGCGATCCGAAGAGCGCGAAAGAGGTGGAAAGAAAGGCATGTGAATGTGAGGCACCGAGTTGGGCTGCGGAATGGACTGAGAAGGACGGATTGAGGGAGCTGTACAAAGGGTTCGATATCTGTAGCTCTTGTACGGCGGTCCGGGATGTGAGCAGAGGGTTTGGAATTATTACCGGGCTGTACGATAAGGGGTTCATGGTTTTCCAGGAGTAGGAATATTTATGCGTATTCATCGTACCCTAAGAATGGATAGGTATATGGAATGACCTACAGACTTAGGAAGAGTCGACTGGAGCTCCATCTGTAGGGAATTGGAAGGGTAGGAACGTGTAACTAGTTACCGGCGAAAAGAGGTACGAAAAATCAAGACGTCAAGGTTAGATGGAGAGAATTCGTGTTGCAACGTACGTATACCCCAATTGGGAAAGAATCAAGCGAAGGGAAGGGGTATATATTCAAACAGTGTAGAACGCTGGACAAATGCAACAATGCAAAAACAAGGCGGGAAACGCAAAGCCGATGTGAAACAGCTTCTCAGAATCCACGCTCCAAATCTACAGTTACTACAAACCGATCAATGGAAAATATTGATGAGAGAATCAAGAAAGAACAGAAAATCACTTCCTTCCCCGGAGTTCCCCATCTGCCGCAGACTTGGAGCCGGTTGCGCCTTCTAAAGGTGGAATACTATCAATCTCTTTCTCGCCAGTGCTGTTCTTGCGCTCCCCTGGAGTCTCACCGGGTGTTAGAGGCCCAAAACCACCTTCAGGCGAGCTCTGCCACTTTGCAACATCTTTCTTGAGCGCCTCAAGCTCTTTTTGGAACCTGTTACCGAAGACGTCAATGTAATATGTAGCGCCATTATACACACTCCACACGAAGACGGTAGCGAGGAAAAGACCACTTGGCCATCGATACCAAAACCAGATTGGGCAGGGAATCATGGTGATGCAGGCATATGAGTATTGAATAAACATAAAGGCAGGTTCTTGAAGGAAGTTTGGAAGTGATAGCACGATTTTACCAATCCAAGTCTTGGCGTACGATTTTCGCAGCCAGGTAAAGGAAGTTGGACGTCCAGCAGCGATTTTCTCCCGACGCCGAACGGTGATCAAGAGATGATAACCAAGTTGCCATACTGCGTATGGGATAGTTGCCCACAACACCATCTGGAGGAGACCGTAGTGTTGGGGAGAGTCGGGTGAGGAGTAACGGATATCGTAGATGGCTGGAAAATGTTCCTTCTGGTACTCGGGTGGCAAGAGATGAACAAGACAGTGCAGCGTAACGCAAGGCATAATGTGGATAAACAAACTAAACGTGTCAGCATTTGAGATATACTAAAGAGTGGACGATGCTCACCTGACAACCTTGTCCATAGAGTGGAATACAAGCGAATTGCGCCACATAGCAATGGCGATGGCGTTGTTTCCAAACGCTAAGCAGTACGTGCTGATGAACAATCTTTTCGACTTGGGAAATACCCAAATACTTAAGACCGCAAGAAAATTGACAAAGTAGCACAGATCAGCAAGGAAGTAGTGGTAGCCCTTCTTGTGGTAGGTGTAGTATCGAATGGGCATAAAGTAGAGCAATTGCGCAGTGTACCAGTATGGCATGATTTCGGGATGTGCGCCGACCAAGTATCCTGAGATGAAGATGTTCATCACTGCAGTGATGAATGAAGTCTTCTCGCGTATCGTAACAGCCGTGGAGTCATTCCATCGTTCGTTGAGACGGTCCACAGACTGTCGCATCCTTTTCTTGTACTTTTCAAGCTGCTCTCCTTCGGTCGGAATTCTGCGACGCCACTCTTCCACGACGCGAGCTCGAGTGTCCGCGCCTCTGCTCTTGGCACGCTTTTTCAGCTTCTCTGTCTGCGCCGAGGCATAGCTCTGAATCTTTTCGACACGTTGCTGTAGTGCAAGATTCTCGATGAAGTCGAACATGGTGAGACGCTCGACGGGAGGAAAAAAGGAACCATCGTCAGCGTCGGCAAAGCTTTCGTCTTGATATGAGCTGTTAAACGAGGCAGTGCGTGAGATTCCCGGCGTGGGCACTGCAGAGGTATATGAGGGAGCGGCAGGATCATCCTGCAGAGGAGAAGAGCTACTATGAGTAGAATCGCCTGGTAGAGGATTTGTGGAAAGCTCAGAAGCCCCAAGTTCTGGCTGGGAGGTGGCGTCGGCCATGAGGAGCGTTTCTTCTAGGACAGCGTCGAGAGAGGAGATACGGCGATGGAAAGAGTGCCTCAGAAATCGTGGGGGCGAGTCTATGGCCATTGTTTGTGGTTAGCTGTTGTGTACGGTGTATATTGCTCATTCTTCTTCTGTCTGGAATGTGAAGGGTAGGTTAAATGGTAAAAAGGCGCATACCAAGTTGATATACAGAGGTGTCAAAGCCCCGCTTGTTCTCGTGACGGAGGAGAGACTACGGCCTGCGCAGTGTGCCTGTTGCAACTCGTGTAGCCGTTGACAGAGTCGAGGACGTGGTGCAACGTCCAGATGTGATTGGAGTGCGAGCTTCAAGCTGGCTGCGTCATAGTGGTTCGCGGGGAGAGATGAAATGTTTGGAAGAGTTCGTGACGCCAGATCACGTAGACAGGTGGTTAGTTGGCTGTGAATAGATGAAAAGTTCTGCACGAAATGATTTTCGTGGTGTGTGATGAGGACAGCGGTGTGCGTGCATAGAATAACTGGACAACTTCGTCATTGCTGGGCAAGGTTCACCAAGGCCATACAGCCTCGTATGTACTGGCGGGGCCGCTAGTGCCTAGCGCGGATTCTAGGAAACGCGACTTCGCGTCTTGCGATTCTCACGCCGATCGTAAAGCTCTCCCATCCTCCATCACCGCCGTCGCCGTCGTCGTCGCAATCAGATCAGCCAGCATGGGGAAGCTCGTGAGGCTCGAGGTCTTCAGTAAGTAACATCCGCACTAATAAAATTAATACATCTTGTGAACGCCGCGATACTCTGCTTTCTCAAGTATCCCGCATTCTAACCTTCCAAAAGACTTCAAGAGCTACAGAGGCAAACACTCCCTCCTCTTCGGCGACTCGTACTTTACCTCCATTATTGGTCCCAATGGCTCCGGAAAGTCAAACAGCATGGACGCCATCTCCTTCGTCCTGGGAATCAAATCGGCACACCTGCGCTCCACCCACCTGCGCGATCTCATTTACCGCGGACGTGTTATCAAGAACAATACTATCAACGCTGACGGAACCGTGACCGAGGCAAACGGCGATACCCAGGATAATGGCGAGACCCAATCAAGCCAACGCCGCGAACGCGATCCGCAACACGCATATGTCAAGGCCGTCTTCGAAGACGACGCCGAGCAAGAGCACGAGTGGCAGCGAACCATCACCAGTGCCGGACAGAGCGAGTACCGCATCAACAACCGTGTTGTCACGTCCAAGGCATATAATGAAGCCCTGGAAGAGCAGAGCATTCTAGTCAAGGCCCGAAATTTCCTCGTCTTCCAAGGCGATGTCGAAGCTGTTGCGACGCAAAATTCCAAGGATCTCACGCGCCTCATCGAACAGATTTCTGGCAGTCTGGAGCACAAGGAGGCCTATGAACGATTGAAGGTTGAATCCGAAAATGCGGCTGAGAACCAGACTCAGCAGCTCACTCAGCGAAGGCAAATCAACGCCGAAATCAAGCAATATCAGGAACAGAAGGCCGAGGCTGATGATTTCGAGAAGAAAGTGGCCGAGCGGGACGAAGCCATCGTGACCCACGTCCTCTGGAAGCTCTTCCATTTCCAGCAAACCATGCAGGAGTCCAGCGATGAGATTGCGAAACATCAAGAAGAGCTGAAGGAGCACAAGCGTGGGGTCGAAAAATACCACCAGAGAGTTGAAGAAGCCAAGCAGGCTCAGGCAAAGGTTTCTCGCGAAGTCAACAAAACCGACAAGGCAATCAAGGCCAAAGAGAAGGAGATCGAGGACCGAAAAAGCGACCTGGTGCCCATTGACGAAAAGATCAGAATCTCGACCAAGGACCTACAAAAGTACGAGAGTCGCATTGCAATTCTCACCAAAGAGCGCGATACCCAAAGCGAGCTCATGGACAAGTACAATAAGCACTTAGCTGAGGTACAGAAAGCGGAGAAGAAATGGGAGGACGAATTCAAAGCTGCACAACAACAACAGGGCCGAGAACTTTCCGCACAGGACCTTGAGGAATATAATCGGTTGCGCGGCGACGTCACTAAGCAATCCCATGCCAATCAGATTGAGGTTAATCGGTTGGAACGGGAGGTGAATACAGAAAAGGACACTGTCAAAAACCTGCAACAGAAGGTGGAAAGCTTCCAGACTAGCATACAAACACTCGAGACCGATATTTCCCAGTTACAGGCACAGCAACAGGAGTTGAAAATTCGCGCAAAGGAAATGGAGCAGGAGAGGGCCGCTAAGCAACATGCTTTGAACAAGTTGAGTTCAGAACGCCAGCAAGTCAATGCTCAAAAAGAAGAATTCAACCAGCTCCTTCAAGAAGCGTTACACAAACTCCACGAAGCGGACAGTGGCCGTCGTCAGAATGAGAAGGAGAGGCGATCTCAGGAGGCCGTAGCTCAAATGAAGCGCATCTTTGGTTCCGGCGTACACGGTCGATATCGCGATCTTTGCAGACCGAAACAGAAAAAGTGGGAGACAGCCGTCGCGACACTACTCGGCTGGCATCTAGACGCTATCATTGTGGACACGGAGAAGACTGCACGTGAGTGCATCCAGTATCTCAAGGAACAAAAGATTGGCCAGTTCACATTCATTCCCCTCGACACTATCACAATCAAGGCTGTTAACCAGAACTTGAAAGGCCTGCACACTGGTATGCGCCTGGGCATTGATTGTATCGAGTATGATCCCTCTCTCGAACGAGCTATGGCTTCTGCCTGTGGCAATTCCATGATATGTGACAATCTCAAGGTTGCCAAGTACCTTTGCTACGAGAAGGGTGTTGACGCCAAGGCGGTAACGGAAGATGGCACGGTCATTGCAAAGGGGGGAACAATGACCGGTGGACGTCTCGCCTCCGACAAGGGCAATAAAGGATGGAGTGATTCCAACGTTGACAATCTCCAAAAGGCGGTAGAGAAACACAGGGCACAGCTTGCGGCTCTTCCCAAACACGATCGGCACAACCAGGAAGAGCAGGCGTTGCAAGTCGAGGTTCTTGACCTAGAGGAGCAAATCCGGCATATTAGAGAAGAACTCACAGCGGTCGATCGCAATATTAGCAGCAAGAAGAAGGAACTCTCTTTCCAGAAGCAACAGCAGCGGGAGTGGCAACCCAAATACCAGGATAAAGCACAGCGCCTTCAGAATCGGCAAGATGAGCTGAAAGAATATCAGGATGCCATTGATCAAGTTGCCGATACGGTCTTCGCGAGTTTCTGTCAGCGCCTCGGTTACGCTTCGATTCGCGATTACGAATCACAGCAAGGCACCCTCCAGCAGGAAGCCGCAGAACAACGTCTTAGTTTTACGAAGCAGCGGAGCAAATTGGTGAATATGCTTGCATACCACCAAAGTCAACTTGACGCAGCAAACGAGCGATTGAAATCTTTGGAGGAGAAGTCTAAGCGCGACGAGGCTTCGATTCATGGTTATGAGGAGGAGAAAGAGAAGTTACAAGACTCCATCGACGTTCTCAATGCTGAGCTGGAAGCTCTCCAGGATACTCTCAAAAGGCTGCAGGACAAGCTCGCCGACCGGGCCGGCGTAGTTAAGGAGGCACGACGCGAATTGGACAAGAACAACGATTCGGTCAAGGGTGTGATGAGAGCCGTCGACGCTCTCGAAGCAGATTTCAAGCGCACAGCCGCCAGCCGGTACACGCTGCTTCGGAAATGCAGAGTGGAAGAAATCAAGATACCTCTTGCGGAAGGGTCGACGCCGCTGAACTCGCTGCCGATGAGCGAGATTGCCCAACCAGACCCAGATGCTATGGACGTTGACGATGATCCGACGCAAATTCAACAACCGGAGATCAACGATTACGGCATCGAAGTTGACTTTGACGATCTAGACGAAGATCTCAAAGAGGTAAGCATCCCATACTAGAAACTGTAATGAGTCGACGGTGTAATAATGCATTGACTAACACCACCCAGGACAACTCCACCGCGTGCGAAAACAGACTCTCGGAAAAGATCACCCTACTAACCACGGAAATCGAGAAATCGAACCCCAATATGCGCGCCGGCGAGCGCCTCACTAATACAGAGGCCAAGCTGGCCGAAAACAACAAGATCTGGGAAACGGCCCGCAAAGCCGCGGGCAAAGCCAAGAAGGACTTCGAAGACGTGAAAGAAAAACGCCTGGACCTTTTCCAAAAGGCCTTCAATCACATATCGGAAAACATCGGCGGGACGTACAAGGATCTGACCAAGTCACGGGAATTCCCGCTCGGCGGACAAGCCTATCTCGACATGGAAGACAGTACCGAGCCGTACAATGCCGGACTGAAGTATCACGCCATGCCTCCGCTGAAGCGGTTCAGAGATATGGAGCATCTGTCGGGTGGCGAGAAGACGATTGCAGCGCTGGCGTTGCTGTTTGCGATTCATTCGTACCAGCCCAGTCCCTTCTTCGTACTCGATGAGGTAGATGCCGCGCTTGATAATGTCAACGTGGGCAGAGTGGCGCGATACGTAAAAGAGCATGCCAGCCCAGGCATGCAATTCATCGTCATCTCGCTCAAGGCGGGACTATTCCAAGAAAGTGAGACACTTGTGGGCGTGATGCGGGATCAGGGGAACATGAGCTCGCGCGTCGTGAGTTTGGATGTAAGTCTTGCCATTTCTTCCTTGTTGTTCACTTGACCATCTTGACTAATCTCTGCACACACAGTTGAGGAAATATCAGCCCTAGTTAGTGAGCGCTATTGCATTGCATGTATGAAGGAATGAATGACTCAAGGTCAGACAGAGTCAGTCATATCCGGTCTCGGTATGCCCGAGGTGGAAGAATAATATGAGTTGCCAACGATGTCATGGTTTGCATGTATTCCCGCCTACGGGGGGGTATCTCGATGCAATTCAGTCTCTTTATCGCATGGTGTCTCTGCCATTCATTCATTCTTCCATATGTATGTACAACCGCCATGTGTAACAGTGTATGTATGTCTATAACCATCATCATCATCATCATCATCATCATCATCATCATCAACCAACGTCGTGCTCTCCATCTCCATCTATCATCTATCCATCCATCCTATCCATCCATCCATACCCGCTAGTATGTACGAATAAAACCCCCCCATATCTCATGTTTTGTTCAACCCTCGTCCCTTTTTTTTTTCTTCTTCTTCTTCTTCTTCTTTCTTTCAAATACGTACTTTTTATATATATACTGCATGTTGTGTGTCCGGACGCAATACCATCCGATTGGCTCGCGTCGTGTCGTGTCGTGTCGTGTCATACTTGGAGAGCAACGCACGCCCCCATGCATCTATGTAAGCTGCGCTGGAAGGAACACGGCCATTATAGGTCTGGACTGATTATCAAGTCGAGTGTTGTATTCAATGTCCATGTCCATGTTACGGGAACGGCTTCAGACGGGAGAGGGTTTGGCTGGATAGATAGATAGATAGATAGGGTTGAAGTAGGATTTATATAGAGGTAAGTAAGTAAGTAGGTAAGTTAGTAATAGTTTAGAGAGAGAGAGAGAGAGAGAGAGAGAGAGAGAACTGACATAGGGGGGGTTAGGGGGGGGCGGGGGGTTTGAGATGGATACTAGAACATGGCAGACACAGTGGAGCGAGTGAGTGCTATTGTATGTATGTAGGTCGTAGTAGTAGTAGTAGTAGTAGTAGTAGTAGTAGTAGTAGTAGTAGACCAAACGGACCAAACGGACGAAAGGACGAATGAAGGAAACAGGATAAGTATTATTAAAAGAATTCACCCAGACATGTATTATTGTCTAATACATAAACCCCCTAACCCCTAACCCCTACCCTAGCCCCCTACCCCTCCGGTCTGCATACATAACTCCATCTCCATCTCCATCTCCATCCACCACGACAAAAAATGCCCTCCGCCCTCCGCCCGCCAACAATCAACCAATTTCCCCCTCCCCCCCCCCCAGAACAAAAAGCGCGAGCGATTGGCTAGCTAGCTAGCTAGCTAGCAATAAAAAGAAAAGAAAAGAAAAGAAAAATATATACATGTCTTTTTATTATTATTATTACGTTGCATGCCAAATCAATCACCCAAACACGGACAACATTGGGAGAAAAGAAAGAAAAAAAAAATTTAAGAAAAAAAAAAAGAAAAAAAAAAGATAATATTTGCCAGTTGAACTTGGCAATCAAATGATGAAGAAGAGAGCTTAAACTCCAAGTAGAAGATCTCTAAAATTAAATAATAATGCTATATATATATATATATATATATGTATAACATGGGTCTGGAGAATGTTGGAATACGGGTTTGGGGGGAAGAAAGCATCATGCATGCAGTGGCCCAGCGGGTGATGATAGATAGATAGATAGGGGGGGGGGGAACAAAAGTGGGTGGCTATGGATAACAATCTCTCGACCATCACGGACATGTTGGTCAGACTCAAATATGGAGCCGCAATTGCTTCTATGAAGGTCTGTAATCACTTACAGTTCTCACTGTCTCGTAACTGTTTGAAACTGAAACCCTGAATATCATGTCGTGGTGAACAGTCAGGCACTCTGGACCAAGCTTTCAGAGTCTTCCATCTTTCCCCCATCAACTCCAGTGTCCCAACTGGCTGAGTAGTGTAAAACGCCTGTGAACACCCGAGATAGGATAGACATGTTCATCCGCCCATAGCGCCATGCGCCGCGGTCTCAATCTTGCCTCCAAATTCCACCAATTGTCTTGCGGCAGCTTGGATGGAGATGCTCTCTTCCCTCGTTGTTTGGAGAGCCGCCTCCAATATTTGAGTTCGGGTCCGCAGTCGTCCAATTTCGACCCGAAGGACGTTGATAGTCTCGGCCGAAGACGTTGGTGTGGCCGATACCAAATGGGGATTGTGGGACAGAATAATCGACGGAGGAGAGGCGCTCGAATCATGCCCTGCTTCCCCGGCTGGTCTTTCAGTACCAGTCACCATTGCCTCTTCCAAGATCTTGATTCTTTGCTCCAATTCAGATCTCTCGGTTTCCCATTGTTTCTTGTCATCCGCACCCTGTGCTTGCAGACGATTTGCCATATCCATGATGCGCATGTACTGTGTTCCATTGGCAATCAACTGGCGACGGGCCTCATCTCTGCTTTGCTGTAGATCCTCAGCCTGATTTTCCAGGACGGCGACTTGGGCTTGCAGCTTCTCCTTATCGTCCATGAGACTGTTGATCTCGACATCGCTGACTTCGAACTTTTTCTCCAGTGTAGCACACTTGGTCCGTTGGCGCTCAAGCTTGTGTAAAAGGCTATCGTATTCGCGCTGAAGCGTCTGAAATGCCAAAGTTTTGATGCTGACCTGATGTTGAAGATCTTGCAAGTGGGCTGCCTGAGGTGATGCGTGTAGAGATGTAGAAGGTGGAGACATCGGTGGCAAATTTGGGGCATTTGGGAAGTTCATGGACGATGGAGATGGTAGCATGCCTTGTCGCGAGGGTTGAAGGGCATGTATGGGTGATTGCGGTGGCATGAATATAGACCCTGGGGAAGATGCGGTATGATGTGGCGAGTTCGCCATGGGCATCACGTCGTTTGCGTATGGAATCCGTCTGTTGTCCTCGTTCATCGCGCTAGGATGGGTGAAACCAGAGTAGCCACGCGGGTGACTCTGGGCATGCTGAGGATGCTGAGGATACTGAAGGTGCTGAGGATCAGGAAAATGTCTTGCAGGGGGCGATTGTTCCTCGCTCTTCTCGAGGTGGTGTTGTCCTCTCCTCATGTTCGATAAGGCTTCAAGCTGGACTGAACTCTGCTCGGGGCTGCGAGGTATTTTTATCTCTACGTGGTTTCGAAACTTCATATTAGTCCATTGCACAAAGTCGAGTGCCCACTGAAGTGACTCTCGTGTGCCAACGTGTTCTATTTCGGGCGGCTGAGAGGGCGAGTTAGTAAGGTGAATCACATCAAGCAAATGAGACATGCCGCTTCGACGGCAGTGGCGGCGAGTAACAATCGAGATAAACTTACTCCGGTGAACAACCGGTAATCCTTTTTGGACATGGATCTCACCTTGATTTCCAACAATATCAACTCGGACGCGAGTCTGCGCATTAAAGTGCGGGCAGTTGAGCATGTTTGGCCCTCGCAGTCGGACGGACAGCAGGAATGAGTTGGGTCAGTGCCGAAATGAGGATGTGACACGCTGGCATCAATAGACGGAAGAGGTCGATCCAAATCAAGAGCCCCGGGAAATGTTGTTGACGATTCTGTCATCACAATTAGCTCAAAATAGGAACTCGGATCAGGAACGTCATGACAAGCTGTGTTCGGACTGGGAAAATGTGGCCAACGTGAATAGCAGTTCGTAGGAAAAAATGGACGGCGCTAAAATTTATGGACCATTCTCGAGATCCAGCTAAAACCTTACCTGAAGTACTATCACGCCGAAGACGTTTAGGCGGCTGAGAGACGTCGAAAAGGGATTGCGACCTGGGTCGTGCACTGCCTTCTTCGCCAGCCTCATATGCCAGAGGAGAGCGCTGTGATGATACCGATGTATGAGGTGCTGCTGGTGCCATGCAAGTTGAAGTATACAGGGGCGGTAACCGTCGTGGGCTTAGGGCCTGGCTGTCACGGCGGTGATAGTCGGCAGCTTGCGGGAGCGGGGGAGCAGAGTGTTCGCTAGGGGAGTCCCGATGCCTGAGACGGACGTCGATTGGGCTGTCATCTTCCCGTGGTCGTTTTCTTGCCGTCCAAGAGTCCATGAGTAGAGTAGAATCAGCCCTTGAAAAACAATTGTTGCTTCTTTGGGTGCGCCATTCGTCTCGGTGAGGCGTGGTCCAGACGGGAGTGACGATTCGAGTTAACTAGATGGCTACGCCGAAGCCCGTAAGAACAATGCTGATGGATTACTAATCTGGCCGGGAGTGGTGTGGAAAAGGTAGAGGAGCTTTCTGGGAGCTTGGCAGAGCAGGTAGAATTATTTAAAGATTTAGAGACACGAGGACCAAGCGCGGGCAAGGTTTGTGACGAATCTGTGTGCGCGGGGAAAGCTGATCTGATAATACCACCCGTATGTTTAGTCTACGAGCAACGGATGGCGTTGGCCTTTGGCGCAGGATTTGTGCACAGACTTCAGAGTATGCACAAAGGTGGAGCGGGAGTAGGATTTGGTGTCAGCGCCACTGTTGTTGTGGTTCTCTTGCTGCACTTTTATGTACAATCCGGTAGATATTTGAAGGGGGTGATGATGCTTGGCGTGGTGTCAACGCGCGGCTGTGGTGAGTAAGTAGGTTGGGGCGAGACGGTGAAGGAGGCGGTCACGGGAACGCGGCATGCAGGCTGAAAGATGTTGTCGAATGGGGCGGGTACCTGAGAACGGAGAAAGTTCTTCCAGGGCTGACGAAGCTGAAGGGAACAACACGTCTGGGGGACAGCAAGAACGGTCTCTTGAGAGGATGCTGCGTGCTGAGTAAGAATGCGACAAGACCAAGACATTGCTTGGTAAGAAAACGGCAGTCGAGTCGTGCAATCATGATGTGAGACTTGATGACCTTGCTTATCCACCCACTTGCCGGTCGAGGCTTAGTGCTGTTTAGTCATCGACAAAGCAGGCGTCATATAATCCAAAAGGGTCCCCTGCGCCGGGAGAAGGTTGCCTGTGCGTGTTGTGCATCTATCCGTCTTTCTAGCGCAGTGTGCTGATGAAGATGAAGTCCGCAATCACGGTACCACTATTCTGCGAAGCGCTGGGGCGCTACCACCCTTGGACCTTCGAACTAGTTGTTCGCATATATGTTCCCGTCTTGCCGGAGATGCGGGTGAGAGATCCATGAGATCTGTCAGTCAGTCGGGAAGATTTCAAAGGCCATCTTTTGAACATCTCAGGACCATACTACCATTGAATTGTAAGCTGCTGGCATCGCTACGTTCGCCAGACTTCATTACTGTCTCCATTCGCCTCCATTAGATGACCTTCCCCACCTCGGGCAATGGCTTTGAGGCGCATTTCTACCCAGTCCTGTTCTCTTAAAATCACGCCAGATTCTATCGTCTGCATGGTCTGCAGCTCTTCCAAGAGGCCGCCCAGCAGTCCCTTGCAGGTTTGAACAATGTAAGCGATGGTGGAGTCGGAGGCGGGCTGAGTCAACCTATCCATGTCGCGTGAAAAGGCAATTAGCCTTCGTGTCAAAGACGCATTCTCTGCCCTCCACGTCTCTCCAAGGCCTCCAACGTAGTCAAGATCACCAGTTCGGTTGTTTGCAGCATCTTTCCGGGATTCCCAAACCTTTCCTACCTTGGTTGTCCAATGCTCAAATTGGTCTACAAGCCGACTGAAACGACCGCCAGTGTCCACCAAGGAAGGAAGCTCGTGGAGGGGCCCGGAAAGGATTTGTATATGCTCAATGAGAGCAAATGAGGAACTACCACTTTGCCATTCACGCAGAGCTCGAATGTTCTTCAGCTCCTGACCTTGACGTTCGCTCTCGCGCATGACTTGATACAGGCTTGCAACCTCGTCGAACTTTCCACGGAGACCTCGTTTGGCACTGAGCTCCCATTGTCTGCTTGTCTGTGCGGCAGAAGCATGCAAGAGATGAAGTTGAAGAAGCTCTGATTGGAGATTGGTTATCTCCGAGGGCAAAGAGCCGGCTCCAACATCTGTCGCAGGAGGGTTGATGAATGTGGATGTCGGTGCTTTCCCGGTTTTCCTGGGTGTAAAATGTTGCTGTAGTGTAGAAAAGGCAGGCCGACCTTGCTGGATAGCCTCAGAGCGGTCTATTACGTCTACTTTGCTCCGTGTGGTACCCGTCCGCTTCAAAGCTGCAAGCCGTCCCGAAGTTCGAATTCCACCGTTGTCCATAGGCGTGCTACTGGTACCTCTGGTAGACTGGGTTGGCTCAATAAACAGAGATCTCGGTCTTTGTGAGTATGTCCGAGGCTCCACAGAATCCTTTCGAGTAACCGTAACGCTGTTGATAGACTGGGTAGGCTCAATAAAAAGAGACCTCGGTCTTTCCGAGTATGTCCGAGGCTCCACAGAATCCTTTCGGGTAGCTGTGACGTTGTTGATAGACTGGGTCCGAGTATGTGCTTGTGTTGACACTTCGGGTCTACGCAAAGATTGTGTACGCGTCAATCCGGCCAATTGTGGCACTGATGAGGTCCTGCTGCTTACAGCGTCTGGAGGACGCATGGAACGCGAAGGTACCTTTCCATCATGCTGTTCAATGCGGACTGAGCCAGTCTGATACATGGATCGTGGTCTCAGGCGGCCTTGTGCGGTGGCCTGTATAATAGGACGTTGGGAGGCCACCGTTGTGGTAGAGGGTTCAGGCAAACCTGTAGCGTCCGAGGGGTATGAATCGACCTTTTTGTTCTCTTTCGGTGGGTCCTCAAGCTTGTTGGTGCGAAAATCAATTGCTATATGCCCTGGTTGCGGCAGAAAGCTCCGTCTTTTGGCACCATCCGCATTGTTGCGATGTGAGACTGGCGGGGGAGCAGAAGATGCCGCTTCATCTGGATTCGAGTCTGGGATGCACTCTGCGGAGTCACTACTGGAGGTGGGTTTCCCGGAAGCCTGGAAGAAGAGCATTAGCTGTGTGTATACTGGACTGGGGGGATTGTATGTATGTATGTACATACGTCTGTGCCAGGGGGTGCATCGTTGGGTTTACTTGATTTACTTGCCTTGCCGATTCGAGTCCGGTTTTTCAACGATGATGCGAACGAGGGAATAGGCATTGTGCGTGCGTTGTGTCTGTGGTGTCAAGTGTCGAGGCTGTTTACGGGACAACCTTTGTTTGTTCGGGGGTGGAAGCAACAGTAGCGCGCCTTGGCGAGTACTTATCGATAACCAAGGGGTTAGTGTCTGCCGACAGTGCAGTACTCTCCATGTGAGAGAGAGAGGGTTTGAGTGAACAAGGTTGGCGAAAACAGTCGTAGTCTAAATTGCATATATCTATCTTTGTGAGCGAGAGACTTTGTATCTACTTATCACAGACGTCTAAACATAAAATGGATATCCATCGCAAACGCACGCAAGAGAACTGGGGCCGACAGTGAGAAAGAGGACGAAAATGGAAAACACTCCTGTCTCCTGGCTAATGCCGGCGGTTTATCGCAAGAGAAAATAGGCACTTGCAATTGGCTTCGCACTTTTGCTGATGTAATGTCTGGAACTTGTGTGCCTAAAGCCGTGCGGTGCAATCATAGCCACCATTCTTTTCTCATAAGCTACCGCGGCGTGCAGGGAATGCAACGCCCTCGATGGCTGGATAGTCGACAAACCAGCTGACTCTGTCCTCCCCCTTTGTATTGACGAGGCCACAAGGCAGCTCAGCTCCCTCCTCTGTGTCGAAGATTTGCTTCATGATGTCCTTCTTTCCAGCACCCGTGGCCACAAAGCCGATCCTGATTCCATGGTACGCGACTGGCAGCGAGAGTGTGATGCGTTTAGGCGGAGGCTTGGGGGAGTCGGAGATGGGTAGGACCCAGGCGTCGACCTCCCGAAGCAGTGGGGATCCGGGGAATAGGCTGCAGGTGTGGCCGTCGGGACCGCATCCCAACAGAAGCAGGTCAAACAGCGGTAGCTTCACGCTGTCCCTGGCAGCAAAAGCGCCAACGAGAGTTTTCTCGTACTGGTCGGCCATTTCTTGTACGTCGTCCAGGTACTTGACGTCGATGGGGTGGACAGTTGGTGTGCCCATGCCTTTGGGTATTTTATCCAAGATCTCCTTCTTCACAAGCCTATAGTTGCTGTCTTGGTGGTCCAGAGGAACGGCGCGTTCATCGGCGAAGAATATGTGCCACTTGTCGAATTGAACCTTGCCGTCGCCATTGGATTCCACTAAGAGGGCCTTTGCTAGCACCTGAGGTAAGGAACCGCCGGACACACCGACACGAAATACGTTGTGGCGTTCTATCGCAGCGTTTTGCGCATCGAGGACAAAGGTGCGGAGGCTAGGCGCGAGCTCGTCGGCGGACGGAAAGGCGTATAAATTAGGAGGCTTCCCCATATTGGCGGGTGAATGAGGACGAGGGCAGAAGGCGATGATGCGGCGACGCGGTGATGCGGTGATGCGGTGACGCGGTGATGCGGTGGTGCAGTGATGCGGCGTTGCGACGATGCGACGATGCGACGACGATGCGACGATGCGGCGATGTCGGTTGGTGATGGAGGGGCAGGGCAATCGCGATAATAGCGGGGTGTTTATTAGCTTGTGCGTAACTAATTATCAGATCCGATGGAAGACAATGGATGCGCCGGGTCTTGTCTCTTTTCTGCAATGCAGACAGTGAATGTAAAAAATAAATAATAATAATAATAAATAAAAAAACTTGTTGGGTATAGGACTTTTATTACTACAAGGAAACGATGCCTCCGTTAGCTCGGCGACTGCACCACCTTGATTGTTGAACAATCAAAGCCGTGTCCATCTCATGCGTCAGTCAGTTCCGACGGCCGACCAGGGCGAAAGTGAGGATTCGTAACCATGAGATAATAAGAAGATGCACTTGATTTGCGAAATTCCCTGCGGAGACTATTACAGCAGAAGGATTAATAAGTTGCGCTTCCTCAGCTGTATGGTGACTGTACAAAGTATGTACAGCGATGCACCCATGATCTGTTTGCACGTGAATGCGGGCAAGGCTATGTGCTGATGGGAGCCAGACACGTGAAATTATACTTGTATTCACTCAAACGTATTGTATTAATCTGTACTCGGTACAATACTTTGTACTTTACTGAGTATATCTTTTGTGGGTCTGTGTGCTAGGCCACTCCCTGCTTAAGCCACTGTTTTGGGAGACGACTATTCGGCGAAACGTTCGGAAATCAACACAAGTTTGTATGTATGTATGTACCTTATTTTTGGACACAAGAAGCTCCCAGGAAAAGAAAGCTCAAGACCCCACTAGCTTGAAACATTAGATAGATATGAGATATGTACTACGACGTATGTATGTATACAAAGGTAATTATGAGATATGGGTACATGGCTTTATTTGTTTGGTGGACACGGCGTAAAGTGTGGGTTAATGGTGATACAGTAGCGCCCGTCGCATCGACGACAGTTTGATTAATCAGATGAATCAGCCAAGGCGGAGTTTATTCCCTTTGATCGAATAATAATAATATCGGAGTGGCCTTGTAATCGGATATAGCTTTGACTGGATACACTATTCATCTAATTAATACTGTAATGGATAAGGAACGTGATGGTCGCTTCACTCAAGAGCTCTCTTGCTCGAAAGCATGAATAAATACTACGTGCATCACATGCGAAGAGTACAAAGTACGACAGAAAGAAGACAAAGGAAAGAAATTTACTGTAATTAATTAGATAATTAATCGTGGATAACTTATTTCTATTTGCATTCATCTGTTTGATAGCCTTTCCAGATGTGGTTAGTCGGGTAGATACAGTTGTCTCACCTGATAGTATGCAGGCAGGTGAGTGGCGGGGCAAGATGGAAACTAACTTTACTGTAATGAGCCAAGTGGCGGCCAAGATAAAGCAAATGTGATTTCAACTCACTCATTCCTGAAAGGAAGACACGGGACTTGGCTATTCAAAAGGTCTGCATATCGATCACGCGATGTTGCTTTTGGTCGGCCCAAACTTGTTCTGGGCGTCTTCTGGGACTGCGTAATTCATGGCCAACGTCTTTTCAATCGTCGGCATGTCGTTGCGGCAGCTGAGAGAACATCCGAGGTCCTGGACGCGAGCTGAAAGATCCAGACCCGCCACAGATGAGGGTGGATAAGAAGAGAGGATGGGAGTGGCTGTGTTCTGGATTGATACCTTGTCAGGTTTTGGAACGGTCCAGACTCAGACTCATCAGACTCACGGTCCGGGCCGCTGAGGCAGGTCAACGGCGAACAGGCTCTTCAGGTTGCCGTGGCTGGGGAAGCGCCAGTTACTGCAAGGGAAGAGAATGGAATCTGAAACCAGATGGAATATTAATAGGACTTGTAGAGCGAAGATTTTTCTGGGGGGGGGGCGGCGAATATCCGGTGAAGCCTAGGTTGTTGGTTGTTGGTTGTTTGTGGAGAGCGGGGCCGTTGGGCGACGGGCGACGGGCGACGGGCGACGTGTAACAGGTGATGCTAGGCCATGGGTCGTATATTCTCCATGTATACAAAGGGCATGTTTGTAACAGAAACAGCCCAAATGCCCAAAAGCCCAGACACGCAGACACGCAAAAGCCCAAATGCCCGAACGCCCGAATGCCCGAATGCCCGAATGCCCACATATCCCGCAGTCGGGCAGAATGTTTGCAAGCAGTGCGTTGTACAGGGAGGGAGGCTTGGGTGGATGGAAGGTGGAAGGTGGAAGCCTGGAAGCCTGGAAGCCTGGAAGCCTGGAAGCCTGAAAGGTTGGGAGGAAAAGGGAATTTAGGCACGGGGTCGGCCAATTGTGAATTTTCACCGTGTTATGCCGAGCGCCGAGAGAGAGAAAGAGGTTTGAGGTTTGAGGCTTTTCTCTAGCCAACGCCAATTTGCAGCTGCTGATTGTATACCGAGTACTGTCTGGACTCTGTATGTACAGTACTGTACGTAGTAGGTATGTACATGATGTAATAATACAAAACATGTACAAGGGTATGTATTACAAAAGGCATAGTATGATATGTATGTACGAGTGCGCTGGGCAGTCAGGCCCTGATGGTTTGAACTTTGAACGGATGGAATGAACCTGGTCATTGTCATGGTCATGGTCATGGTGGCTTCATGGCGCGGCCCTGCAAGCATCACAGGCATTACAAGCATCCCTGATACTGATGCCCACCTCATTCACACCCTCCCCCCCCTGTCCAAAAGTTGATTCAAATGGCCAGATGGCACCACAGCGGTCAAATCTTGACTTTGGAACAGAACAAAAATAATGCCCAGCGCGACGGACCCCCTCCACAAGGACTGGGCAGCAAAAGCTCACATGATTTGCTTTCTTGTTTCTCGCTTCTTGCTTCTTGCTTCTCGCTTCTCGCTTCTCGCTTCTTGCTACTTGCTTCTTGCTTCTTGCTTCTTACTTGCCGTCAGCCCCCGAGTATCCTTAATCGGCCAATCGCATTCGTCTGGAAATCGGCCGCGTGTAGGCTGAGTGGCCCAGCCGCCGCCAGTGTTTTGTTTGTACCGTCCTTGGGTATTGAGCTACTGTGTACAGAGTACAGAGTACCCAGTACATATCAGACGCTCATTCCCACCCAAAGTCGCATCCTGTATCCTGTCATCTCCTACAAAAGCTACAAATCTCTCGCATGTGCCGCCCTTGTCATTAAACATCACCTGAGCCACACACACACACACACACACACACACTTGTTTAACATTACCGGAGTAACACACACACACACACACACAAATATATAACATTACCTGAGCCACACACATATATCATGGACTACGACTATTCCGCTTCCATCCATCCAACATCCACTTGCTACTTTTCACACCTACCATCCTCCCCCGACCAGACCCCAAGCACATCACCGCTTTCCACCTACTCATTCGAGTCCCTTTCCGATCCCACTCATCCTCTCCTAGCCTTTCGAACATTACCCCTCTCCTCTCAAACTCCGACATCCACCACCACCACCACCACCACCATGGACGCTTCCAAGCTCTTGCAACTACAAACCGCCGCCTCCCACTCCCGGCCCACAGCCCTCCCATTGCAGACTTCATCATCGAGCCAGTCCAACTCGAGCAGCGCATCATCATCTGCGTCGACCAGTCCTTCTCTAGAGCCCATGGCATGCTGCTCACGCTGTCGCCGAAGCTCCACCAGCCATGACCGCATGGTCAAATTCGGCACCAACCTCTACTATTGTCGACACTGTGCCTCCATGGTCGGCTATTCTCCAGGCTGAAGGGCTCTGCTATGATATTATGATTCCATGAGTATTTATTTGTACTCGAAGGAAGAATTCAATTATACCACCAATGCGCACCACCACCGCCACCGTCGGAGCATTTCTTCCCCAACTCTCGCTTCTCACAGCCAAGCTGCATGGGTCTAGGCAACACGCGCATTTCACGTCCCACCTATCCATCTCTCTCTCCCGGCAACACAGCCAAGACCTGAATTTTATTTGAAACCTTGACCGAGGGACAAAAAAAAATTGTCGACGATGCTAGTGATTGGGAAGGAGGATGTAGGGTCTGTAGAGGAAGAGAAAGCCTACATACATGACGAGAGGGATTGGGCGCAATCAATGTCGACATGATGCTTGATGAATCCCGAGCGAAACACGATGATGAATGATTATTAGTTTAGAAGAATATCAAATCCAACCAATCCAATCAATCCAATCACAATCACAATCATGTTGAGAAACTTGTGCAACATGCGCAGACATGCAACCCCCTTGAAAAAGCAAGTGGCAGCATATGCACGACATGCCAAATATGCTCACGGTTCTCTACTGCATGTATGTAGCTATGTATGTACCCAACAAATTCCCATTCCCATTCCCATTCCCATTCCCATTCCCATTCCCATTCCCATTCCCATTCCCAGCATCGCATGAGCGTGCAGATACACAATAGTTACTGTATGTAGATGCCTAGTTAGTTAGTTAGTTAGTTATTAGTGAGTCCCATCAACCGAGCCTCGGCAGCCATTTATCATCATGCTCCCTCCTCCTCCACCTCCTCCTCCTCCAACCAACCAAGCAGTCGCCCAACATCGGCAATAAGCACAAGCTCGTATCTACGTACGTCGTATGTACATATGTACAAAACCTCCCGGCAGATCCGACATTAGTTTTTTTTCCCTTTTTTTTTCCCTTCCTCCCTTTTTTTTTTGACAGCTAGAAGAAAGATGCGCGCGCGCGCGCGCGCGGCACATGTGCGACCGCCGACGCATCGCATCGCATCGCATCGCTTGCGCTTGCGCTTGCGCTTGCGCTTACGCTTACGCTTCGCGGATGCTGTGTTTTGCTTTTGCTTTTTGCTTTTTGCTTTTGATTTTACGACTGATCTGATCTAACCGAGGGGAACTCACGACGACGACCACGACCAGGCATTGAATAAGGGTGTTTGTTGGGGTTAAAGGGGGGGTTAAAGGGGTACATGCAACGAGCGAGCGAGCGAGCCATGGAGGCAAAAGCATGGATCCAGGTTCAGGATACAAAATCTCAATCTCGATGTACAGTACTCTGTATGTACGTCGTACGTAGTATGTATGCCCAAATTCAGCATCGAGATCAAGATTGAGAGAGATCTCGATTGATGAGATTGACATGTCGAATTTGCCCATATATGACTCATGCGTGCATGCATGGTTTAATCATCCATGGCTTGTGGCTTGTGGCTTTTGTGTGACGAGGCGAGGCGAGGCGAGGCGACTACAATGGTATTACCGTAACCTCCATGTACCTAGCTAGCTAGCATGGTTGGGGGGGGGGGGAAAGGGGGGTTAGGCATTGCATTGCATTGCACATCATCATCATCATCATCATCATCATGCATGATAGGGAGGGGGGAAACAAGACCATACTTTGTACTACTTAATCGCGAGGCGGTACAGTACTCCAATTCGTTCACCTTGGTTAGTTAGAGGCGGGTTGATTGCATGAACCATGACGGGATCGTCGATCGTCGATCGTGCGTACATACTTTTGTACTGTACATACAATAAATAACATGTGTGTATGTATGTACAGTATGTACATACATATATGTGTGTGTGTGTGTGTGTATGTGTGTAGGAGCTTATTCCCAACAAAAAAAAGCTCACTCAAATTTCATGTTCCCTGATGTTTCCGATAACTATAATCTCTGTATGTACATGTACATACTTGGTTACATATATACCATTCCTTGTGGCAGTGCTATGTATGTACATATGTACTGTACATATGTATGTAGGGGGGAACAAAGTGGCGAAATACTTACGCACGATTACATATGTACATACGTAGTCAATCGGTAGTACAAAGTACAAAGTACATATGTAACCATTGACGACGACGAGCAAATCTTGTTTTTGTTTTGTTCTTGGCACTTTGTAGATCGTACAGTAATTACATACAGTACTTTGTAGATCGTAGATGGGATGAGGAAGTATAATTACATTACATGTCGGACCTCTCTATCGTCGCACAAACACGGCGTTTCGAGAGACGAGACGAGATGAGATGAGACGAGCCAAGAGAGGAGATTTAGCGACGACGACGACGACGACGACAAAGTTTAATCTTTTGCTTTTTTTTTTTACTTTTTACTTTTTACTTTTTACTTTTTTTCTTCTTCTTCTTCTTCTACTTTTGCTTCATTCAACGTTTAATTCTTTCTTTCTTTCTTTCTTTCTTTCTTTCTCTTCCTCATCCCAGCACTTCCATTCATTCCATGAATAACACTTCGCCACCTACCTACTGACTTACTTACGTCGTAACTATTTTGAATGGGAAAAAAATAAAAATAAAAATAAAACCGGGGTATTACACACATACTACACACATACTACCCTTACCCTTTCTTTGTATAAGATTTTCGTAACACGTTCAAGCGTTACTCACTCTTCTTTCCCATCCTACCTACCTACATACACGATAATGAAAACATACATGTCACATGCATACCAACTAATCACCAGGATAATTAATTAATTAATTAATCAATTCATACACATCCAAGATATCTTCCAAAAAAACCCCCCCCCCCCCCCTATTAAATTCTCCGAGTCTACAAAAGTACATACAGTACATTACACATTAGTTAACTCACACGTAGTACAGTACATATCTGTACAACGCATGCCTTGACCCTTCTACGTACTGTACTTTGTACTACGTACATATGTATAACCTACCTGCATTAGCGTCCCCCTGATGAAGCCGAGGTACAGTACGGTACGGTAATTACTGTATGTACCTACCCCTTGTAAATCTACATAATTACCCTTGTACTAAAAAATTACTAGTACCACCTAGGACAGCTTCCCCGCAGTGGCATGTGGAGAAGCCCGACGACATGCCGCCTTCCATGCGTGCGTGCGTGCGTGCGTGCGTGCGTGCGTGCATCGTGACAAGTTGGAGAAAAGCGTCCGACCAACAAAAAAAGAAAAGAAGAAAGAAAAAGAAAAAAACCAAGTCGCTGGGGCTGATTTGAAATCGCGCCTTGGGATTACCAAGGACGGTGGCAAAGTTATTCAATCGCCTCGCCTCGTCTGCTAATCACAGTACAGAGTACAGTACAGTACATACTTGTCATCATGTTTTACGAACCGGGCAAGACAGATCATGGACTTCCGAATGATCCGTTCAAGGTATGTTTCGTCTACCCTTTTCTCCCCTAGTCCCTTCATTCGAGGTTGTTTGCCATGATTGGAAGTGACATGTTCTGGGTACAACGAGTCATTTTGACCATGTCGTGTTCATCTGTTCGAATCATTGCCAAGTAAGAGCAGCTCATTCAACGACTTCATATCTATCAGTCTCTACATAATTCCCACACCACACTAATTCCTAACCCAGGCCTGCGTAATCCCCCGCCCCATAGGATGGATATCCACGCTCTCGCCCGACGGCACGGCCAACCTGGCCCCCTACTCTCAGTTCAACAATCTGACCTTCGACCCTCCCTATGTAATGTTCTCCGCAAACCAGACGCCCACCTCGTCCCAGAAAGACACCGTCAAGAATGTCGAAGCTACGGGCGTCTTCTGCTGGAACCTGGCCACGTACGAGTTGCGAGAGTACGTCAATGCAACGGCGGAGCAAGTAGCAATCCACGTCGATGAGTTCGAGCATGCGGGCATCGAGAAGCAGAACGCAAAGCTAAATTCCGTCCTCGTGGGAGGGAACAAGGTGCCGCTGCCTATGGTGCAGAGGTCTCCGATAAAGTTCGAGTGCACGCACTACACCACACTCCGGCTTCCCGGAAACCCACCTATGGGTGCGGCCGACGTTGTCATCGGGCGTGTCATCGGCGTGCATATCGATGAAAGCGTGCTGACAGATGGAAGGATTGACGTAAAGAAAACGGTTCCCATTGCTCGACTCGGGTATTTCGAGTATGCGAAGATCACAGAGACCTTCGAGATGAGGATTCCGGGCGAGGATAAGGCGTGGTTGACGGGGCTCGAAGGCAGTGTCCAGGGAAACCGAGAGATGCAGAAGGGTGTCGTAAATAGTGAGGGAAAGGAGGATACTCGGGGTGGGGCCGAGATGGAGAGGAAGTGAGCTTGGCTATACTCTCGTACAGACCCTCAACCTCAATTGTTTGCCGCTGCTGTCTTATGTCTCTCCCAATATGTCGTCCCTGTGCGTTTCCCTCATGTCATGTTCCCCCACCTTACCTCCAGCTAGTGAGTTTCTTTAAGCCATGGCAAAAGGGCTGACACAGCGTCGTGGGGTTAAAGGCCAAGAAGCCTGCGAGTGCAAAAACAATGTATAACCCACCACTAGTAGCAATGAGCTAACTCACTCGAACCCACGACTACAAAAAAGGTCCAAAAAAGATATTATAGGTTATACCTATGGTTGGTTTCAAAGATTCCCAACTCGCAAAGCAAGTTGAAGCTCACACTCCGCTAATAAGCACGCTTGTACGTACCTGATAAGCTAGACCAAAGTCTTTGATTCCGAAGAACCTGGAGTAGCAGTTAGGGTTGCCAGCCCGAAGAGATGATGAGGTTTGAAAAATATACCTATTATATACAGCAAAAACGTCTGTGGATTGAAAAGTGGGGCCACTTTGCGTGCGTTGAGATATCAGATAGGGTGGGGCGGTGACTACGAGGCTGTGGGGCCGTTTGTCGTGATAATGCTCCCGTACGTCACTCGGAAGGGCGGCGTGAGCCTCCTGAGGACATTCGCCAGGCAGGACAAAACCGCGGAACTCGGTCAACACGACAGCTTTCAGTTTCAGCTGCAGGAGTACAGCATGTTCCAAACGATTGACAGTGCATTCGCACATATGCCATGCCCTTCCTGAGGCTCTCATCCACGATGTAGGCACTGGGGCAGCATATTAGGGGTAACCCGCATAGACACAATTGCAGATTCTGGCAACTGGTCAGGAGGCACAACTAGCGACTTGGTACGCAGCCGGCTGCCTGTTGCTGTTACAGGTTTTGCTATGTCTGTGATGCCGTGATGCACAATGTTGACAGGCGGTCCGCGCGCAGGCCCCTAGCATACGGTCGGCCCTGGTGATGAACCATTGACCTTCACATATCCCAGCGCTATGGATGCAAGAGCTGTAGACATTGTGCTAGCAAAACGCGTGAAGTGGTGGGCTTTTCGTCCGCGTGAGAGGGCGGTCGGACGCGCGGGCCCCTGGAGGCATTGTCAACTTTCGGCTTTCGATCTCCCCACCACAACACCAGCAACAACACAACGCTGACAGCCCCCATGGCAGCTGGCAAAACGCTCAGATAGAAGTGTGTCGGATATCGCCAGTGAGTCTTGTTCATCATTGCTCCCCGCCAGGCGTTTACACATTCAACGTCCGAACTCGAGACTTCCCCATGCCGCCGACAACGACCACCGAAGCGACGACAGCAGATCAAATCCTCGACGGTAAGAGGGCTTCATTTCAGAGCTGGTCGAAGTCTCTCCCCTCTTCCCAAGCATTGCTTGACAGCAGGAGTTGATCGCCAGGAATCGCCGCCAGCACCGCACAAATCCCCGCAGCACCCTACTGAAGGCGGGCAACAACAAGGCTACCCGCATCGCCACACAGGTAACGAGGACTCCGCAACAGGTTTAACAGCTTGTTATGTTCCTGCTTGTCCTCGGCCTATACGTTTCCGAAGGAGAAACGGGACTCAACGGGCTGCCCGTCCATCTACAAAGTAGGGCCAGCAGCGCACGTATAAAGGATGTGCCCTTGGGATCTCGCCAAGGCATACCCATATAAAAAGGAGCGGAACACCTTGAACAGACCGGAGCTGCCACCTCGCCGCGGCATTGGGACCCTATCTGTTCATAACGGTGGGGGCTTTGGCGCTGCTCGCACGAGCAGAACACCCCCGAAGACTCTGCAGGTTGACTACAACACCCGAGAAAGCGTATTGAGACGTCCTATAAGGCGAATACAAGCGCTGTGTGTGTGAACATGACCTTTGGTTTCAGCAGCCCCAAATTCAGCGAGATAGACTTTGCCTATTGGACTCGGTAGAAATGCCTCCTTAGGTGTCCGGAACCTCACACTCAGCGCCTATGGGATGGAGGGATACCACGAACTGAACATCGACCAAGCAGAGACAACGCATAGGAAATTTCTGTCGGGATAAGGTTTCGGCTTTGGATACGCTTAGTCGAAGTGACAGTAAATACCCCGATTGGAAGCACAGTAGGACCCCAACTCGGCCATTGATGCAGATAAACAGTTGACATGGCGCTGCAAGAGAAGGAAACAAAAAGACATGGCCCGCATGATCCAGTGGAGCGGTTTCCTTCGTCGGTTCATTAGGAAAATAGAGCGGCAAGAGAAGGAACCGAAAGATGGAATCATTGTCAGGACTGACTGATGGTAGCGGGAGCTATAGTTCTGGAAAGACATAACAGGAACGGGTGGGTGTCTTAGCTGTCGTGCCTGACTACGGGAAACGGACTGCAAGAGACAAATCTTGGGTACGAGAAGATGAACATCTCGAGATGCCAGTCCAACATTACCAGGGAAGACACCATTGATACCAGAGGCGACATCATGGACACCTTGGGCACCAAACCGAAGCCGATCAACAGACTAGTTGAGAGAGGCACGTTTTGTGAGCGCTGAGTGTTCTCGAATTCCGGATACAAGATGATAACTGGAACAGTTCATCATAAGATCAGATGTCCTCGTTCTGTCTCATCCGCCTTGATCTCAACGGGTGTCTCTCGCCAAGCCTTGTCAGACCTTGATGCCGAGTCTTCCACGATCTTGGATCCGGTGATTGGAATTCGAAAGCTACCCGTGGACCAAGATAACGAATAACTCATCCAGACGTGGAAACAATATGCCAGTCACGTGATAATGAGAGAAAGCCCAGTCTCCCCTGGCGCTTCTTTTGCGTCCAGAGTTTTCATGTCCTGGGGTGACATCTTCCAGATACGAGTGTCCCCATCGGGACCACTGCGTTTAGCGTTCGTATTGATACGAGAGCCCGGTATGTAAAGACATGCTAGTCCTGGACGCGTTCCATGTCTCTACTGGAAAAGCATACTTGTAGCTATCCTACTCTTGCACACCACGTTATCAGCTATCCAACTATCATCGCCCTGGCTCTTTCGGTGTCTCCATTCCCAAAAGGTCCCTCTGGAAGTTAGTTTTCGTCACCGAGAAGGCTGATCTCTAAGGGTTAGCGGCACGGGTAGGCGTCCCTTTTCCGGGAACTTTATGACTCTGTCCATCCCATCCATATTCCAGGACTTGGCACAAGTCGATCCTTCCCTTTCAAGGAATCAGTTCCTCAATGTATGAGCTTATTCGCATGAGGAGAGATGTCAAGGCCCCCGACAACAGCCATCTCCCAGCCCCGAGTTGAGCCTCGTAGCTGTGTGCTAGAATCTTTGGATCTTCTTCGATATACAGATCATTGGGCAGCCGTAACATGACATGCTTCGATTTGTGCTCGCTTTCTGCGAGCTGTGGATCTCCTCTTCGTCGGGTATCTACGCTTGGATCTGAAGCAAGGTACTTCGTTCATGGGGGTTGTCCTGTCGGAATTCCAGGGTAGCCAACCTTGTCCAGTCTTCGACGATGATTCTTCGATGGATGAGGGGTGTGATAAACGGTCTGCCTGGAGATGTTAGTGCCCATTATTCTGCCCGCACCTGCGTGCTAGACGGCCACGTACCTTCAGATTGTAGTGGGTGCTTCGTAAGTCGCCGCCAGCGCTGTTACATTATCGAAGAGGGCGTTTTGTGTAAGATGTATCGAGAAATGCTCGGCGGCCCATCGAATCTCCACAGGGGTGTACCGGGGGTACGAGGGAGTCGCTGCGATGCCCCCCACCCCCGCCATGATGGGGATGTTTCAGCGGGCTGGTGGGCGATGACAAGTAGGAGGTCTGTCGGTAACACAGAGAGCGAAGATGCCTCGCCGTAAGCCTCGATGATCGAAGCCTCTCCACTGCATGAACTGGATGCGCGCGCGTCGGTAGGCTCATGGTCGGTGGCGTTTAAGAAAGATCGCTGATGTCCTGCTCGTCGCCACAGGCGCCTTTCCTTCTCGTCCTGGCCCCTACCCACGTCTCCAAGGCGGCAGACATGTATAGAATGAAGCGAGGGCTACCCGATGTCTTCTATTCCCAGCATGGCTCGTCGTTGGGTGTGGTGTTGTGGGTCGGTCGGGTGTGCCTGGGGGAAAATCTGGGCGTTGGCAGCAGAGCGGTCTCCCACTTAGTTCCCTAGAATTGTCATGCATCTGCTTGCCATGAAGACACATCAGACTCCGTCAGTAGCCCTCCCTCCAAGAGCCCAGGCGCGTGGTGGTGCTGGTGCCGCAGTCGAGGGGATGGGGTGTTGATGAGGAAGGAAATTGGACCATGGGTGGCAGGAGCCCGCCCAAGTCCTGGTCCTCCGCAAAAAAAGAAGCCCAAAGCATCGCAACAGTTTGGCCTTGGATAACAAACCTAATGCATTGAACAAAAGCTCCCTAGAAAAGCGCCAGAGGACACAGCAAACTAGACATGGCACAAGCTGGAGAGAAAAAAACCAAGGGACGACAATTGATGCAGCCAGACCCACTGTATGGAGACGAACAAGGCTCCCACTATGCACCTATGCAGCTCTGCCTCTGCGTGTTGTATGATATATGAGTTTCGCAGGCTTGTGCTCTGCCTTCAGTTGCCTGTCAGGCCACATGTCTCATTTGGATGATGCGGCGTTGTGTGAAGAGTACACCTGTCTTACTGTAATCTCGGAGATGCACAGACGAAGTACAAGGAATCTTTAGATGGAAACGACAACAATGAAGAAGATATTGATGTTTGATTGACGAGCTGAGGTTCACAAGCTCAGGTCAGAGTCAGACCAGATTTCTACCCCTTGTAGACAGATCCGTCCAAGCTTCGGCTTATAATTACCCCTTGGGGTTGGCGTTCCTGCATGGTCCGACGTCTTCTGGCATTTTGAGAACATCCCTCATACTTCACACTTCAGATGGTTTTCATTGACAGACACATCAACTTCAACATTCGCCCAGCACGTCTTATCTCCAAACCCCCCGCCCAATCTGGGAGTCCAATCTTGATGAGGCTCCCGAGGTCACGTCATACGCCCTCGTTTGCAGCCAAGCCCACACCAAAGCTTCTTCCACACAACAACAACCCCCCCCTCACCCCCCCTCACAATCTTTTACCCTTGTACTGTATATATTTCCTATTATTTCAAAACTTCTCGCCTTCGGGCACTAGTCATTTGAAACGATACAGAGAAGATCAGCATGGCCCCTGCACTAAGGATGACACGCTCGATCAAAGAGAAGCAACCATTTTTTTTGCTTTTCAAATTGTCATGGGTTCAAGCCCTCAGGTCCTCAATCTCTTTGTGTTATATTTTTGCTTTCTTTTGGGCTCCATAGACCCAGGTGAAAGGCGTCACCTATGGTGGACCACACCGGGCTCCCCAGGACCTCATGGCTTCCACCGCTAATTCTTTTCCGCGTCAAAGCCTCCCATGTCTGTATGCTATCCCTGTGAGCTGCATAGGATAAGATATTGGGCGGCAGATAGATGTCCGCAGCGGCGAGGCTAGAATGAGGAGGCAACGCGCAGACTAGTGTGAGCTGCATGTGGGCACATCCACGGAGGTTAGCAGAGACGCCGCTGAACACAGCGGCGCCTCGGAGGACAACCTCGATCTCCCTGGCCCCGACGTGGACCTGCTCATCACGCTTTTGGGTCTCATTGGGGATGACAGCACACAGTACTGCGGATCACAACAAAGTCGGCTTAAACAACCTTGCCACGTCCAACCACCGGCTACAGACCTCATTTTGGCAACATACATGGCCTTGGCTACAATTAGCATGCCATCAGAACAGCACAGGCTAGCTTTGCAAACAGAAAACTTTTTTGACGCGGGAAAACAGTGACCCGTAGGTGTCATGTTTGGCGTAAGGTCTCCTTGTACGCGCAAAAGCACAATCTGTAACGGTAAAGTCAAATTTGAAAACCTGCACCATTTCTTAACACTCTGAACCATGAAGTTGGCAACATTTTCCTCTCTGCATTTTCTCCGTTCTCAAAATCCCTTGAAGATGCTCCTCTGCTCTTTCTCCAATCTGCTTCTATCCACAAAACTCGGATCCACTCTGGATCCGAGTTAGTTTTCTTAATGCGATTCTTGTCCTAGGAAGTCTTCTCTTGGCTTTGCAGATACTACGGCAAGGGCGTGGGAACATTTAAAGATAATTGCAGACGGTATAAACAGATGGTTCGTTATTCCAGTCTTCTACGTTGAACTCATAAAAGATCATCACAGTTTGCACAATTACACAGATAAATAGCAACTTCAACATGCTGAGAAATATCACGCCTCATTAAAAACAATTCATTGCAATTACATTAACTCCGCATACCCTTCGGAAAGTTCACTTCAAGCTCATGTCACGTTACATCACCAATCTATCCACCTCATCCGTGATGTCCACAAACGGAAATTGCGTCCGATTACCGCCATTCGGACCATCAGCAAAGAATTCCTATGTTCTCGAGTCAGCACATCCGTCAAGAATGACCTGAACGGTGCAATCACATACCTCAACCATGAGTATCCTATTCCCAATCTCCACAGTGTTCGTCACGGACCCGCCCATCGCGGCCGACACATTATTACTCACAAGCCCCAACCCCTCAGCGTTGTCCCATGTACCATCTTTACTCCGCAGCACCTCAATACCCGCCACATCTACCGCGACAAGCAGCACGGTGCCATTGTACTTGACCGGTAACCGCATTGCATCCGAGCCGGCAATAGTTCTATTATTCGAGATGGGGATGGGGACCGGTGTGCCTTTGGCCTGCGTCATGTCGAATTTGACGAGCGAGGAGTTGGTAGTCCCCGCATTGTCGTTGGCGAGAAGCACATTGCTATTCCTGAACGTCGCCAACCCAGCCATGCCGTTCGTCGTCGTCGGCGTATCCACTTTCCACCACTCAACCACGTTGACTCCGGTCCCATTATTCGCCTCGGGCTCGACCCGCACGATGCTCCCCGGAAAAGTGCCCAGCACATAGACATTCCCCCTCATATCAAACTCGAGATCTTGGAACCCGCCGTACGCGCCCTGTGTCGTCTCCGTCAGGTTCACCCGGGAGATTTCATTCCGCGAAACGGGATCGAGTTGCAGCAGCATGTTGGTTCCGGAGACATCTTGTCCCTGCGTTGTGAAGGCGGCTGCAGCGTTGGCCAGGATGAATATCGTACTCGTGTACGGCGATGCGACGGCGCCATCGATGTGGAATTCGGGATTACGCGTTATGTTTGCGAACTCGATGACGGTCATGTTGCCCAGGTAGGGGTCGTAGACTGCGACCGAGGCATTGTAGACGACGCTGTGGGTGGTCGTGAGTATATAGACTTAATGGTGTGTATAAGTCACAGGACGGATTAGGCAATGGGTGGGTCATTGTAGTCGCGGGGGGATCAAAGGAAGGACGCACCTCAGATACAACTGACACGACGCAGCGTCAAAGTTCGCGTTCTCGGGATACAGGCCCTGTTCGTTGATCACAAAAGTCCCATTGACGTCCGCACATGATGATGCACGAGAAGCCAGTTGTGTCGTAACCGGGAAGGCGTTAATGATAGTTAAAGAAATTAACAGTGCGAGGAGCCTGATTAAACGTAACGATGACTGAAACAGCATTATGATTGCAATTTAAGGACAAAGAGAGAGAGAAAAAAAAAGAGAGAGAGAGAGAGAGAGAGATGTACGCGACCACGACCACGATAACGAGAAGTCGAACCGAGTCCTCAAATACAATCAACATTCCCTCCCGTCCCAGGAGGAAGAATGAGACGGGTTTGACCATTCAAACTTTATACCTGCTTATTTGTCTGGAGCCCGAATGATGCTACTGTGTACATATACTCGAACCTTGTTGTTGACCCTACATGTAGATCCACACTGCATCACAAGTCGGCCCATCCTCATCCTCATTCCTCATCCTCGTACCCTTCCTTATAATATTCGAGATAACATATATATATACATACATACATACATACATACATACATACATACATACGGATTTTGCTATCTCACCCTAAACATAAACATATCCCCATCTTCACCGCAAGGACCAACCAATTATCGGATACCGTCTTCTTCTTCTTCTTCTTCTTCTTTTTTTTTCTACTCTTGCGCGTGGAGGATTCCGGAAGGGAAAGGAAAAAGGGTATAAATAAAATGTACTAGTACATAAGTGATATCGCACAGCGATATTTGGTCCGTAGTACACATACATGTATGATCATGCCTGCCTGCCTGCCTGCCTTCCTTCCTCAGAAGAAGAAGAAGAAGAAGAAGAAGAAGAAGAAAATAATGTAATTACTCGAGTCATGATCCACATTTCTCCGCAGTTGCTTCCTCCACTCCCACCGGACTTGCTTCCGTATCATGAAACAGATAGAATTGACAAAGAATTTTTTTTTTTTGGGGGGGGGGGGGGGGGGGGGGGGGG
>MU005770.1:1004535-1015929 GCA_010093715.1 Pleomassaria siparia CBS 279.74 | reverse complement strand
AAAAAAAAAAAGCCAAAGCCAAACAAACGAGATGCTCCGAAATCTTTGTGTACATACATGTATGGATCTCAGTTGTACTGTAATTACCGGCTTTCACTTTGAGATGAACTTCTCAAGCGTGCTCTTTACTGTCAAGTATGTACAACTTGTGAAACTTGGCTTGCTTTCCCCCCCCTCTCCCCCGGGGTTGGGTTCTCCCGTGACAAATCAACCGTGTCTCAGCCTAGCACTTTTGTCGCATATCCAAACCTTCACACATGAATTTTTCGCATTCGGTCACGAGCTGTTTCATGACACAAAATGTGGTTGACAAATCGATACAGTAACCTAGTGATTATTGCCAAATAGGCCATCTGCTTCCACAGCCTAGATACACATGGAAAAGGAGACGCAGGAAACGAATCCCACCGAAATAATACTCAAGACAATTTTCAGACCCCCCACAAGCTTTACCAGGGTCACATAAAAGCAAATCCCACAATCGAGTATTCCACAAAGAGAGACGGATGGATACTCGAAAGCTGATCCATTTGATCAAAATCCAGATTTCTTTCACGGACAAACACAATGCTATGTGCAGTACCTCGCAGACAAAACGACGTATAGAGGGAAGGTTAGGGTGGGATGAAGTGCCGTGAAAAGATCTTGTCAACGACGGATCGAATAAACTCAACCAAATCTCCCCAGCTCAGTGCCGAGGCTGACATGCCGACTTCCCCCTCATGAGGGCTTGCTCTCCTGCCCGAAGGGTTACGTACTGTTAATTCGTTACTGCGTCAATCAACATTCCCGTTGGAGTTGGCGACATAGTAGTCTAGAGAGGATATATTGGGTGCACCAGCGGTGGTGCCTCTCATAATCGACTAGTTTGGTTCCCATAGCTTCCTCCTAGCGCCACGCATGGGGCTGGCACGAGGAATAGGACGAGTGAACGAGTTTGGATCAATTGGCTGGTTCGGATCGTGACGAGGAGCTGGTGGGACTCGGAAAGGTGGTCCAGAAGGCGCATAGGCACCCCGGGCAGCAAAGCCTCCACGGCCGCCACGAGGCGAACCTCGACCGCGTGGTGGTTTAAAACCTCCGCGTCCACCACGGGAACCATTGCCCTGGTTGGCTCGCCCGAAATCGTTGGGATCCAAGACACGCTGGCCTTTCATCTGTGCCTGTGGTCCACGTGGAGCTCGCTTCAGAAGACTGTCGTCTTCGTCTTCCGAGTCGATATCTTCTTTGCTGTGGCTAGAATGACTAGACTTGGGACAAGATGGAGTCTTGTTTTCATTTGATTTGTCGGCCACAACACGCGGCTTCGACTCCCCGGATTCCAATTTGTACACGGTCATACGGTTCCGAAACTCTCGCTCTTCGCGGGCAACAGCATCGCGGAGCTGCTCCAAGCGCTTGGCTCGGATGCCGAACTTCGGAGCGATATTCTGCTTGGTCGGATCGTTAGTAAGGAGTATGAATGACTCGAGAGCTGCATCAGGGTTCGTCTCCTTGTGAATCCTCCACAAGATGTGGTTGAAGAGTGGCTGGAGGTAGGTGGGAACAGCGCTCTTGGCGGGTTTCGCCTTCTCGGTATGCCGAACCTCTGTACTATTACGGGCTGGTGGATTGGGGGATCGCATAACGTGTATGCTCGCCTTCGGGTTGAGGGGACGAGCGGTTTCGAGGTGGGCCTTTAGGCTGTAGGCGCTGCCATTTCCGAGCTTAGGGCTTTCTACCGAGGTTGGGCGCTCATGCGATTCACTGTTGTGAGCAGTCTGATCGGGGGATTCGATTCTCAGAACAGCATCCTTTTGGCTATATAGACCGGTATCGTCTGTGCATACAGAATCTGGGGACTCGGGCGTCTTGGGAGCGTATCCAACGCTATGGGTAGAGCTTATGGACGTGCCGTCGGAGATATCGAGGGCATTGAAAGAGCTCTCCAGATCTTCCTGGTAATCTTCCTCGTCGGACTCGGTGTCGTCCATCGAGAGAAGTGTTTCCGGAAGGAGGAAATCCTCGACCTCGGCCCAAGTTGCATATGCTTCGTCAGAGCCTTCGAGCTGGACACGACCAGACGTCTCGACGGCGGGCATAGACGTGATTTCATCAAGCCACTTGACAGTTTGTTGGGCATCGGTGTTCAGGCGTTCGCTGCCGTTCTTGAGGCGGTTGAGCTGACCTAGGGCTATGATTCTGTCAGCGGGGTCGTAGCTGGATATACTCGTATGCGCATACTGTGAAGAGGGACGAAGAGGTGGATAGCACCGCTCGTGATCCACTTGCGGATACCGTCGCGGGTGCTCTTCTTGACACCGGCAATCAAGGCCGTGTCATCGACGATGCAGTTGAATATCTTGCGCGCCGGCATCTCAGGTACTCGCATGCGATCCTCGGGCTTGGGCCGCGCCAGGAAGCCGTTGCGGCGCATCGTCGCGGATGAGATTCGGGTGTCGCAGTGTCGTGGGGAGTGTTGGTGGTTTGTAGGTGGCATCTAAATGGACTGACTGGGTTGATGTTGAGACCGGGCGACAGGCTCGACTGCGGTTGTGGTTGTAGTTTGTTAGGCGCCAGACAATCCTTCCGCGAGCGACGTGGGAATTTCAGGGCGCAAACCCGGTATGCGCATCCAGCGCTTTTCGCAGCAGGGTGGGCGTGAAAGCGAATGGCATTTTCAGGGGGGGAGGGATGAAGGTGTCGTTGGTTTGGTTGTGTGAGAGCCGACGACATCATATCGTGAATGGACCGTGGGGGAAGCATTGTGGCGCACACAGACACTAGCCACACTCGACCAGTCCTTTACAATGAATGGTTCATCCTTAATTTTTTGGGTTACTAAATACAGCCAGTGGTACACGTATCTTGAAGGCCATTTTCACCGTCTTCTTTCACTCAATAGCTCTCAACAATAGCTCGCCTGTCCTCATTTGCATCCGGCATCCATCCTTTTGGCCGCTCCTTTCCACGCACTGTCAAACTGTACAACGCCTTCTCCACCTTGTCGACACATTCTCGCATCACCTTCATCTTCTTCTCCACTTCATCGTAGAACTTGGCACCTCGAGGTGGTTCGAACATTTCCAACTGGAGGCGGAGCTCCCGCAGGTCAGAGAGCACGTTTCGTGGTTCTGGGGCAAGAGTGAGCGCAGATGTTTGCACGTTAATATCCATCTTGTCGCCAGTGTGCTCTTCAGACACCTCTCGTTTAATTCTCTTGTCCTGATTTGGCTTGCCGGCTGGAAGTTTGCCATTGGTGGCCATGGAGGTAATGGAGAATCGCATTAGCTCCCCAACCATGTCGAAGATGCCAAGGATGTAGTCTTCAGCTGTGAGCTCGACCGCGCCGGCCTCGCCACTCATAGTAGCAACACGTGCCGCGGAAGCATCGTATGAAATGAGTGTCTGGGTTTCCAGATAGTGATGAAAACTTAGCGCTTCCATGAACTCCTGATTGCCTCCCGTGATTTGGCGATACCGATGTCGATTCAACCCTTGAAGGTCAGCTGCGATGGACTGGTACTGGCTCTCAATGGTTTTCCAGTACTGGGTGTTATTTTTGACGACGAATTGTGGTACCGGCTCGCCCAGATTGCGGACCCTGAGGCTTTGAGTAAGTTCTCTTATATCAGCAAGTAAGGTTCTTTTGAGCTCAAACCTCTGCAATGTAAAGATTCTGCATGACTCATCAGTATATAACAAACTCAATGCTTGGAAAATGTGGCCTACATTTTTTTGCTTGACGCAGTGATGTCACGCGACGCTTTGATGATCTTCTCGCGTCTGTCGTGATGTTCGTCCAACTCTGCCCGGAAGCCCTCAAACATGGCCATGTACGGCGAGGACGGCTGTTCTTCCTTTACACCCTCCATTGCTTCACCTCGTGAGCGTTTAGGTACCATACTAAGCTTGACTGGCGGGTGCTTTTAAACGTCGATTGAAGTTGAAGCAAACAATCGGGGTTGGACAGTGCACAGGTCACGTGGCCACTAGTGCAAATCAGGTATAGTCGCCTGCCAGGAACACTTCATCCCCAAATCAACTTCATCCCTCCGCATCCCTTCCATCAGTATCATCCTTGGTGCGCATTGGTGTTCTCTGTTCGCTTCGTTTTCCGCTCCCTGTCTGGTCTATTCTCTTGCAGTTCTTCTTGGTTTCGCCGTTTGGCTCCCCCAATCGCGGTACAGTACCAAACGCGACACCATCCCATATGGCGTTGTCTTCGTTCTTTAGAAGCTCACGTGCTGTGTTCTCAACTGCCATACTGCTGCGAGCAGTTTTTCTTGTCTATGGACTCTTTCAAGATGCGTTCTCGCCTATGAAGTATACAGATATCGACTACTTTGTTTTCACGGACGCTGCACGCTTCATCTCCCAAGGCCGCTCGCCATATGCCAGGGACACATACCGATATACACCACTTCTGGCCTGGCTTATATATCCAACGACATGGCAGGGCTTCTGGTTCTCATTCGGCAAAGTTCTGTTTGCTATTGGCGATATCGTTGCTGGCTGGATGATGTTTCGCATCCTCCGATCGTATCAAAACATGCCTCAAGAAAGAGCACTCAAATTTGCCAGCATATGGCTTCTGAATCCTATGGTAGCCACAATCAGTACTAGGGGTAGCTCAGAGGGACTGTTGGGTGTCTTCGTCATTGCTCTACTGTGGGCGGTCTTGGCGAAGCGGATCCTGGTCGCTGGTTTACTTCTCGGATTTGCCGTGCACTTCAAAATTTATCCCTTCATCTATGCAGCCTCAATCGTCTGGTGGCTCGATGATGATCAGATCAATCAAGGCAGAGCCGCAAAGACCAAGACCCCGGACTCGATTGTCACCCAAGCGCTTCATTTCCTCAATCCTCAGAGGATCACTCTGGCCATAACCAGTCTTGCCACATTCATGGGGTTGAACGTCGTCATGTATCTCTCGTATGTCGTTTTTCCTGAATTTGATTCATGAAGCTTACTGTAGTAGATATGGCTACCCGTTCCTGGAGCACAGTTACTTCTATCACCTCACCCGCATCGATCATCGTCACAACTTCTCGCCGTACAACACGTTGCTCCACCTCAACTCATCACCAAAAGCAAACGTAGATCACAACTCTCCGCCATCACTAGAGCTCGAGCGACTGGCATTCCTCCCCCAGTTGCTTCTCAGTGCAATCATGATTCCTCTGGCGCTATCGAAGAAGGACCTCCCATCGACCATGCTAGCTCAGACCTTTGCATTTGTGACTTTCAACAAAGTCTGTACAAGTCAGGTCAGTAACCCAGCCGCTCTTCTCAATAGAAACTGACACACGCAAGTACTTCCTGTGGTATATGATGTTTCTCCCATTCTACCTTCCCGACTCGACACTCCTTCGATCCCAGCCGATCGGCCTGACTGCACTAACACTCTGGATTGTGGGCCAAGTACATATCACCGTTCACTTTTGTTTTTCTTAGATTCAATTACTAAATCACACCCAGGTATTCTGGCTGCAACAGGGATACCAGTTGGAGTTTCTCGGTAGATCAACCTTCGTACCCGGTTTATGGGCGGCGGGGATTCTGTTCTTCCTCGTCAATGCAGGCATTCTTGGCATCATCATCGGGGATGTTTCAGCAAAGAGGCCACAAGCGCGTGCTGTGAGATTCGCGAAGAAGACATCGTAGATAGAGCCTTCAGATCAAGCATATAAACCATGCTCAATATTTTACCCACCATATCACGCACGACTTCCAAGCAATACACCACCGGAACCAAAGCTTTGTTAGATTAGACCACATATTTGCACATGCATGCAGCCGCTTCGATGTCCTAGCACGCCACCCGGACATGCCTTCTGGCTGGAAGCAAAGGCACCCAGGTGCACCCACCTGCTCAAATCGCTCACTATCTCCAATCCAACCCAGAGGTAACCTTTCGCTTCATGCAGAGATGTATGCATGTCCCGGTCAACATCCCTGGTGCAGAAACCGGATCTATCGCACAACCTTCGTCCACGAGCACATGGTGAATTACTGGGAGACAAGGGTAACGGGTGAGTCCGGGGCGGTCCCACATGTGAGGGCCTGGTATCACTGCAAATGGATGTTTTGTCAGGGAGTCATGACCGTTGTCGAACCCCATGAATTGACAGTCAATGTCCTCGTGCGCCAATCGGCTCCGATATTTATTATTTCTGTTACCAAACATCACACACGGCCTACAATAGGCCTATCGCACATAGTCGGAGCACATTTGTTGCCAAATTGGAGTCACATTCCACGCTCCTTCTCGCTTACCGAAACCCAAAAAACACAGGTCATTACGCTATTTGGTTTTATGTTACTTTAGGGAAGATGCTCTAGGTGCTACGTGTCCCTGTATTTAACTCTATCATGCCCTTGAACCCAGTCCAAAGACGCTGATGAAGTGTGTGAGTTCTCTCTCTATCTATGAGAGACTCTTCGCGAGCTTTCTCTACTACCTGTCTAGAACAATCCCAGGGCAAACTACATCAACGTCAGCCTAATTCCTCTAAATCTCCAGTAGATCTATAGCGGATACATACCGGCAACAGCGCATGGCATCCGACCTGATTGGCTAGCGGTACGATGGCGGCGAAATCAGAGATTGTCCAACCCCTCGGCGCAAACAGAGCTAGGTATATCATGCCGCCGATGATTGGGACAAGGAACATGTACATCCACTTGAAGTCTCTCACGATGCGATCGAGGCCGACACGGAAGCCAGATTCGGTGAGTTCTTTGGCCGTGGTCGTCCATTCGATGCGGATGCTGAAGAAGTGACAGGAGATGGCTTTGAGCAGGTGGAAGGAGATGCCGCCGAAGAAGAGGAGGAAGAATCTACGTGGGGTTAGCGAGGTCTTGTTAGGAGAAGGGTAGAGGAAGAGAGAGAGAGATGAGGGGGGGGGGGGGCTTACGGCATCCACTTAGCAGTCTCAACGAGCGACCAGAAGAACGTCTTCTGACCCAGCCGATGCCGAAGCATGGCGTATGCGAGAGGCGAAAGTACGTTGAAGACGACGGCCATGCCGACGAAGATCTTCCAGGACGTAATATAGAACTGGTCAATGTCATCCCCTATCAGACCAACAAGCACATAATTGGCTAGCGTCAGAGGGATTGCTGAAGCGATAGCATAGTACGTTCCTATGTAAGCCAGGATCGTGATTTTCGATGTGACTTTGATCGGACTGCGCAAAAACTTCCAGAAGAGAGGTGTGAGAGGGCCTTTGGTAAACCACTTGATCAACGGGTGAAAGACCAGCTCATTGCAACCGTATGCGTATTTCTCCCAACGCGCGAGCTCGTCATATACCGTGAGCGATACCCCCTCCTTGAAGCCTCCGTTATGGTACGTAGCTAATCGGACAACAAAGTGGTTGATTTGAAGTCTGAGACTGACGTCAAAATCTTCGGATACATGATCCTCTGACCAAAATTTGGTCCGCCCGTCTTCTTGAAACGCGATGCTTTGGATGGCTTTCCAGCGAATGAAGGTGTTGTGCCCAACGAAGGGAGCACAGTCGCCACTCCCGACAGCATATTGGATAGACGTGTAGACTAGATCGGTGAAATATGTAATGCCGTTCTCGAACGTGTTGTTGACCACTTGCATGATCCCAGACGCATGTTGGAGCAACGCTACTTCGGGGCTCTCGTGCTAAAGAACATATAGTTAGAGAAACCGTGTAGGAAGCAATGGTATGCAAGAGAAGAGTGCTTACCATTTCAAGTGCCCCGTACAGCAAACAATCCTCCGGAACACGAGTATCGGAATCCACAATCAAAATGATCTCGCCCACGCGTACATTTCCTGCAGCCCAAGTTCTGCCCTCGTCTTTCTCGAGCATGGCGTTGCGAGCTTGATCGTACAGCTCGTCTTCCTCTTCGATTGTCAAGTCATCCTGGGTGCAACCTCGACGTTCGCACATCTCATCGATAAGACGTAGGAGCTCGTCTTCGACCCGCAAACTGAAGTCAAGGCAGTAGTTCATGTTCGAGGCCTTCTTGAAGTGCCCTGCGCGTGTGAAGTAGTTTGTATCCTCCTTCTCCTCTTCTCCTTCTTCCGCGTCTTTACTCTTATTTTTCTTTCTCGAAAACATACCTCCTCCCGTCTTACCCTTCCTCGGTTCGTTGTGCTTTGGGCGAGCAACCCATCCGATGTTGTTGAGTTCGTAAAAGGCTTTCCTCGCTTCTTGTAGTTCGTGGGATACACAGCGCATTCCATCTTCGTTTACAAATATCGATGCAGTTCCTCCGTGTGATTCATAGTCTTTGACTGCTGCGAGTAGCGATGTTACAGTGGGTATTATGACGCCTTTCAGACCTTCTTTGTAGACGGGCAGCTGGATGGTGATATGTGGCAGCTCATAATCAGGGTGTCGACCAGGTTTCGGCGCCTTCCCTATCCACGGATTAGAGTAATCTGAAATTCAGTGAGGTGACCATACCAGAATAGTACAGACTGGTTTCCTGGAGTGCAGACAGAGGGCCGAACAGCTGTCCCAAAGAACCGCCTGGAGATCACGTTAATAAAATCCCCGCCGCTTCCGGAAGTTTCGTCGAGCTCTGTACCTATCACGATGAAATAGAACTACAATCACAAGTTAGCACCTTTCAGGAACGAGCTGTCCATGAGCAAATGAGAACAATTACGCGTTACATCTCAGCCAGCCATAAGCTCAGGGTTCGATTACTAACCAAACGGGGAGAAGATCGGCGGTACTTACTAGTGAAAACGATGCAAAGAGTGGGATGGTTGCAACCTTGAATCAACGTCAGTCTATCGAGTCTTTCAACGAACCCTATACGACGATGGATGCGGTATTACATACCAGGGCAAATCGTATCATCCTCCCGTCTAGCCGATATTCGGTGATCAACTACATCCTATCAGCATACGATCTTTCCAGTGATAGATTTAGAAAATTAACCTTTGCCAGACAGGCCATCTCTACGACAATTACAAGAATCTGTCGCATGTCAGTCCAACTCATTCTCAGCTCAAGGGCGAGACCTACTATGGCAATGGCTATTGTTACTGAATGAATAAGCAGAAATTTCCTCTCTGGTATCTCCATTTCCTTCTCCGGGTCGAAGGCTTTGTCGCCCATTTCTTCAACTTCGATGGCCCGATTGATGGCACCAATCTTTTCCGTCATTTCGGAAGGCGTGGAACCAGTAAAAGGCGCAGATATCGGATATACGGAGGATCGCGCATGACCCTGAGAACTCACTTGTTGAGAATGAGTAAGAGGGGATTGCTGATGAATGGCGACCGAATTATGGGGAGCTATTTGAGAGCCCCAGACGAGCCCCAGAAGCTTCGTTTCAATGTCGGTTCCGTGTGCTAATATGCCTGGAACTGTATCACCCCAAACCAGCACCATTCGTTCTTGTCTGCAAAGGCAAACGTATGCCTCTCGAAAGATATGGGACTTCCCGGAAGCAATGTCCTTCACTGAATTGGCAATCGGAAGGCCAAACCCACGAGAATCCAAGAAAAGCTCTTTCTGTAGTGGGGTGATCTGCTGCAGGAGAGCGTGTGTTACGTCAGAAGACATTGTGAAAGCTACTGCCGCGCCAAGCCTCTCGATTGCATTCACGAGATCGTGGTTGAGAAATAGAGGTTCTGCGGTGTAGATGCCATCAGGTCGGCGTAGTAGTACGCCAAGGCTCGTCGATCCTCCATCTATTATGCCGTACTCGTCTTCTGGGGGCTCTAGCCATCTTGCCTGTGAGCATCGTCGGAAGAGAAACTTGACCATCTGCCATAGTGTTAGAAATATCTGGGAGAAAGCAATTGCTCGGAAAATGAGGAGGTGGGATTACTCGCAATTTCATGCTTATCGCCGCCATTTGTTCCCCTAGATACGACACTGGAGCATGTGCTGTCTCGTGCTGTCAGACCAGGACGAAACGGCTTGCTTGATGAGGCATGCTCCTCTTGCACAGAATTTTGAGAGTCGCGATCAGGAGTTGAAAGCGCCATTGCTTGCTGGAATTTGGTCGAAATTCCCCAAAAAAAAAGATTAGCCCAGTTCCGGTCCCTAAAAAAAGTGAAGGAAAGTTCCCTTGGTGTTTAGCAATGCAAAGTATCACGGGTATACCCGGACACAAAACCCTAGTTTTTGCAGATACCACCTCAGGTCGCTTATTTGTCTTTTACCGGGACTCTGGCCGTCTAGGGTGATATGGTGTTGTTACCGAGCTGAAAGGCAGTGATGCATAGAACAGGAGCCCGGTAGTTCCATGGATGTGGAATATACGGGTGGAATATACGGTGTTGCAGGGATGCCAATCATTGCTTCGATGTCTTTATCCGGATGCAAGAGTCAATATTGGCATGGTGCCGCTATCCAAGGCCATATCGGGTATGTTGGACATGAGATACGCCATCTGTCCCACAGCTTGCATTTGTTTATCTTCACTGCGGGTCTGATTCGAAGGTAGCTCGGAGCTGTGCTGAGAGAAGCCAGTTTGGGGGTCTAGGTCTTCCGACTTGATTTACCACTGCTCGTCAGTCTCGCATGCATTGACCTTTCTCAACCTTTTGAGGCATGCATGGTAGATTAGCATATACCAAGAATAGCTTTTTGGAGTCTTTATGGAACCTCTGCCCGTCTCACCGGATGTGGGAGGGGACGGCTTGCGATGGTAAACATGTCCTCGGTTTGATTTCGAGTCGCACATGCATAACGAACATGCACATACAAGGGGAAGAAGAAACGTGGTGCCCCCTCCACTCTGCAAAGTAGCTTCAAAGGATGTTGGCTTAAGTACTCGGATACGTGGATGCCAGATAGTGTGTGTGTTGGATGATTGGGTACATTTCTGGCCCTTAACGAAACAAGACTATATCAGGTCTCCATGATGTCGAGCTTTTCCGATGAACCTGCGATGGAAACATTAATCAAGATCGACACAAAAGAAACTAAAAAAGGCCCGCCTCGTGGAGTGCTGTAGTCGCTAGTTTCGTCCCGTCTGGAGCCTGCGATTGTGTCTCACAACATCCAAATGCCCAGGTTTTGGGTGAATAGATATTGGTGGCGGTAGACAGCAGGCGTAGATAACGGCGTAGGGGTAAGAATAGTTCCCTGCATTTGATACGAAGGCGTTCAATCTAATTCCTTGTCGATGTTGGATGTGAAGGTTAAGATGATAGGTGGAAGATGTGGCACTGCATTCGCTTGCCATGGGGACCGCCGACCGATGGCGTGAGATGAGCGTTGGCGGGATCGGGACGATGTGAAACAGATCAGGGGATGGTCCGTGCACATATACATACTCCTATCTCATGTACTGTGTATGTACCTCGTCACTCTCGCGTACTTCCATATTCCATATTCAGACTATATGCACCCGATCAGTCTCCATGGCGCACGTGCTTTGCTTTAGTTGTTGAGGCTCTAG
>MU005770.1:923481-1004525 GCA_010093715.1 Pleomassaria siparia CBS 279.74 | reverse complement strand
CCCCCCACGAGCCTAAACTTGGACGCACTATTGTCTATAACAGTCCAGATTACTGCGCGTCTCGTATTGCTTGCAGCAAACCTGCTTTGCATGTTCTCCAGCATTGTATCGCGGCCATGGTCTTCATCAGGAGTCAATACCGCCGATCAGTAGGCCCAGACTCTGGGACCTTGATGTCGTTATCTTGTCAATCTTGGGCCAACTTGGGGTTTGAGTCAGCCAAGTCAGGTCAGGTCGGGCATATGCTTCAGCAGACAGTGCAGCACCTTACTGAACATCTCGTGCGGAAACTTGTATTGCCAAAGTCAATCATTTCATGGAATCATTCTAATGATGTCGAGCTCCAACTCTGTCCATACTCCCCAGCGGCGCTCAAACCTAGGGACAAATCCCTTCTCGACGCCAATTCGGCTCAGTCGCGCCCCTTCTGTTGACCAACTAAACGGCAGCGAGAATTCTTCTTCATACACGCCTTTGGCTGGTAATGGCAGTTTTACTCTTCATCTAGGCAATGCTTGACAATATCAGGGATACATCAGCCGCACCGGAGGAAGTTCAAGAGTGCCCGGCTCATTGACGGAGAGTACGAGTCATCAAGCACATGTTCCAAACATTACTAAAATACAATCAGATACGACGAGAAGCCATGGGCTACAACAAAGCACCCAAGGTTGAAATTCGAGAGAATCATCTTTTACGGGGCCATGGGAATCGGACTTGTCATTGGAGCAGTAATCTGTTACATGGCATACGCTTCCGTATCCAATCACTCGGTAAAGGTACACGATTCGTTTCAAAGCTCCTGTTAACAAAACATCAGTACTGTCTGGTTCTAGACGATGAATTTCGGTCAATCAACAGGGACGTTTGGAACTTTGAGGTTCAGAGAGGTGGATTTGGCAGCGGAACTTTCGAGTGGACGACCGATGATCCAAAGAATGCATATACTGACGCAGAAGGGCTCCACATTGTGCCTACACTTACATTGGAAACTACAGACATCACTAAGGCGCAGATGATCGACAACTACGTGCTGAACCTGACAACAGCTGGAACATGTACAGCGACTGGGATCAATGACTGCTCAATTCGGTCAAACATCACCTCTGGTGCCATCATCAACCCCATTCGCAGTGCTCGTCTTTCCACAAAAGGGAAGAAGTTCATCACTTATGGAAAGGTCGAGGTGATCGCGAAGATGCCAAAGGGCAATTGGCTTTGGCCTGCCATTTGGATGATGCCGGGTAATGATTGTTGCCTAGATTAAGAGACATGTGACTAATGTGACTAATAGAGAGAGACACGTATGGCAAGTGGCCAGCTTCTGGGGAAATCGACATTGCCGAGAGCAGAGGGAACAATGGCGATGATTACCCAAGTGGAGGGCGAGACTCACTCATAGGTGCCATGCATTGGGGTCCAGTGCCCGAAAAGGACGCGTTTTATAAGACGACTGGGCAGCACTTGATTCGCCGAACGGACTATTCTCAGTCATTCCATACTTTTGGTGTCGAGGTACTGTCGTTCCATGTGAAATTACCTTGTCATTCGCCGACTAAAATCCGAACTAGTGGAGCGAAGACTATCTCTTCACTTATATCGATTCCAGACTTCTGGTATGTTTTTTCTGTCATCTATTCGTGATTCCGATGTTCTGATGTTCTGATGTTCTGATGTTCTGGGGGCAAAGCTTCAAAGACTGACTCGGACATGCAGCAAGTATTCTTCACCAAGTTTACCAAGTATCGCAACATGTGGGACAGGGGCGGCTTTGGTGAAGTGACCGTGAACAAATCGGCACTCTTCGATCCTTGGTCCCAGACCGGTAAGAGGAACACTCCGTTCGATCACCCCTTTTACTTGATCCTGAATGTCGCCGTTGGTGGAACGAACGGCTTCTTCCCGGATGGTGTCGGCAACAAGCGTAAGTCTCTTTTGTCATTGGTTACAAGTTTTGTTTCTGAATCTCTCTAGCATGGGGTGACTTCAGTGAGACTGGTCCCAAAGAATTTTGGGATGGCCAGGGCTCGTGGTTACCGACCTGGGGCGAGGGCGATAAGCGGGGTATGACAGTCAAGTCGGTGAAAATGTGGAAACAAGGTGCTTGCTGACAATCTGAGACGTCTTTTCATCTGGTGACAGGAAAAGAAAACCGTCGAGGCCCGTCGATACTTGAACATGTCTGTCTTGAGTGGTTGTTCGCGTGATCGATTAGATCATCTGTTCGTTGCAGTTTAGAATATAATAGCGATGAAAGGGTACATTCTCAATGATACATGTACGTAGGATGCCAAATCTTAAACACTTGGATCATTTAGTGAGTGGATGCATTGATTAAACAACATTCGGACAAGAGGGGAACATTACTTTACAGTGTGTTCCCATCCGTGGTGACCACTGACCAGGACTAAGACTTTCCAAGTTAGCGTGCACGGACAAGGCTAGTGAAACCTTGGGTCGCCTTTCCTTCAGATGTCACCCTTTGAACATTCATCACTCCTTCACATTCCACGCTAGACCCATCTAATCAGTCATTGACCCATCCGCCCACCATACATACGTTCCTGTTTCCGGGCTGCACAATCAGCAATTCTGAGTAGTATACGACCATGTCGTATCTATACCCGTTAAATATTGCTTCCAAAAGAGCATACTATGGCTTCTCTTGTTCAAATCTGTTCATTTAGCCTATGGATTCTGATTGACAACAATAGCAGCAGGCAACATTTTGGCTGGACATCTTCTCCACGTTAGGCACCCATCGACTGACCTCAACCATGATATTTTCCTCCTTCAACCATGTTTCCGCAGCCAGAGGAGCAGCAAGACGAGCGGCTACGACACTAGCTGCTTCACAATACATCTGCGATCAATGGATCTCTTCCGGGACAAGTCCTCGAGAGGTCAGGTTCAACCGTCCCAATGAATCACTTTCAGGGTCCACTATCCATGTCTCGTCTATGTCTATATCCTGATTCCTTTCACATCTGTCTTCGCGCATTTACCGTGGGCTATCAACTTAGTTCATCCGTTTTTTGACTCTCTGAGGCCTCATCAAATCCATTTCTTTGTACCGGTACTGTTCTACATTCGTTGTTGATACCTTTTTATCCCGGATTTCAATTCGTTGAGCCCGTGTCTAGCATGGGCTTAAAAGTTCTGTGGATGAGCCTTGGAGCTCTACTCTACTCATCCGCGGTATGGCTTGCTCAGCTCTTTTTGAGATCCAGAATCACTATCGCTGACAGTACCGCTTGTAGATAGCCACCTCATCCGCTCAAAATGTTCAGAAGCGGGACTTCGCTCCGCCAGTCTCTTCTGTCGCCAACTGGACATATGTTGGTTGCTTCACGTATGTCGACGCATTTATATATCCCTAAAACATGTACCGACAGTTTGGAACAGTGATCAAGTCAATGCACGATCTTTAGTCATGGCGGAGATGCAGAGCGACACTCTGAACAACACACAATGTATACAGTTTTGCTCCGCGGGAGGCTACTACTACGCCGGAACAGAGTATGCTAGGGAATGCTGTGAGCCCTCTACATGGAACAATACTCTGATGAGATACTGATCTTGATGATGGAAAGATTGCGGCGACTCTTTTCTCAATGGTGGCGCGATCGCAGACCCGTCTGGTTGCAATATGGGATGCACTGGTACGTTAAGATTAATGATGACAAAATACTTTACGATTTTTGACCCCAAGACAGGCGATTCAACTGAGCCATGCGGTGGTCCGAATCGGCTGACTGTGTTCGATACGACCATTCCAACAGGTCCTGTTGGACCCTTTGTAAATCCCGGCGTGAACGGTTTCTATACACTCGGGTGTTATACGTACGTATGACCAGTTCAAGCAGACCCTTTCGAACAATGTCGCTTCATGCATTTCAACCGCTCTTTGGCTTTAGTAAACGGTAGTCCGCAACTTTCCTTATGCCCTAGCTCGGTTAGGATCGTGCTCCTTTTACGACATGAACCCAATAATCTTGGGCCAATCAGGCGTCATGCGTCTGCACCCTCAATCTTTTCTGGATCGCATAAGCCGGTTATTGTTTATCAGCTAATATTAGCGTAGTGACAATGTAGATAGCCGTGCACTGGCGACAGGGGTGGTGACCGATGGAGGTGCAGGATCGCTAACCGTTGCACTCTGCACTGCGGCTTGCTCTGCTGGAAGTTACCTATATGCCGGCATGGAATACTCAGGAGAGTGCTGTGAGTTATTCCAGGTCCTGTTTGAAATCCCACTGCTATTCATCCTTTAGTCATGTTGGATTTCATGGTCATTATGCTTATCGTCCTAGATTGTGGCAATGCAATCGCCAACGATGCTATACCCACGGCAGCCACGGATTGTTACATGGTATCCATATTTTTGTACAATTTGCCTTCATACATTTTCCGCTAATACTTTGCAGCCATGTAACGGTAACAGAACCGAGGTATGCGGTGGTCCCAGTCGACTGAGCATGTACACCAGCAGACAAATATCTGTCGGATGGAACTATGGAGGATGTTACATTGATAACGTGAACCCACGAACTCTCACTACTCAACTCTTTCCTTCCGGTGAATTCACCACTGAGCTTTGTCTTGCTGCATGCCACGAAGCAAATTACTATTACGCAGGCACGGAATACGCTGGAGAGTGCTTGTAAGTAGATGTCATGGACCTTGTGGTCTTCGAGTAACGTATGTGACAGTTGTGGGAATTCGTTCACAAACGGCGGACCTGCACCGGATGGCGAAACAGGGTGCAATATGGCTTGCAGTGGTAACTCACAGGTACCCTTCTCCCCAAACCATGTTCATTTTACTTTGAAGGGAAATCATCTAACATGTACAGGAAATTTGTGGTGGTTCAAATCGATTGAGTTTCTATACGTTCGGTGACGGACCACCGCTTCCCAGCTCAGCTACCAGCTCAGCTACCACTTTAGCTACCACTTCAGAAACCATTTTAGAAACTACTTTAGAAACCACTTCGGCCACCACTTCGGCCACCACTTCGGCCACCACTTCGACCACCACTTCAGAAAGCACTTCAGAAATCACTTCAGAAATCACTTCAGAAATCACTTCAGAAACCATTCCAGCCACTACACAGCCGGGAGACACTCAACCAGCCAACACCGCCACAACAAGTGCAGCTCCAAATCCCACTGGCCTTCCGGCTGGGTGGTCGTACCATGGATGTTGGTACGATAACACCAATGGAGAACGAGCTCTGAATTACCAACAGGCTGATGACCAGGAATTGACCGTCGAGTCCTGTATCTCGATATGCAGCAATATGGGCTACTCGGTGGCGGGCATGGAATATGCTTACCAATGTTTCTGCGACAACTTCCTGCGAAATGATGCTCCCAATGCATCTGAGGCAGATTGCAACACGGCTTGCGCCGGCAACTCCAACGAAATTTGCGGTGCAGGCAACCGGTTGAGTGTGTACTCGAACAACACTGTACTTACAGTGATTCCCGTGCCTACCGTTCAAAAGACAAATCTTCCTGGGTCTTGGCAATACGCAGGCTGTCTGGCCGATGATGCCCAGCAAAGAGCGCTCCCCTACCAAAGCATATTGACAAACAACAATACCGCGAATAACTGCATCTCACAGTGTTCCACATTCGGATATCCCTATGGTGGTATGGAATACGGTGACGAGTGCTGTAAGTATCTTTCATGTTGCTACCTTGACCCATTACTAAACCGTCATAGACTGTGGTGATTGGAGCGACATCGCCGCGGCAGGTGTACAATTTGTAGCAGAAACAGACTGCGTCTCCTCCTGTCCTGGAAATGCAACCACCATATGTGGAGGAGCACGTCGTCTCTCCCTTTACACCTGGAGTGGACCTCCCTTGACGCAGTGGAGCTATGCATCTGGGGATGCTGCCGGGCAGTATCTGTTCCTCATTGGCGGCGTCGTCATTCCTCTGGTGACGCAGGCTGGTCGAAATGGAAAGGTAACATTTCTGGAGAAGGCCGGGACTGGTCCTCCAAACACCACTGGAGCATACGAACTGGACCTGGCACAAATCAACAATTTCACCGGTGCCTGGAGGCCAATGCACGTCAAGACCGATGTCTTCTGCTCAAGCTCTCTCACGTTGCCGGACAAGGTCGGACGACAGATCAACGTTGGTGGATGGGCTTTGGATTCGACCTTTGGAATTCGATTGTATTGGCCTGATGGCTCCCCTGGCACATGGGGTGTCAATGATTGGCAAGAAAACGTTGAAGAAGTTTCTCTTCAGGAAGGACGCTGGTATCCAACCGCGATGATCATGGCCAACGGCTCTATTCTTGTTGTTGGGGGTGAGCGAGGTTCCAATGATGTCGCCACTCCATCTCTCGAACTCCTACCAGCTGTAGCACCTCCGGTCTATTGCGACTGGCTCAACCGTACTGATCCAAACAACCTCTATCCTTTCTTAGCAGTTCTTCCTTCGGGCGGTGTTTTTGTGGCCTACTATAACGAGGCCAGAATTCTGGATGAGGTTACCTTGGTGACCCAGCGCGTTCTTCCGAATATCCCTGGAGCTGTAAACAATTTCCTCGCCGGCCGTACCTACCCCTTGGAAGGTACAGCTGTTCTTCTCCCTCAATCAGCCCCATATACTGATCCCCTGAAAATTATGATTTGTGGTGGGTCGACCCCCTATCAGGGTATAGCACTGGATAATTGTGCCACTATTACACCGGAAGTTCCAAACGCGCAGTGGACAATTGAACGCATGGTGAGTAATCTTCCATTGCGTCCTCACCACCCTCTCATGCTAATCTTGTTCTATAGCCTTCGCAGCGAGTTCTCAGCTGCATGACCGCTCTTCCAGATGGAACTTACTTGATCCTGAATGGAGCTTTGCAAGGTTTTGGTGGGTTTGGCCTTGCTCAAAACCCCAACCACAACGCTGTTCTGTACGACCCAAGCCAACCCGTAAACGCTCGCTTCACTGTCATGGCCAACACTACCATTGATCGACTCTATCACTCCGAAGCCATTCTCCTTGACGATGGCCGCGTTCTAGTCAGTGGCTCTGATCCCGAGGACAATATTCATGCGCAAGAATACCGTGTCGAGGTTTTCATCCCCCCTTACCTCATGGGCGATACGCCCAACCAACCAGTGGCTACCATCCAAAACAAGGACTGGGCCTATGGCCAGAGCTACTCTTTCACAAGTTCACAAACCGTTTCCAAGATTTCGCTCCTCGGAGCAGGAGCGTCCACCCACGGAAACAGCATAGGCCAGCGGACCATCTTCCCAGCCTTTTCTTGCTCTGGAGCCGACGGCGGAGGACAAACTTGCACTGTCACTGCCCCGCCAAACGCACACGTCTGTCCTCCAGGCTGGTTCCAGGTGTTTGTTCTCAACGGCAACGGCGTTCCTAGTCTGGCGAACTGGGTCCGCGTTGGAGGCGATCCAGCCGAACTTGGTCTCTGGCCTGCTGCTCCGGACTTCACGGTCCCGGGCATCTAAGATGGTACCGAGCTTCTTCTGTACGCCGAATAAAGTTTGGAGAGTTGTATATGGCGTATATATTTTGTGCATTTCACCTTGATATAATTATCATGTCGAGAACGATGTTATATAGTATACGCATGCGACGGAAGGTGGGATCATATCTGTGCAAATCCGGATTTATAGCGCTGCACAACACATACACGTCTCCATCTCCATCCTTCTTGGGGGACGCGTATCGATGTATTCCGCTCGGTAATCTTACCGCACGTTGAGAATTTGATAATGTAGTCTGTATTTCTTGCGAATCTAATACTTTTTTTTCCATCGATGGAGCCGTCCATCTATCCCCAAAGTCGTCTTGTACGAGTTTCGCCCAGTCGCAGCTCTTTGTTAGTAGACCTACATACAATACGGTCACATGACGGAGCATAGACGCAACCAAAACGCAACCTCTAATCCACCCGAACCTCAGGTCTCATTTGAATCAGAGAGACATACGTCTTAGAGAGAACACACTCGATGAAATCACTATGTATTGTCTCACTTCATATACCATCGTCTTACAGCTCCGACATCCCGTTATTATTTATTACCTGACTGTAGACTTGACGTCTCCTCGACCACTCTCTCGCTCCCCCCCCCCTCTCTCTCACACACACACACACACACACACACACACACATACCCCTGATTATACAAGAGAACAAATATACCGAGCTGCCCCACCCCTCTCTCTCTCACACACACACACACACACATACCCCTGATTATACAAGAGAACAAATATACCGAGCTGCCCCACTATAGATCATGCACGGCCGAATCTAGTACCCTTCTAATTGTGGCTACATCCATACAGCTTCCCCATGGGGACAAGTGGCAAAAGCCCCCGTGCGCATCTATCTACCGGCCTAACTCTGTAATATGTAATGTAACTACCGGCCTAACTCTGTATCCTACCAACCTACCTTACCGATGTATCATGCATGCATAGTACATATTGTATGTACTGTACATAGATACAGGAAAGAAGCGCAAATATTATTCTATTCTATACACCAGCACGGAAAGAGACACGACGCCATAATTAAAATCCCTTTCCCCCACCGTTGCCCTGCATGATTCTGTTCTGCATGGTTTGTGCTCTGCATAGATAGATGATTTGCAAAATGCTTTGCCTACCCCCCCCCTCCCCCCCTCCCCCCCTCCCCTTTTTTTTTACATCCAATATTCCTCGCATGCATGCATGGCAAGGCGCATATGTAGATAGATAGATACATACTGTACATACATACATACATACATACGTCCGTTATCAGCAGCAGCAGCAGCAGCAGCAGCCATAAACGAAAGAAGAGACAACGTCGACGTCGTGCATTTGATTTGATTTGATTTCGTTTCATTTCATTTCGTTCCAGATAGATAACCAGGAGCGAGCCTAATAATAATAATAATAGTCATAATAACAACCAATCAATCAATCAATAGGCGAACAAGCTCTAGAAGAGGAGGAGAAGAAGAAGAAGAAGAAGAAGAAGAAGAAGAAGAAGAAAATCGAATGAGGTAATAATTAATCAGATACCATGGCACCGGTAGTTTGTGCCGTTGCGCGGACCGAATCTATCCGAAAGGCCGAGTTTGAGGGCAAATGCTTGTGCGCATGGAGTGTCGCTGTAGCTTTAGCTGCGTGGCGTGTGTGTGTGTAATGTATGTGTTGCAGTCAGTGTCGCGGGCCGTGCGAGTCGGTGGTGGTGGTGGATGCGAGGAAATTCGCATGTGGGAGGTGGTTAGGATAGGATTCAGCTGCGTGTTACATATGTTGGAGAGTGGCGGATCTGGGTGTTGGTAATTATTGATCTAATATGTTGCGGCTGGAGATTTATACGAGGGGATACCTGTTGTGTTGCATTGCATTGCATAGCGGTGTACTGTAGTTTAGTGTAGAGAGGAGTGAATGCATGTTTTGAGCTTCCAACGTCCAACTTCCAGCTTCCAGGTGAACAAATTACTCATTCAAGGTACACGCGCAAGACCGCCGCCTACGCAATGTTATGGCAATGTTATGTGCTACAACCTACAACATATCTGGTCCCCAGTATCGGGCAATAGTATACCTTTGATACCCAACTGCAAATTCGGCCGACTGCCCCCCCCATCCCCCCCTCTCTCTCTCACCCTTCCTCAATTCCCGTGTTTCTCCCTAACCTCCTCCTGGCCCTTCATGACCCACCCCTGGAACGGATCTTCCACATCCGGATCCCTCCTCAACCTCTCAATCTGATCCTCGCCAGTCGGCACCACTAATCCCCTCTTCACCGCCTCTCTCTTCTCAATCCTCTGCATCCAGTCATTCAATTTGACGTACTTGCTCACATCGATGCCCGCCCATGGTCCCCATCGTACCCACGTAAAGGTGCTCATGTCGGCGACGCTGTACTTACCGCTGTTCCTGCCGACGAGGTATTGACGGCCGGGCGACGAGAGGCGTGTTTCGAGAATGGAGTAGAGCCGTTTGGTCTCGTTTTGGTAGCGGTCGATGCCGTATTGAATCTTGGTTGGTGCGTAGCGGTAGAAGTGGTTGGCTTGGCCTTGCATTGCTGCACGTGATTTTTAGCGCGCTGCTGCCAAACATCTACATATGGAGTAATTGAGAGTAATAATTAAACAACAACAACGTACGTCCTAGCCCCGCATTCTGGAAAAATAGCCATTGCACCATTTCACTCCTCTCATCCGCATTCTCGAAACTGAATTTATATTCCTTATCGTAATGCTCCGCCAGATACAAGAAAATCGCGCCCGACTCAAAGACGGGGAAATCGTTTCGCGAATGGTCTACGATGGCTGGGATGCGACCATTTGGATTGACGGATGTAAATTCTGGCGTTTTTTGCTCGTCTTTGCCAAGGTCGATGGCGCTGGTTGTGTATGGGATGCCGAGCTCTTCGAGAAAGATGGATATTTTCTGTCCGTTGGGGGTTGCGGCGGTGAAGAGCTCGATTGAGGGCATTTTGGTGGAACTGGAACTGGAGTCGGAAGATTGATAGATAATAAAAAGTGTACTAGAGAGGTGGGTTGGTTGCTCGAGATATTTGTAATGTGACAATGGTGTCCGATGGTTTTGGATGGTCTGATGATCGATTAATTAGCTCATGATGACGAGTACGTACCACAACATTATTAATATAGAAGTATCTACTACCTTGCGGTAAAATTTAAATCTATTGCCACAATGCTCCAAGAGTGGAATATTCTAGATCAATGGGATATCTGGGTGAAGAAGACCCGTTGAAGATTAGCCCAGTACATTCTCGTTCGTCCACAGGTGTTGGCCACAAGATATTGGTGGTTACCGAAAGGAGACATAACTCTTGCCAACACAACACTGCTGCAGTTACCTACGGATTGAAGATTGAACCAAAGCATACCACAAGCATTCGATTCTAAACATATCGGTTCAGTTATATTGAGAGCCCCTACAAGACGAATTCATCATCATGGGTATTCTCTCCACCGCCACCATCTTCCCCTCATCACAAACCCGCCCCAAAGATATTGGCATACGGCGAGTCCGATGGAAATGAACCCATATAGAAGTCTTGAAATGTGCTCGACGGGTCTAGTGGTGGAATCCTGGATTGCATCTGATCATGTGGTAGCCCAAAAGGGTTTGACATGGCATAATTGTACGGACTGTTGTGATTGTGCATGAGGTGCCGTGTATGCTCTTGCGTTAGACGCAGGTATTCCTCGTTGTATTCTTCGGGACCAGCTTCATTGAATTGGAAGATGGGGTTTGGGGTTGAGGCGGCCATGTCTTCGGCCAGCAGATCAGAAACGTCCTAGTGAGAATTAACGAATGCTTTCAAGAAAAATTAGGAAGGAATGCAGGAGTTTAAACATCAGACTGTACATACGATGTTGATGTTAATAATCAGCTTTTGTAGCAGATTCATGGTAATGGCGTATGCACGATTCGCCACTCCATTATTTATCTTCATCACCCTTAGCCAACGCACAAGCTTCTTCAGCGAAGGAACCGTGTCTTGAAGATCCTTTGGGAATCGATTCACTCCATAGGACAGTTCCAGTAAGAGGACAGTGATGGCTTGCATGATGTTATGGACTATTGACCACCATGGGCCCTGGTAGATTTTCACGCGGTCGCGAAGCACATAGGTTGGCAGTAGACTGCTTATCGACTTCGCTGAGCTGACACAGGTCGCTGCCGTTCTTTGATTGAAGTCGTGAGATCCTTTGGTTTGGTGTTCGATGCGTAGGTCGATGTGGCGCAAACAGGGACGCGTTATAAGAATCTTTGTGTCGTGGTAGTAAATCTCGAGAATGAGACGCTCCCTGCTGTAGTTTCCGTCAACGCGACTCTGGAAGAGCCTGAAGCCTGGAGGAAGCGACGCTGCCCACGCCTCGAGATCTTCACATAATTCAGAAATGGTGCCCTGAATAGACTCCCAAGACTTGCTGACGATCTTGGGCGAGTATAGATGGAGAAGAGCTTTCTGGGCAATCATGCCAATCTTGACTGTGCTATTCAGGTATGAGCCCGAGTTGGCCGGTTCGATTTCCAAGTCGGCGAAGCTGAAGACATCTCTAATCGAAGGGGATGCAGTGCTGGTGGTAGTGGTGGCAGTAGCCGCGGGTGATAGTGGATCTGGTGTCTTCCGGGGCCGTCCTGAATGCGCATAAAAGGTCGCAAGTATGGTTTCGGTTAAATCCTCGGTCGATAACGGCGTTGGAGCAGGTACAGAGCATTGAGCCTCTTGTCCGGCACTCGGTCGGCCAGTAATGACAGATAGGATCTGTTCCAGAGAGTAAAACGCCCACCATACACGCGCAAATAGCTCCTTCTTCACTGCGCTGGCACCTGGGTCCTCGTTGCGAACATGCATTCCGAGTGCGTACCCTATACGCAACGCGGTTCCGATGACGAGCCACGCACTGCGAATGGGAAATCAGTATGAGTTCAAGAATCGACCTGGAAATTGATGGGACAGCAGCAGAGAACATGAGAGCTGAAATGGAACTTGACGAACCGGCTGATTTGTCCAACAGCTAGAAAATAAAATGACAAGAGACCCTTGAGCTGCATCTGACTTAGATCTGGCGCGCTGAGCCACCAAGAATCTTTCAGATACAGTGCCCATGCACGGGAATAGTATAGCAAATGGTCTCGCTCTATGATTCGTTAGCTGCTTCTCGGCTATATACATACAAAGAGACTGGTTGCTTGCCATCAGCACGCCATTCTGCTTCGGTCACTATGATACATGTTAGTGCCATTTTACCCGAGAGAATACTGCAAGTCAGGTTGCTGCCACAACACCTACATTAGATCTCCGAAATGACCCCTTTGAAAGCATTGTTGACATTGGAGTAGGGATTGGAGATCGCGGCCTGGAATTACGTACGGTGGGAGTAGCACGCTCCGATTGCAAAAACCAAGTTCAGGATTGCCTGCCACTTCTGGGAGGGCTTGCTGGGCTGTCCGCGCCCGATTGAAGTATAGAGCTGGTAGAAGTGACTGATGAAAGACTTTTGCGCCAAGATTGGGAAAGAATCCTGCACGCTTTCCATATAAGACTTTAAAAGTCTCTCGGCAGTTTCGAAAGGAGGTAGTTCAAAGGGATCGACCATGAAATCTATGTGAATATTCTCGTCGTCGAGATAGAAATTGCAGCTACTGGTTTGGAGTAGCGCGTCCGGGTCTCTCTCTTGACGACGTTTCCTTGCATTCAAGCGGCCGGTATTGGCTTGGGCGCTGATTCCGGGTGGCCCATAAGGACCCGTGTATCGTTCGTGTATCTCTTTGGAGTGATCGGCCTCGTGATGCAATCGTCGAATCCATTGGACCTCTGAGTTTTTCCCTATGAAGCCTGTAGCTCGGGACTGGTCGGTGCAGTGCAAATCCTCGTCCAAGATATCAACATCTCCGTTGGAACCGACTTCGGCAGATATGTTTGCTTCACCTCGCTCGTCCTCGGGATCAGGATTACTTGGCTTTTCGGGAAGTATCAGTGTCGAAGCTAAGAGTGGGACCAAAATCAGCAAATCTCATTAGGGTATAGTAGTAGGACGAGGACGAGGAAGACGAGGAGGTTAGGCTGCTGCTGTGTGTCTCAAGCTGCGCCATGACGCTCAAAGTGCAATTCTTAGGCCTTTTTCCTTGATCAAATCGCACTTTGGCACTGGAGACAAGGTGTAATATGTAATCAGTGCACAGGAATTCTTACAAGCATCGCTAGCGTCGTCCACGACCTTTGATTAGTCAGCAAAAGCGTGTTGTGGTAGCGGGATTAAAGTGAGGAGAGGATAACATACTGCAACAAGCATGGCCTCTATCTTTTGTCTGTCGGTACCCACTGCACGTTCCCTCAGGTCTCTGAGGAGTCGAATCATATCTTGATTTTGCTCAATGGCCCTGCACGCTGATTAGCTTGTGAACCATTTGGGTAACGTGCTCTGGGGTGACGCAGCTACTAACGTCTTGAGCTTGTCTTTCCGACTCGAGACATAGATACACGGAGCTTGGTTTTCATTGCAGTTGGAGCACGTTGGCTGTCCTCCATTGCACTTGACTTTGCGGGCTCGGCAAGTCAGACAGGCCCGCTGGACTCTTTCCCTGGTCTTGGTAGATTTATACGAAGGCTCGCCTCGTTTCTCGAGACGGGGGATTGGGACTTTTGAGGAGGATCCCGGCACCCCCAAATTCTGGAAAGACATGCGACCAGACTTGTACAATGGCTGAGAAGATGCAGTTGCTTTGAAGCAGCGGAATGAATTGAGGCTGCTCCAGGTGACGGCGGGACTGTTTGAATGAAGACGATCAGAGACAAAGATGCCATGCCGGTATTAGCAAATGTCCTACTACCGCACCGTCGGTGCGCCTTGTCTGATGCAAAAGCAGCAACGTGATGACGCGGTGAGGCACAACAAGCACTGGAGGTTGCCTCCCAATGATGCTCCGGCGCAGGACCTGCAGGGCAAACCGTTGGAGGTGGACGTGCAACTTGCTCGGCATAACTTCCCGACGCTGCATGGCTGCATGTTTATTCGTCCGGCAAATTGGACCATGGGGGAAGGATAACTGGAATCACTGGAGTCGGCTTTCAAAGCCGCGTCACGTGTGAGACCCTGACATGCACCCAGCTTGCCATTCTCGACAAGTACTGTGGCAGACCTCGGAACGTAAGTGCACTAATTATGACCGCATTGGGTAGAGGAGAGGAGAGAGTCGAGACCCAGTCAGCCTAACCAAGTAACGAAGGCGTTTACGACATGTCGATCCATGGCATGTTTGTTGGGTGCAGTGCATGTGCGTTTACATTTGCTTATTGCATATCGTGTACATATATACTCGAGTAATTACTGTGTAATTTGAGGAGAGAGTGTTGATTTATTAGAGAGAGAGAGAGAGAGAGAGAGAGAGAGAAGTGTGTGTGTGTGTGAGATTAGTCATCTGCCTTACTTACCCGCTGAATCATGTGCTTAGTCACCCTTTAGGATTCCGACTTGTGTACTTACTTAGTCATCCGTGCTTAGTCACACTTCATCCTCTCGGGCCGAGGTGAGGTCTGGGGTAAGTTCATCAAGACCAACAAGGGCAAGCTCAAGCCCAACAAGCCCCAAGCTCCTCTCGTCGTCACATTCTCCCCCTCCCCCTCCCCCTCCCTATTGTTTCCCCTGCCCACCCCAACCACCCCAGCAACATGGACGAGACCATCCAGCAGGCAGAGAGCCACTATTTCGTCAGCAACCCGCCGCCCAAGGATCTCGAGGTAAACACCACCCTCGCCCGCGAATTCATCAACCGCCATGCCGATGACGGCCGCCGCGTCGTGCTCGTCACCTCGGGTGGCACCACGGTCCCGCTCGAGACGCAGACGGTGCGCTATATTGACAACTTCTCCGCTGGCACGCGTGGTGCCACGAGCGCCGAGTACTTCCTCCAAGAAGGCTACGCCGTCATCTTCCTTCACCGCCAATTCTCTCTCCTCCCCTTCTCGCGGCACTACTCGCACAACACGCGCTCCTTCCTCGACTACATGAACGAGGAAGGCGGTCGCGTCGTAGTCGACGAGCAGCACCAGGAGGAGATGCTTCGGGTCCTGAGGCAGTACGCCCAGGTGAAGCGAGAGGGCAGGCTTCTGATTCTGTCTTTTGTGACCATCACAGAGTATCTGTGGGATCTCCGCGAAGTCGCCCAACTAATGCGGCCGCTGGGCGCAAGCGCCATGTTCTACCTCGCTGCCGCAGTGTCCGACTTCTTCGTTCCCCAGGACCGCATGGTCGAGCACAAGATCCAGTCCAACGAGGAGTTTAGTCAGAATGCCGCACATGTTTCCACGGCAAAGCAACCTGCGGCCCGAACCGAAGGCCGAAGCCTGATCATCGACTTGGAGCCCGTCCCAAAGTTCCTCAAGCAACTCGTCGATGGCTGGGCGCCGGAGAGCATCATTGTGAGCTTCAAGCTGGAGACGGATCCATCCATACTAGTAACCAAGGCTACGTACTCACTGAAGAAATATGCACATCACCTTGTAATCGGGAACTTGCTCACAACACGCAAGTGGGAAGTCGTATTCGTGTCCGAACTAGACGGTGAGAAGTGGATACGAGTGCCCAGCAACCGAAGAACCAAGAGCTTTTCCGGCGTCGAGTCACTTGTTGGCTCAGCGGATCCTTCGAGTAAAACAAAGGCCGATCTTGCTGAACACAAGGTGCCCCAGGGTGAGCCTGCTGTGGAAATCGAGTCCATTATCGTTCCGGAGATCGCAACAATGCATACTAAACTTATACAACGAGCACAATCGAGATCTGCAGCCGCTCAATCATGACGGTGTTCGACTCTATCAGAGATGATGCACAGAATCTGTTAATCTTGTCTGTTCCCCTGGGCCTTCAAGGATGACAGGCTGACGGTGAAGGAGTCAACCCCCTCAAGTACCTATAGATCTGCTAGCATCTATCTTTCCAACCGTCCCTGACAAGCAGATGTAGAAACTTGTTTCCCATTCATCTCTCCATCCCTCTACAACGACCTTGATCACACATTACCCTTGACAGTTTTCTCGAACCCTTGATATTAACCTTCATATTGCCATTCCTTCCAAGATCATCGCTAGATTCAGTCCAATATCACACTCCATTTCGCCGTTGCGTGCCGGATACTAGCACCAAGCATAATGAGAGCGACTGCACCAATGCCAACTATCCCTACAAAGATACCTGCTTGGGTGCCGAAGCAGTCCACATATCCTACCTTGTCTACCCAATCGATTACACCGTAAAGGAAACCAAAAGCAACCATGTTCTTGAGACCTTTCCGAAATCAGTCACACTGTTCACAAAACCCTCACATTAACTTACCATTGACGAGAAGCAGAGCATCAGAATTCACAGGCAGAAGGCAGTCGCTCACGTATGCCATGGTGATTGTAGGAGTCTAGAGTCCGTGTCAGATTCTAAGCCTCATGAACGAGCATGCGAAGACGTACAGCTGTAAGAGAAACGGCAATCATTCCATAGGCAAAGAACATGGCGACCCAAGACATGGTGTTCTGCGCTGCATACCCCCAGAGGATGCAACCGGCGGAAGTAATGAAGAGTGGAATGGCAAGCAACGGCAGTCTGCTCTCGGGCTCAAAAATGCCACCATTTTTTCCAGTTCGCCAGGCGCAGAACCAGTCGACGAGGTCCCCTTATACGGTCTGATTAGCCAAGTAGAACTAACGGATGACTTCGAGTATCTGCCAAGCCTTCCCTCGATATGATATTAAAGTCGGGCGCAAAATGGAGGGGTTACAATCTACTCACCTCCAGTCCAGGCCCCAACAAGATTTCCAATCAGTCCAGGAACATTGATGAGACCATTGATCTGGGGACTCCAGCTGTATGGCGGCGCTTGCAGAACAAATGGATTCAGTATGTTCACTGCTACGACTATAACTAATGAAATCGAGTAGCACAAGAACGAATAGACGACAGTGGGATACACAATCATCGGAAAAGGTCTACCAACAGATAAGCACAGCTGCATCAATATCGATGCCTTCCTCAGACACACCTTATGAACATGTTCAACAGACTCGTCTCCGGGGTTCCCGACCGAAGACTCAGCTCTTGGGACAATGTTTTCTTGGCAACATGTGGGGTTGATTCGTTTGACGATGGTCTGCTACTAGGCTCGATGATACCAGCCATCGCGAGCTTCTCGTCGTTGGCCTGCGAGTCGAAGGCCGATGCAGGCGTGCTTGTAAAGACGGCACCTCGATCAAACCTGGTTTCGGGTACAAAGAAAAGAACGGCGAAGAAGTTGATGCCGGTTAGAATGACAGCTACCCATTTGTGCCAGCGCCAGTCGAGACCAGTAATGATAAAACCACAGACAAGTGGACCAACAGTGTTACCTCCTGCGATAGCATTCCTAATCACGTGTCAGCTGATGCAAAAGATTTGAGGACGACCCAAGTCGTTGGAGTGCTTACATATACCAACCCATCTTCTGGCCTCTCTCGTGGACGAAGTAAAGGTCCTACCCAGCGTAAGTAAGACATGTCTCAGATCACTGCAACATACCTCCCCGCTGGGCGCTCCCGAATCCCAGGTACATGTAAGGACACTACTCACATTTACCATGGCAGCGCCTAGTGCTTCCGTGGACGAGCCAGCGAACGCGGCGATTATGTTGGACCACAGCAAGCTTTTGAAACTCTGCGCGCATGCGCCCCAGATGTAGCATAAGCAAAGCAGGAGAGATGCGAAGACGAAGACCGGACGTTTGCCAATGTAATTTGCCAACGGCACCCAGAAGAAGTTGAAGAGCCCCAGGACCAGGATCGGCCAAAGAAGGAGATGGGAAGTCTCGGCCATTGTCTTGTCGAACTCGAGGTGCAGAATATAAAAGGCAGGGGCTAACCCGCCGATTGCGAAGTTGGTCAAGAACGTAAACGCACATCTACAAAAAGGTCAGTCTCTCGCTCGTACCTATTTGAGTAGAGAGAGGGTACCTACACAGAACCAAAAGCAACGTGCTTCTTCCATTTGGGCCATCGAAGCGGGTCATTTGGATCGGTTTTGGACGGAGCAGGCACACAGACGACGGTCGTCGTACCAAGGCCCGTGACTGGAACACGGTCAGCTCATGCGCCCATCAATGTTGAACGGGTGGGATACGTGATGCATTACACTGCTGCAGCTGCACGGTACCCTCCGTTTGGTCCAACTCTTTGAGAGATGTAAACCGCATGGTGCGATTGCGATCTAAATCAATTCCAGCAAGATGAGGAAACCAAGGACCAGAACCAAGGACCAGAACCAAGCTGTCGCTGTATCTCTTCCAGGGTGGTTCATAGGAGTGGTTGACGAGAGGACAGCGAGTGGATTGCCCGGACACGATTTTGTGATGAATGGTCTCGAGAAAGAAAACAATAGTGACGGATTCAAAAATGGTCGCTGCTTCCCCACTATAAATGTTTTCTCACAATGTTTCATCTATTAGTTGCTGTCAATGAACTCCGGGCGATGGTGAAGGTTCCGGAATGAGCTAAGCGTGTTAATTAGTGCACCGGGACCCCACTGCCGCCCAATGGTTCAAGCCACTTCCGCTCCATCTCATTGTCCAACTCTGGACATGGAAATGAACTCCCTCGAGGGCGTACATGCTTCTATGTTATCATACCACAAGAGTACGCATGGAGTGGCCAGAAACGAAGGAAGAAACACGCTCATCACATGGAGCAGCTGAAGGTAACAAAAGAGCCAAAGGGAATAAATAACACGTTACTAACCCTCATCCTTCGCACGTCCTCAGAAGCTCGCATGCGCCTCGTACCTCATCAATATGTAGTATATCGGGAGTGGCTTCATATCCTCCAACCATGATCGATGGTGGCTAAGATGAGGATGCACAACAAGAGCGATCCCGACGATGCAACCTTTGAAATATTGTACAGAGCTTCGTATCCAGCCCTCGCACTCCTCGAGGCGAGTTGGGGCCCTCATACGCAAAGCAGGTACTCACTTTTTCCTATCGATTGCTTCTTTCTGTTGCTTGCTTCTTCCTCTCATCTGCGTCTGCGAATTCTCATCCTTGCGCCACATCGCCATCATGTCGGCACAACGTACACCTCGCATCTCGGTCATCGTCGCCTCTTCCGCAGCCACATCCGCAACCACATTCTAGATAGCCTTCAGACCAGGCTTATCTCTTTTGTTTTTTGTTTTTCATCAACTTTTTTTTTGATTTATCGTCTGGTTCTCGAGACGGGGCATGTTACATTCCACACCTCGACGCGGTGGAACAGCAACATGCCCAGCCGATACCTCTTGCAAGCCGTACAAAAAGCCTTGCGTGACAACGGCTTTCTTCTAGCTGCAGCGGAAGTATTGCGATATTCTTCCGATATTCGATGGCTTTTCGGCTCCAAGGCGTCTCTCTATGCCTTGTCTTTGTTCGGTGCGGCAGACAGGATGATATGCATGACCAGGAAGCATGGATCCCACATGCGCCGTTGTTTTAGAGCGTTTCTCGACAGGCGCTCATCCGTCTGCTTCGATCGATTGAGGCATTTGACAAGACCACGCTCCCTTGCCTCGAATTGTTCATTCCCTCGACTTCTTTGGGTCACAGGCGACGCCTTTGCTCATGTTGCTCACCGGCTATTGGCCCGTGGCGCCGTGCGACGTGCTCGACTAGATCGGATTCAGAGTCATCGACACCTGCGATCCTTGGGTCAGTCCGACGTGAGCGATCAACTCGTCGACAGAGCAAGATCCGGGGAACCGGTTCTACGTAACGCTGAGCCCTAGCAACTACAGATATTTTCGAACCCCCCAACCTCCTCCACTGCCTAGTCGAGCTGGCGTTCTCTTACTTAAAGAATGTCTCACCCCCCTGAATGGTCCAGCAAGTTAGGAATGTGCATTTGTATATGGTGATTCGTGCTAGATAGACAGGCATCTTATCCGACCTTCTTTTCTACCATTGTCGTCATCATCGTGGCTCCTGCACTTGCCCTCGCTAAGCATTTTCAACATGGCGTCTACATTCGCTTTCGCTCCACACCAACCACCACCACCACCACCACCACTCACAAGAACAACATCACCGTTCAGAGATCTACGCACACCATCATACACGCCTCGAAACACCACTGCGAAGCTCTGGGACGAATGCGAAAAGCGCGCCCTAGAGGACGAAAGGAGACGCGATATTACTTGTAGAAGCTCGCCCCAAGCACGGCATTCACAACATTTCTCCAGCAACGCAGTCCTCGACATTGTCAAAGGTTATGACCCGCAACCAACACCCCGGATTCCCTCGACGTCTCCAAGCCCAACGCCACAATTCGAATTCGGCTTTTCCGCCTCGTTTCTGTCCAGAATCAAGCTCGATGCTCCGTTTCCCTCCACTGTCGCCATCTGCAAAACGTGCAAGGGCTCCATCATGTCCACGTCGGGCGTATGCAAAAAATGCAAGAGGACGACTATAATCCTGACGCCAACATGTGGGGAATCAACACCACCGCTCAGTCCGTCCTGCCGCAACTTTGGCTCCACCGACCTGCCAAAACTGCACAAAGAGTCTGCCTCAGGAGCCACTACACCAACCTCACCATCTCCCAAGCGCAAAACCCACCGACCACGCTCGATTCAGCTAGTCGATCCACCGGTTCGTCTTTCCTCTCTGCGACCTCTGCGCACTCCTTGCAGCGAAGCACTCCGGCCGAGAAAAGCATCACTCACCGACCCCAATGGGCCCTTCACGCGCCTCCACGTCTCGCGGAAGCCAGTGGTCGCATCAGGATCCCCAACACGTCCTCCTTCGCCAACAACACCGCCGCCAACATTACAGTCTCATTCCTCACATGCACGCACACGGCCCTCTTCACTAGCAAACATCACCACACCACCACAATACGCCAGCTACCCCCAACACACGAGCACCTCGCCCTCGGACCTCAGCACACTATCGCCATACTTTTCGTCGTCGTCGACGACGACCACGTCGCCACGGAGCGTTTATCGCGCGAGCTGCAGATTGCAAAACACGACGAGCGCGTGGGACGAGTGGGACAGCGACGAGGAGGAAAAGGCGGGCCTGGTGAAGTACTGGCGCGGCAGGAAGTGGAGGGGCAGCAGAGGAAGCCTGGGCGGTTCCGCGTCGTCGAGCGCCGCGAGAAGGGATAGTGGGCCCGGGGGGAAAGAGGAGATGATCAAGGAGGAGACGAGGAAGAAGAGGATGGGGTTCGTCAGGGTGATTAGTTGTGGGTGTGGCGGGGATGATTAGCAGATGGTCCTTTTCTGCGTGGAGGAGGGGAAGGGGGGGTGAAGGGGGTTGGGGGGGGGGGGATCAAGGGCGATAGATGCTCGTTTGTGTCATTATTTCTTCTTCTTCTTCTTCTTCTTTTCACACACACACACTATCATATCAAACAGCCTATGATTCAGTGCAATCAATCAATCAATCAATCAATAGGCTTTTGAAGAATAGGCGTCATTGTATAATTTTTTTTTAATTTTTTTTTTCTATTATTTTTTTTCTATTCATTTATTTATCTTGGTACCCCCTGCCCTTCCCCCTTCAAGAAGAAAAACTCTTGGGAAAATTCGGAAAGGCTTTGAGGATTGTTTTGTATAGAGATAGAGCATAGCATAGCATAGCATAGCATAGCATAGCATAGCATAGCATAGCATAGCATAGCATAGCATAGGTCAGGTCAGGTCAGGTCAGGATAGCATGGGATAGTATATATATATATATATATATATATAGTAATTACGAATAGGCATGATGACGAATCCTAAACCAGATTAATAACAATAACAATAACAACAATAACGACGACGATGATGATAATGATAATGATAATGAATATGTAGGGTAATGTGGGGTAGCTAAAAAAAAAAAAGAAGAGAAAGAAGAGAAGAGAAGAAAAGAAAATAAATTAGATTAAATTAAATTAAAATAAATAAATAGATAAAACAAAAACTAGGAGGGGGGAGGAGAGGAAGGAGGGAATGTTTAGTTGTGTATAGGTTGGTTTAAGTTGGTTGTATATATATCATGATAATGATATTCGTTCGTTTGTTCGTTTGTTCAGGATCTATTATAGTATTAGTAGTTAGTAGTAGTAGTAGTAGTAGTAGTAGTAGTAAATAATAATAAAAAAAAATTCTTTCAAATATTAACCCTGTTGAATGGGCTATCTCTGCACGTAGCAAGTAGATAGGATCTTGTGATATATCACAGTAAAAGCAAAAACAGTGTAAAGATTTAAGTATATTTAGATTCGTGTATAATATATGTACAGAGGTAAGGTAAGGGGTAACTTCTAGTGCTAAGGCTAACTTAGCACTAGGTAGTTACGTAATTAGGTTACGTAATTAGGTTACATAATTAGGTTACATAATTATGCCTGTACAGAGTATAGACACTAGTAATTTTTCTTTTTTTATAAAGTCCCCTTTACCTATACACCTCTTTTGCTAATACGTATAATTCCTATACGCCTATCTAATTAAACATTTAACTTATAGAAGTAATAATAGAAGTAATCCCTAATAGGATAGTTATATACTAGTATACTAGATCGTACAGAAGTTATAAGGCTCTAAAACTCCTAAATCTATAGTATCTATTATTCTAGGTTAGATTCCTAGGTAAATAAGAGTATCTGCAGCTTAGCAATTGCACTATTAGCTAGAATTATAGGGCAAGAAATAATTATTATAGGGGTAAGTAAGAGAGAAAGGCAGAAACCTCCTTTGTATAGTAGTAAATATTATTATACAGAGTTATTTTTATTTATTACCCCTCTTTTCCTCCCTTAGTTACTAGGTTACTAGGATTGCTGCCTGCAGGTAATAAAGATCTATTATAGGTAAATTAGAGTTATCTAATAGGCCTACTGCCTATATAAGGAGATATCTTCTCTCCTCTTCCTCCTTCTCTCCTCTACTAATAACACTCTACCTCTATAACTCCTCTAGGTTTATGCCCCTTTAATAGCGTGTGTATCTCTGTGCAGAGTTTGCCGTACAGAATTCTTTCCTGTAGAGACTAACTTTTAACAGGCTTCCTAATAAACTTAATAACCTTAACTTCTAACTTTTTATATAACTTCTACTTCTACTTCTTCTTTCTATATAATCTCTATATCCTTATACAATTATCTACATAGCTCTCTAATAATTTAATGCTCCTAGGGGACAGGTTACTATCTTTAGTAGCCTTTAGGTTGTTAACATCCCTAGTAGTTGCATCTAGGTAACTATCCTAATAGGTTAGCCTGCTAACTGCGCGTTTATGCAAGGGCTCTTAATTAATATAAGTCTTCCCTTTTATATAGAGTTAGATTAGGCTTATACAGAGTTAACTTATTATAGGATAAAGAGCGTGCAGTAGCTAACATGCCCTCTTAAGATATTATTATAGACTTGCCTAGTAACACTAACCTCTGCCTTCTTATAGCTTATATTATATAACGTAAGGGGTACTTCTGCGTAGTACTTATATAATCCTAGGGTACTTTATACGCAACTGCCTGCAGCTAGCGTTATAGTAGGAATATAAGGGCTAGACCCTTTAACAGTTACAGGGTAGTTACTACCTACTAGTCTAGTACCTGTAGAAGCTGTATCTAGTAGTCTAGGGGTTAGTCTTGCTAGCACTACTATTAAGTGTGTATAGAGGGCCTTTAGCCTTATACAGAGTAAGAAATAGTTTCCTTTAGACAGTAGTGTAACAACCTAAGACAGGGGTAAAGTCTTAGGCATTAGGTGTAGTAGATTAAAGATCTTTTCTATCTAAATTACTTAAAAATAATTATAATAAGTAATTAAAATAGTAAAAATTAATAAAAACATAAACCTTAACTAAAAAATAGAAAAATAAGTGCAATGTGTATAGGTTGTAGTAACAGTATTATACAAAAGGATTACTTTTCTATATAAGTAGAGCCTTCTCTTTATATAAAGGCCTCTACTTAGATGTTTAGGGTGTTTAATAAGATTAGTTATTTAAGGGTAGGATTTAGCGCCTTTTTAGTAAAGGCATTAGCAGGGTTATTCTTGCTATTTATCTATCTAATCTTACTAATCTCCCTATTTTTATACAACTCCCTTAGAGACATAATATCTATTATAAGTCTCTTCTTATTAGTTATGCTAAGCTTAACAAGGTAATTATATAATAATTTAGAGTCTATATAGATAACAAGCAGAATAGAGGGGAGTTAGAAGTTCTATATAATTTGCTAAAGTATCGTACTTAGTGCAATTGCACTGTTAAAACCTCTAACTATTCTATACAACTTACTTACTAAGACGCTCCTAGTAACTCTCTTGCACTTAATTAAGTTCTAATAAATAATATTGCTATAGATCTTAAAGCTATTACTATCTCCTGTATAACGCTTGTTTGCTAAGATAATAAGGAAGCTAAGCTGTAAGCTTAAGTCCTTATTATTAGCAAATAAGCTATCTGTAAAGATAAAGAGCTTTATATAATCTAGCTAGATTAGTATAAATATAATTCCTCTTATCTAGTAATCTATTTACCAGGCAATGCGTGTATTAAGTGCCTTAATATTATTAGAAGATAGGGCAGTTATCTGTGCGGCAACTAATAGATTAAACACTGCCTTAGGTTAATAAACTAAGGTAATGTACGCGCCTTATGCGCGCTGCTCTATATACTTCTAAGCAGCATCCTCTGCTGTAAGATCTACTATACAGAGATATTTAGCTTATCCCTTTTATTACAGGGATATCCTTCTATCTCTGTACGTAATCTTCCTACTATTAAACTCTAAAGGTTAGTCCCTAGATAGGATAGTCTTAGGTTTTGCACGGAGAGTTACTCTGTATAGTTCCTCCTCCTCTCTATGCAAAAAATCTAGGGTTATAATACTAAGAGTATTATTAGTTTACAGGCTAGTAATGCTAAAGGGGTTTTCTCCTTCCTTTATAATTAATAGGTAAGGGTTATATAAAGAGACACGCATTCTTAGCTTATTCTTATAATAGTTATAGTATATTTTAAACTAGTATAAGCCTAATTCTATAGTACTATATAAGGGTTATATAATCCTAAGGATTATATCTAAAGGAAACTTATCCCTTAACTCCTTTAGTAGCTTTGCGTATAGCGTGCGTAATAGCTTATTAGTAGACTATATATAGGCCTATATAATATCTCTTAGTTTACATTACATTCTGTACAAAGCTATTAGGCTTACACTAATTACTAACAGGAGGCGCTAACTTATTCTCTAGATAGTTAGCAATTAGGTAAGGATCTCTTCCTTCTCTGCATCTAAATAGCTAGCTAGTATAAGCCTTAACTTTTTATACAGCTGTATAGACTTGCCCTTAACTTTTTATATAAGGTAGAGATTAAAGATCCTTCTTATATACTTATAAGAGTTATAGGAGAGCACTTAGAAGGTGCTATTAGTAATAAGAGCTTCTATCTCTATATAGTTTAATTCTTTAAAGGGTGCTCTAGCAGTTATAATAACTCTATCCCTTCTTAGCTTTAGAGCAAGCTAATAGTCCTCCTCTTCCTTCTAGGTAAGGAGGGCATTAGTAATAGGCCCCTGTATAGCCTTTCTAGGCCTTCCTCTTCTCCTTAGAAGCGCTAGTTTAATAGCTTCTTCTTATACGACCTTTCTAGGTCTTCCCCTCCTCCTTAGTAATACTAGGTTAACTAATATAGGGATAGGTTTATTAGGATTAGAATCTAATCTTAGGGCCTTAATTTAAGGCTTATGCGTAGTCTTAGGCTCTGCATAGTAATAGGGCTTAACCTGCGTATAACGTAGGGTAAGTAGCCTATTTAGAAGGAGGATTATTATATTCCTTCTATTTATACTGTAGATTCTGTACAAACCTGTCTATCCCTTATTTTCTCTCTAAGTAAGTACTTCTATGCTAAGTAGTAGGCCTAGGACTTTATACAAAGTAGGGCTATTCTAGGTATTAATTATATAGTTAACTTCTCCCTTTGCTTTCTTACTTTAGATTATCCTTATAGCTTTTTATACGGCATTTGCCCTTACTATAATATTAAGAGAGGGAGGTAAATCCTAGTTAATCTTTAGGTAGGCACTAAAGATAAGGAGTGTAGGAATAATTCTGTGCAGGCCTGCAGTGTTATTTAGTGCCTTTACTACTATCTGCAGGATGTCTTTATTATCTGTATAGGATCTAATTTTAGCTTTAAGGATATTAAAAATGCGCCTAAGAGGTGCGTGCGCATGTTTAATCTTACCTACTACCTAATGTGCCTCTATAGGCATCTAGCAGCAGTATATGCCTATAATCCTTGCACAGTTATAGAAGTCTTTTAAGGTAAAGTTTATTCCTAGGTTATATATAATATAGTCTAGGGGCCCTTAGTATATATTAATCTAGTATTTGCAAAGGGCTTCCTAGGCATGTTATGCAGAGAGAGACTTTAAGAAGGTAGCAGCCTAAAAGGAGGTATCTGCATTAATAACATGTAGTACATCCTTATCCCTAATCTATATAATATTAATAATAATTTTATAGTTAAAGTAAGTATTATCTTTAATAGTAAACTTAAAGCAGCTTAGGGCAGTTCTGTATAGTTAGCAAAAGTAGCAGAACTTCTAAATCTTATTTAGGATAGAGGCATCTATATTATATCCTGCTTAGGTAAGTATTTTATAGAGTCTCTCTGTACGCGGGTGTCTAAATCTTCTATGTAATCTTTAGAGTTTAGTTTCTGTAAAGAATAACGTAGTATCTACCTAGCTATAATTAAAAAATAAGTACCCCTACTTTTATATAACTAGAATTACTAAGTTATTACTGCGTATAATTAGGTTTAGAACGTTGTTAAAGTATACCTTAAGCCTATCTGCATCTGCTAGTAATAGTAGGAAGGGTATAGGGGTATCTAAGATGTAGTATATAACTATGCTAAGTTTATTTTCCTTCTATACAGTGCTAAGTAATTTAGCTAGGTTTTAGCCTCTAAAGCTTATATTATTATTATTTAGGGTCTAGTTAATCTTTGCACAGGGATTCTCCCTTAGGTAGGCTTTTACTTAGGCTTTCCCTATAGTAGAGATGCGTGCTGCTCTAGTGTCCTATAGTTTGCCTTAGTATACTATATAGTACCTGTCCTCTAGGATAAATTAATCTGCCTAGATAGTAGGTTTTATACTATAGATGTCTTCCCCTATTATGCAGTGTAAGTAGGAGGCAAAGGTAAAGAAGTAAACAGCTTCTTTATCTTCCTTATTCTTATCTTAATCTGTCTCTTCCTCCCTACTATATACAGCCTCCTTATTACCTTCTCTCCCTTTAAAATCTATAATATGCGCTGTAATAAATATGTGTATTAGCGTCTCTTTATGCAGATCTTTGTACGCAGTAATGTATTACTGTCTTGCATAGGATCTTTTAGAGGGGGGATAGTTTATTAACTAGCAGCCTTCCTTATAATAAATAAAACATTTCTGCTTTCTTACTCCTTTGCCTTTAAATTAGCTACGTGCAAAGGGCCTTCTACGTAACTAGGAACTTTATACGCGTGCAGGGAAGCAGCTAAATAATTTTCCTTTATTACTATTATTCCTTATACAGAAGGAGCTGTATCTGCAGTCTGTGTAGTACGCATCTGCCTCCTCCTAGATAAATTAGCTTAATTATCTATCTAGGGTAACCTAGAGAGCAGCCTTTAAATTAGTAAATAGGCCTTTATACGTAGCCTTAACATAGAATAATGCTAGTTCTAGGTCTAGGTATCCTTTACAGGCTCGTACAATAGCTATATAAAGAAGCACTTCTCTCTTAAAGTTTCTGCCTAGAGCTCTTTAGGTAAGGGAGATCTTATTAATAAGAATTTCTAGAACTTTGTGTAGGGTCTTGTCTAGGTTCTCCTGCTTATACTATGTAAAGGTAGCTTCTGTCTAGTCTGTGTAGTACTAGTTATAGTTAATATTTATATTAAAGTAAACATTAATGTAATTATATAATTATTTCTAATTTAGTCTAGGTTCTATACTATGCAGGTAGAACGCACTCGCATAGTCCTCTAGGATATTAGGAAATACTTCCTACTATATTAACTTAGGAATATCTAAGAATGTGCATAATCTTATAAATAACTTTGCTTTGTCTCCTAAGATGTTATACGGCCTTCTAGTGTAGTTATTTCTCTTATCCTATAGCTTCTAGAACTAGATAAGCTTATCTATCTTAGTCTTAGAATCTATAGTTTTATACAGAGCTAATGCTCTTACAGGGTATAGACGTAGTAGTAGGTACGCATCTTATAGATCCTCCCTATAGGTTTAGAATAGAAATCTTTCTTTATTTACTATATAGTATAGAGTCTGTAGAGTTTATATAAACTTACTAAATAGTTTAATCTTTAGGGGCCTTTATAAGGGTTATCTAAGTAAGGATAGTCTAGGACTTAGGGGGAGTAGTTGTAAGGCCTATGCTGCCTTAGTAGGCTCCTCGTACAAAGGTCCTAGCTAGAAGGGGAGAGCAGGAGCAGGTGCTTCTTCTAGATTTTCTGTACTGCTGTACTTTCTATTAGTAATTTTATATAGTTTGTTACCTATAGTATTAGGAGGTCCTAGGAGTAGCTATAGACCTCTAGTATTTAGAGTATCTATAAAAGCTTTGCAGATTGCATAGTTAATAGCCTTAAAGTAAGTTAGTTACTAGCCTTTAAAGTTATCCTTTAGGCTCCTAGCTAGAGCACGTCCCTTAGTTAGTAACGTATAGTACTCTACTAAGAGGAGTCTAGTATATCTATTAAGTTTCTATTTTAAGGTATCCTCCCCTAGCTTAATCTTATCTTTCTAGTATTCTAAATCTGTATACTTTCTTAGTGTTCTAATGCTAATTATAAGGATTCTAGCTATTTCTTTATATAAGTCTTCTAGCTAAGAGGATTAGTTTATATAGGGTTAGTTTTAGGATGTAAATTATTCCCTAGAGTAGGAAGGTAAGAAAGGTAAATCTGCTATTCTATTTATTAGTTAGTTACTGCCTTGTTTGTACGGCAAATTTGTTAGGTGTGTTTAGCACACTATCTTCTTCTCTTCTGTATAGAAATAAAGTAATCTCCTCTCTTAGAATAGAATAGAAACAGGGGATTATACGCTAATTACGCTCCTAGTATAACTCTATCTTATCTTATTTTAAGGTAGGTACAGAATAAAGGACTGTACGCTAATTACGCTCCTAGTATAACTCTGTCTTCTACTCTTGCTAATTTATAGTTTATTTAACTACTAATTAGTGTTAAATAGGCTATCTCTGCACGTAGCAAGTAGATAGAATCTTATAATATATTACAGTAAAAGCAAAAATAGTATAAAGATTTAAGTATATTTAGATTCGTGTATAATATATGTACAGAGGCAAGGTAAGGGGTAACTTCTAGTGCTGAGGCCGACTCAGCACTAGGTGGTCACGTGATCAGGTCACGTGATCAGGTCACATGATCAGGTCACATGATCATGCCCGTACGGAGTACGGACAAACCCAAAAAATCTTTTAGTACATAGTTTTAAAAGTTTAATTAGTTAATTACTTTGCTTTACTTTATTCTATAGTTGGGTTTTTTTTAGTTTAGTAATAATTAATTATACTTTTCTACTTCTATTTCTACTTCTACTCTAGTCTACTAGTCTACTAGTTCTACTCTAGGTGTACTTTACAACACAAGACAAGACGAGTTTTGCTTGCCCACACACATTTACGGACAGGGGTTTTTTCTTTCTTTCCTTCTTTTGGGCCTGCGGCGCGAGCACATCTTGTACCAATATCCTGTCTTGTCTTGTCTTGTCTCCCGTCTTGTCCCGTCATTGATTGATAAACCCCCACCCCCCCTTCGTGACCCGTCCGACTCGTACTACATCTTGCACTGCATTTTGCACTCTCACGACGTCCATGCCACCTCTCACCACCTCTCACCACCTCTCACCACCTCCTCCCTCTTTCTCCCTCCTCCTCCTCCTCTTTCTCCTCCTCACCGCCAGCACATTTTCCCCATACCGCCTCCTTCAAGCGCCCGCCTTCAAGCGCCCGCCTTCAAGCCCTCGCCGACAAAAAGGTGCGGAAAAATCGCGCAACGCTTCATCTCACCGCAAATTCGAGCGGCACAGTCTATGCATACGTCCGTCTTGCTGCCCCGAAGGAACCTTGATCCTAGTTCTGGTAATCAAGGGGGGGTGGTCGGTCATGCAAGGCTGGAGAGGGATGGACGAGGGGCTGTGTGTAACGTCACGTGGAAACTGGTGATGTTGGTGTTGGTGGTGTTGTGCATGATGAATTGTTTGATGTGCATGTGGTGTTACCTTTGTAGAAGGGTGGTGGTGGTTGTCACATGCGCAGTGCAGTGCAGTGCAATGTATCGGAATCAAAAGGTGGTAGTCGTAGTCATACGTTTGGATTTCGCGGGATAGCTAGGAGAGAGCTGGACCATGGATCAGTAGCGAGACAGAATCGGGAGAAGCGTTGACTGAACAGAGAGCAGATGTATGCTGCGGATGAGTATCGAGTATCCTTCACGCAAGATGTGGCTGGTGTCGAACTGGTGCGGGACCATGGCAGACGGTCATGGAGCGCCGTTGCATGAAAACCAAAATAGTTCCCATCGATTCGACCAACCGCCGTCTGCAAGCTTGTAAGCCTTGCTTTACACTGCACCAAGCCCATTGTTGCAAGTACTCACCGTCTGTGTCATGCTATTTCTCCTCATTGGCCTGCATCAACTCTTGTACCACACTGATTCACCGGTTTCCCGGAAGTTGCCCGTGTTGCCCCAAAAACTCGGCAACGAGAATCTGATCCTCTCCCGAACCATGCATGCATGCAGGGAGCTGTAAAAATACGAGCCGTCCTCTTTTTTTTCCCCCTTCCCGAGCCTGGATCATGTCCATGGCTCGGGGCATATGTTCTCGGCGGCGTCAATAGTGCTTTTTGGTTCCGAAGGTGGGGGTTGAAACGCGGGTTGATTATCGTCGAGGGCAAGCTCGATGGAGCTGCGTCCAAGGATCCTTTTCTTGGATTTGAAGTACTGAGGTGGGCTGGACGGGGCTCTAGATATGAGGAGAGTACGACAGGTCAGTTGGTGATTTGGCTGGCTGGGAGGAATAAGTGTATAAAGTGGCGGTGTGGGTGGGCAAGGGTGGAGTGGGCATGTCATGGCTGTCGCTTGGGAGGTTGATGCGTGTTTAGGTGATGCGGTGCCTGAGGCGGAGGATGTCAAGTTGTCATTTGTTGCTGTGGTGGTCGCATGTCAGATGCATGTTCCGGGAAGATGAGTGTGCGTGCGTGGATGGCGGATGTGGGAACGTTTGGAAGCAGAGATGACTACTGGTCAGACTCTAGTCAGACTCTTGTCTCGCTCTATTCCACACGTTAGTACATGGGAAGTGATTGAATTGAGAGGCTTAATAGCATCGAATTCTTTGCTCTCGACCGTGTATTCTCCATAGCGACAAGATGTAGAGTTTATTTCCTTCTCTTCTCTTCTCTTCTCCCACGTCACCTTGGACTGATGCCACGAGAAATCGAGGGCATGCTCCTTTTGAAACGTACTGTTGTTGACATGACTATGTCCCCATGTTTGGTTCGACGGCCACCGGCATAACACATTGATTGCAGCATGGCGTCAAGGTAGGAAAGCAAGGAGCGGTGAAGATGGGTAAAAGTCTAGAAAATGAAAGGAGAGGAGGTTCTCAACGACAAGACCTGGCTGTCAGTCGGAGACAGAGGGAGAAAGTACTACTATAATCCATCAGTCAATCGGAGAAGAGTACTATTATCCATCAGTCAACCGGAGAAGAGTACTATTATCCATCAGTCAATCGGAGAAGAGTACTATTATCCATCAGTCAATCGGAGAAGAGTACTACTATTGTCCATCAGTCAAACGTGGTCCGAGATGTGCCACTGGGTATTGCGAGTTGTAAGGAGGAATCCTCTGTCCTTGACACGTTGTTAGTGATTACTGATGAATGTTTAGTGGAAATGCGGCGATAGCTTCTTCACCAAGTACTCTTCGTGCTCGTACGATCGAGCAGCCCATGACTCGGAGAACCTACTCAACCCACTTCACGCGTCCATTACGCCGACGGTTGGAGAAAAGGGAACGACGACGACGATGGAGGGTTCGGGCATCAAAGACAATAATACCGAAGACTGCACTAAGAAGGCGGCAACAAGCAAATACAAACCCAAGCCCAAGCCCAACAACTGCAAGGGCGGTTTGGAAAGGAGATGCAAGAGAGGGCTAGCGAATCATAATGATAGGGCGCAAGGTCGAGCAGGGCCCGTCATTGATCTCTCGACGCCAGGCAGCACTCAGACGAGGGTGGTCAGCAACGGTACAAAGGTCGTCTACCCCCGCAACTCAAAGGGGGAAACGGTGCCAATACCGCTTGCAGAGATCGGCAAGGCGTCGCGCTTCGGGGACAAGACGTTGGAGGGAGGCAAGTGCAACGTGTTCGAGGTCGTCTTGCAGAGTAAGGAGGAGACCATGTGTCCAGCGTGCGCGCGCAGTCCCAAGAGGGCCAAGCTGCCTGCCCACGCAAGAGGTTGCTTTGGGGTGAGTTGAGTGACGCGTGACGCGTGATGAAGTGAATATGGGCTTCAGATGGGAGTGAACTGATAATGATAATGATAAGAATAAAAAAATAAAAAAGGGGGGGAAAGGCGATCAAGGCTGGCGAGGTGGCGTTTGCGATGTGGTGTGGTGTGGAGTGGAGTGGAGTGGAGTGGTGTTCTTGTGTCGCCCCAGAGGAGTTCCGAGGTTCCATGACGACGGCTAGCGCTGGCACCGTCAGAACCTTCAAAGGTCGATCTCGACGCAGGTCCGCGGTCAATACATGTGGAATACATATGTACACAGTACGCTCACGGTGTGGGTGGGATGTTGGTCAGGTGTCATGTCAGGTCGGGTTGAATTCAAGTAAGTTTGAAACATGTGGGGTGTACACATGTATGTACATGTACTGTATGTATGTATGTATTCATGCTCGGTTAGTAAGGGGAGGTGGCTACTAGATTAGTAATCATCTATGCCTATTGTGGCCTTGATGCAGTGACTACAGAGTACTGATCAGTACCTATGCCTATTATGGCATCAATGCAGTGACCACTAATTAGTACGTATGCTGGTTGTAGCCTCGATGCAGTAACTACTAGTACTTATGCTGATTGTATTACATACATGTAATAATGGATACGAAGTGATTAGCAACAGGCTAGACTAGAGAGAATACGCGAAGCCCTTTGCAGCTAGACGGAGATTTGCCAGGCCAGATTGAGCTGGGAGATTGGTTCAGGAGTCGGGGACACAACCGACAAAATGGTTATTAGTTGGCCCCATGTCAGAACCCTATCAAAACAGCAGGTAATGGTTTGGCGATTCATGAAAGATGGATACTGTATGTACATAGGTATGTACTCGGTATATACTCGGTATGTACTCGGTATGTACTCGGTATGTACTCGGTATGTAATTGGGCCTTGTCGCAGGCCGTGGTCAATGGGATGCCGGATGTCACGGGTGATGCAGGTCTTGGCCACTAATAATATGTACAAACACTGGACGTGCATGGTTCTCGCACACGTCGTCGCATCAATCGGCCGAACATTTCCCCCCTTGGTAATTAATTCGACCGACGGCAGCATACTGTTATGGGTAGGGATGCCGATATCCATCGATAACGTTGCCTTTGAACAAGTCGTCGACGAGTTGGGCAATCTGAAAAAGACACTCAGGGCGGTGTGAAGATTACTAGATTACATATTTTCCATGTACATACTTGTAGACATACTCTTCGACCTCGTGCATCTGAGGCGGTATGCATCAGCCCAAAGGGCCAAGCCAGTAAGAGGTACCGAGTACGGGTGGCGTGTGGGTTTGCTGTACCGTATGTACTGTCACAGTAATGTATGTACGTTGGCTGACCGGTTTGACAGGCAATGTGGCAGATGCTCGTTGGATTGGTGAGATGAGGTGAGATGAAGCCATGGGCTATGAATGCATGTCATGACCACCAGCTACTGTGTACATAGTACGTACATACTACACAGTAGGTGAGAATAAATAGTTGGGGTGGTTAATGGTTTAGTGGCTAGTGGGTGGCACCGTGGTTACAGCCCCTTGCATTACATTACCGCGCTAATTGTGGGGTCAATAACGCCAAAGACGCCAAAGACGCCAAAGAGGCCAAAAAAAGGTTGCTGAATGGGATCTAGGGCTGAAGATATCGCCTCGGACAAGCTTTTGTGGACAAACGTTTTGTCATTAATTAATATGTACTGACATTTGACGTTGTTGTCATTGCTGTCATCCACACATACCACGCCGGTCCTCGTGTAGTCTTTGTGTGGTCTTTGTGTAGTCTTTGTGTGGTCCTCGTGTCGGTCCTCGTGTCGGTCCTCGTGTCATCCTCATGTCGTCTCCTCGCGTCGTTCATCGTGTGGTACTCGTATAGTCGTCGTATAGTGGTCGTATTGTCCTCGTATTGTCCTCGTATAATCCTCGTATAATCCTTACAGTATGTATATCCCTCTTCATGTCTAGTCTGGGGTTCGTTCTTCGTTCAGCCGGCATCACACGGGCGCTTGTCATCAAAGTACTTATATAGGTAATGCTTGAAAGTACTCTACAGTATGTACAGTACGACGTATGCTAGGGGCGGCGGCTCGAGATAGCCAGACCAGAGCCAGCCAGCCCTGCGGTGATCAGCTTACCCCCCTCGTCTTGGCATTGCCTCAAGGAAATTGCTTGTTGATCGAATCAGCCAAGCGCGTCCGTGGTTGGCCCGCGCTGCCCGCCCATAATAGCCCCCATGGCCGGATTGGGTATGCACCGCCAGCCAGAATGCCTACCCACGCCACCCTACTTGAAGCCCGGACTCTCCCACCACTTTTGTTCCATTTCTTCTTCTTTCTTCTTTACCTTCTTCACCTCCTTCTGGCGCTGTCGGTTCCTCAAAGAATCCTGCTGCCTCCAACTTGAGTTGTAACCGTCATTCGTTCCGGTTACCTCGACAACGACAAACGCAAACCCTTTCACTCTTCGTCAGTGTTTGCTTGCTTACACAGAGACACACTATCGTCAGTGTTTTGTTTGCACCACACTCATTCAACAACGCTCTTATTATATTAATTAATACCCTGCCCGCCTTTTTGATATTGAAACATCTTACACCAATTGCAACTTCAACACGATCCAGAGTCTCACGTCTCTCTGTACGTGGTATTGTTAATCTTCAGGTATGTACCTTGTTCTTTTCTGCGCCCCTGCCCCCCCCCCCCCCAATACATGTTTGCACACCCTCAACATGTAGGCTTGTATAGTTGCAGTTGCAACCTGTGCACCCTCAACATGTGCGCCTGTATAATTGCAACATGTTGTGCATCCATCTCCCTTTCCTCGCTCATACTATCATCACTGTCTCACCCTACGCTCCTTCCCCAACCTCCGCCCTCAGGCCTCATCTCACCCCTCGTCTCCCGCCTCCTCCACCCTTCTTCCTACTCTTCTTCCTACTCTTCCTCCTACTCTTCCCCCTACCCCGCCAGTCTTTGGATTGTCATTCACTTTCAATACATGTTGCCCTTTTCCTGTGCATAGCATCTACATGCTTACCTTTGCTCATCCACTTACCAATCTCGCTCAGATCGGTGCTTCAATATGAGGTCTACTCTTTTCCTCGGCGCCTTCGCCGGCCTCGCTGCCGCCAACATCAACTTCCACTGGGTTACGCCCAAGTGTGACTTTACCGACCCTGCAAAAACGCCCTGCCTCAAGGGCCAGTCCTGCACAGAGGCCAACACGTATGTACATTCACATTCTCTAACATGCTACTCACCTCTATACCCATCTACACATCACACATGAGACCTCTGCTAATCCCTCCCAGTTGCGAGGCAAACCTCGGCGATGAGCTGCTTTCTCTCGCCTCTTTCCGTCGCGCTGTCCCGCCAGTGAAGAGACAGTCCGTCTACTCCACCGACGGGTCTTGCGGCCCAGCCAACGGCAACACCATCTGCGACCCCAAGAGCACCGTTTACTCGGGCAGCTGCTGCAGCCAGTACGGATGGTGTGGAAACACTGCCGACCACTGCGGAACTGGATGTCTCTCTGGATGCTCAGCTAACTCTGCCACCCCTCCCACTGCCACTACCCAGGCATCAACCGCTCCTCGTACTGACGGTCGTTGTGGAAAGGACTTTGGAGGCGCCACCTGTGACGCCAACGGTGCTTTCGGTGGTTGCTGCTCTTCTTACGGCTATTGCGGTGCCACTGATGGCCACTGTCTTCCGGCAAACGGTTGCCAAAACGGTTGCACTGGAACTACTCCCCTCACCACTGGCATCCCCGTCATCACCACGGCAACCCGACCTCCTTCTTCCACCACTTCTGGAGAGCCAGTCTTGGGAAAGCCCTCGTCCGTTGTCGCCGTCGCTGCTGCCAACCCCACGGGCGTTTCCACCACGGATGGAACCTGCGGTGCTACCTTCTCAAACACCATCTGCGGAAACTGGCCCCAGGGATCTTGCTGCTCCATGTACGGATACTGTGGTAGCACCTCTTCTCACTGCGGTGATGGATGCCAGTCCGGCCCTTGCCTCAACGCCCCCGCTGTCGTCCCGCCTGCTGCCAGCCCAGCTCCCGCTGCCGCCAACCCCGGTTCGCTCGCCATCCAGGGTCGCTCGGGTGTCCCGGCCATGCACGCCGCCCTCATGCCCAACGGCAAGGTCGTCTTCTTGGACAAGGTCGAGAACTACACGGAGCTCAAGCTTGCCAGCGGCCAATATGCCTACTCGTCCGAGTATGATCCCAACACGCAGAAACTGGCTCCTCTTGCCTACAAGACCAATGCTTTCTGCTCTGGTGGCATCTTCCTTGCCGATGGTCGTCTTATCTCTGTCGGTGGTAATGACGCCCTTGCCTGGTTGGATCCCACGGTCGGCAACGGCTTCTCTGGCCTCCGTCTCCTCCAGCGTTCTGCCACTGATGCTAGTCTCGATGGCCAGGCTTGGGCCGAACCCGGTACCCAACTCAACTCTCCTCGTTGGTATGCATCCGTCCAGATCATGCCCGACAGCACCATCTTCGTTGCTTCTGGCAGCAGAAACGGCCTCGATCCCTCCAAGCCCGAGAACAACAACCCCACGTACGAGATCCTCAAGGCCGACGCTACCCCTGTCGGCACTAGCGTCCCCATGGGCATACTCTCCAAGAATCAGCCCTACTACATGTACCCATTCATCCACCTCATGCGTGACGGAAACCTCTTCGTCTTCACTGCCAAGTCGTCTGAGATCTTCAACGTTGGTACCAACACGGTCGTCAAGGCTCTGCCCGACCTGCCCGGTGACTATCGCACCTACCCCAACACTGGTGGATCCGTCATGCTCCCCTTGTCCAGCGCCAACCAGTACAATCCCGACATCATCATCTGCGGTGGAGGTCCTTACCAAGACATCACCGCTCCTTCTGATCCGTCTTGCGGTCGCATCCAACCCCTGAGTGACAACCCTGCCTGGGAGCTCGATTCCATGCCAGAGGGCCGTGTCATGGTCGAAGCCACTCTTCTCGCTGACGGTAGCGTCATCTGGGTCAACGGTGCAAACAAGGGCGCTCAAGGTTTCGACCTTGCCACCAACCCTACGCTCGAGGTCCTCATTTACGACTCTACCCAGGCCCTTGGCAAGCGATGGACCACTGGACCCAAGTCTACCATCCCCCGCCTCTACCACAGCGTCGCCATCCTCCTCCTTGACGGTACCCTTCTCATCTCTGGCTCCAATCCTGTAGAGATGCCCATGCTTGCCGCCACCGCCGATCACCCATATGTCACGGAATTCCGCAATGAGATCTACACTCCCCCTTACCTCACTGGCAACCCTGTGCGCCCGACCAACGTCGTGTTATCCACAAAGGCACTCAAGGCCAACGGCTCCAAGTTTACCATCACCTTCACCAGCAAGGCTGCTCCCAAGAATGTCAAGGTGACCCTCTACTATGGAGGATTCGCCACCCACAACGTCCACATGGGTCACCGTATGATTGTTTTGGATACCACTGGCTTCAGCACCACTGCCACGGCGCAAACCATTACCGTCACCACGCCCCCCAACCTCAGCGTCGCTCCCCCGGGCCCGTACGTCGTGTACGTTCTCGTCGATGGCGTTCCCGCCATTGGACAGTTTGTCATGGTTTCATAAATGGTGTGTAAGCTCATGTCACGTCAAAGCATCTAGCATCGCGCTCTTGTTTTTTTTGTTGCTTCCAACATAGATATTCCCATGTATGCACTTTAGGGAGAGAGGAAAGGCCATGGCCCGGGACGCGCTTTTTTATATCCAAGGATGGAATGTAGTAATTGACAAGCCAGAGTTACTGTTCAAATGTCCTGATTTCACGCGCCCATTTTCTTTTTTGTTTGCTCGAATCTCACGTGTAGCTAATTGGTCACGTATTGCATTGGTTCTTGGTCCTGTATATTGGGTGCAAAGAAGGGAATCCCATGGATAGCGATTATGCGTAAAATTCTTCCCTTGTTCAGACGAGCATCGCAAAACGAAGATTACTATTCTATATATACTCGCCGGGTCAGCTCTGACCCGTCGTGACATCATTCTAGCATGTATATATGGACTTTTACGAAATGCAAATGCCCTCACTATGTCGTGGTATATTTCTTGATGATAACGGCCGCCACACACACCAAACATGCATAGATGGACAGATTCGGTCGGAAAGATATCTGCACGCACAGACGCTCGCTCCCGGGGGGGGGGGCTCACACAAATCACCGACGACCCGACCAGACGACCCGACCAGACAACCCTCAGGACCCTCGGAAGTTGTCGGCGGCAACAGCGGCCAGCTCCTTCGGCCACGTACACACACACACACACACACACACATGCACACATGGACTTGCAATCCAATCCAATCCAATCCATTCATTCATGAAAAACATGATGGTAATAAGTATGTATGTAATTACTTCATCTGTCTGTCTGTCTGTCTGTCTGTTCATCGTACACACACACACACATCCATATATATATATACATTGTTGGTTGGTTGGTTGGTTGGTTGGTTGGTTGGTAGTTTTAAGATTACAATATTATTGTAATGTGGCGAGCGAGTTTCGCTGGAAAAGAAAGGAAAGAAAGGAAAGAAAGGAAAGAAAGGAAAGAAAGGAAAGAAAGGAAAGAAAGAAAGAAAGAAAGAAAGGAAGGAAAGAAAGGAAAGAAAGAAAGAAAGGAAAGAAAGAAAGAAAGAAAGGAAAGAAAAGGGGTAGATGGTAGATGGTAGGTATAGTATGTATGTATATAAGATTATCAGTGTGTTGGTGTGTGTGTGGATGAATACTCGGATATATATATGCCCATGGGCTTGTATGTATGTATATGGGGTTGTGCTATTCCAGCGGCGGTTCTCAAACGAGCGAGGGGACTGATTGATTACTTGCTTTACCTCGTGCATATTATACAAATACCCTGACTACTCCACTCTACATCACATACACACCTCACATCCACAATCTTCACAATGGCCATGGATAGATCCCTCGTTCCCCCCCCCCACCGCCCCACCGGAACAGGTGCATCTTCACCCACCAAACCGACACAGTCGTAGCAACAGAGCTAGCTCATCTATCGGCTCTCTCCTCTGGGAACATTGTCAACCGCGTGCTGACGCATCTGCAGCGTTTTCGCCTCCCTTAAAATGGATCGATTCGCTTCTTTTCTCGACCAGAGGGCGAGGGTGCAAGAACTGTCTCGATGGGAGGGCACAAGGAGGGGGTTGGGGGGGGTTGGGGGGAAGAGGACTTAGAAAAGGTGGTGGTGGGGAATTGGAGATTGTAAAGATGATGGGGAAGATGGTCGAGTCGAGGGAGTTTTTTGGATCAATGGACTTGTTGGGTGATCAGATATTGTAATTAGTACTCCTTTTTCCCTACACAAACAAGTTCGTTTCTATCTAGCAAAGATATATATATATATATATTATAATATCAATGTGTCGTCTACCAGCGATTTCAGAACACTCTTCCTCCTCCTCCTCCTCCTCCTCCTCCTCCTCCTCCTCCTCCTCCTCCTTCTCGGTATAGTACATAATATAGTATACTACCAGCGTCCGCCACTCCAAGTCGAAAAGAAGAAGAAGAAGAAGAAGAAAGATGCTTACAGTCATCCACGTCTTGTAGTCTTGTCTTTTCATAACATACATACATACATACATACATACATACATACATACATACACAATCGACACCGTCTCACACCTACCTCTCTATCTCTCCACCTCTCCACACACCCACCCATCTTCCGGCCACGACCCAACAACCGTCACATACCCACCACACACCATGCCCAGCACCTCAAAACCGTCCTGTCCCACGTTTGTGACCCACAGCGCAATAGCCTCGAAACCCAATCAATCAATCAATCAATCAATCAATCAATCAATCAGCACGGCCCGAGATCTGGATCAAAATCAACAAGGTGTATGGAGTATGGAGTATAGCAAGCAGGACGAATCGAGTGTCGTGATGATCTCCAAGACGATGAGCGGGGCGACGAGGGTGATGACTCGTTTTTAACATGGCCATGGATGGATGGATGGATGGATGGATGGATAGAGCTTGAGATGTTGTTGTTATTGTTGGGGGCGGAGTAGTGTGTAGGAAGAGGTTGTTGAAGAAGCCCTCTGGTTATGCGTGCGTGCGTGTCTATGTGTCTGTGTTTGTCTGTGTCTGTGTTTGTTTGTGTCTGTGTTTGTCTGTGTCTGTGTTTGTCTGTGTCTGTGTCTATGTGCTTGCCAACTCCAACTCCAACTCCAACTCCAACCAGACAATTGATAGCGTCCGTATCACCGTCACATATTGTACCCAACACATTCAAAATCCGTAGCTAAAGGGGGGAGGGGGGGGGCGGCCAAGTAAACGAGGGTTTCTTTGAACCAAATTCTTTCCGTTCCCTCCCACTTGGTCTCCAATCACATTTTGTCATCGTGTATGCGATTTATTGTAGAAAAGGTCTAGAGGAAATCGCAATCCTTCTATGCATGCAGAAAAAACATTAACCTGATTTGGAACGTGCAATGCATTTGGTCTATGTGGGTATCACAACTTCAGTCCATCTCTTCTAATACACCTTTCTCATGCCCAGGAGCCTGCTCTTCGGTAACCATAATGCCCACAAGGCATTCGCCCAGCATGTTCTCCCAATTCACCCATGGATGCACCTCCATGAAAAGCTTTCCACCGTCTTTTCCGGATGCCCTCTTCAGCTCCCCCTCCCCCCCGGGATGGAATGGCAAGTAGGGAGTTATGTTATAGACCTTGCCTTGATAGCTTGACCACGCAGGTTTCCCTTTCCGTCCATTATTATGTTTCAACATTGCAGGTGTCACTCTGACCAGGGAAGAAACGCCTGAGAGATTCTCCCCAGAGCGCTGGAGGTGGGCCCAGTCGAGGGGCGAATGCCCTGGCGAGAGGAGCACTCTGCTTCTTGCATTTGGTGTCTTGAGCGTAGAGGGTACCGTGGGTGACGCGTTTAGTCTTAAGCTCCCGTTTGAGGCGGGTGGATCACGGGTTGGAACGGGCCCGCGATTTGGGAGGGGTCCAGTCGTGGGCACGTGCATCGACTGTGAAGGTTTGGGTAGTGCGCGCAGGTTGGAGGCGACAATGCGTGGGGGAGGCGCCATGAGCGACGAGGTCGCGGGCTTCGGCGGAGGAGCCATGGACGAAGGCTTTGTTGGCGCAGCCATAAACGTGGACGGGGCAGATGTTCTCTGCGCCGAGTTCAAGGCAGGAAAGGAGGGGGGCTCGAGCTTGTCTTCGTCTTCATCGTCATCGAAGCTCTCGTGCTCACCGAGGGTGAAGGTGGGTATGGCGACTCCATTATGAGCACCACTGGGGGCTGCTTTGGGCGTTGTCTGCGGTGAGGGAGTGGGCCTGGAGAACTCTGAGGTTTCGTCTTCTGTTTGGAGTTGAGGCTCTTCAGTTGGAGTCTCGCTCTGCGACAACTCGCGCTTTGCGTCAGGCGCGGGTGCACCCGTGGGAGACTGAATGACTCTCCATGATGATAGTGGATGTCGATATAGAAGAAATGAGAAGGAAATCGCAAGGAGCGCAACCGCAACGAGCATGTCGTGGCGTTGCGGGGTGGTTTATGGAGGGGAAGGGGGGGGGGGGGGACTTTGAGAGGATGAAAGGCGGCTAGTACGAGTAAATATGACTCAGCACCCAATTTCGGACCTCGGGAACATTTGAAGATTGATGAGCAAGCTTCTACCATTCTATGTAATAGTGAGGAATATGTATGGACATATGGATGATTAGTATTATTGTAAACAACCATTAGCTGAACCCTGACCTCGTGCCAGCCATATGCATTTGTAAAAAGTCTGCACTCGTTTTGAATTCTTATTCTTGCCAAAAGGACTGATTAATTAATTTATCCATCTTTGTCCTTTCAAATATACTCTGTAATTAATTAATCAATTAATCAATTAATAGTCGTCCTCCATACTGTAATTAGTAATTACGGCGCGCCAGATGCACCATAATGACAAACCCAGGCCTGATACATAGGCTTCTTCCCGCATGCAGCCTTCCACCCTCGCACACGGTACCATTGTACAAAGGTACATACCATTGCAACCTTTGTATTAAAAAGTAATACCTTTGTAAGGCTGGCGATCATACAATGGTACAGATCCATGGGCGGCGCTAATGAGGCGGACCACGCGCCATGGGTCACGGCGGATAGTCACGTCTCTTCAAGGCAAACTCTCTCTCTCCTTCACATCCTACTCTTTGTACCACACATGCACACCCTTTGTACCACACATACACAGTAAGCCCCACCAGCCTTGTTCTATAAAAACTTGTCGCTGCTTGTGGCCAAGTCAAAGACGACGACGACCGAACAGTAGCTAGCATAAAAGCTCCATCTGCCCCACCACCACTCTCCGACCTCGCTCTTCCTCCATTGACGCGCAACAAGCTACACCATGGCTGCCGACAGCTCCTCCACCCTGCCCGAGGGCATATTCTCCCTCTTGGATACGTAAGTGAGAGAAATCAGTTTTCACATGTCCCGTCGCCTCTTATACTAATCGCGCGACAGTGACTTGTATAAACTGACTATGCAATGCTGCATTCTCAAGTACTTTCCCGACGTTTCCGTCACATACAGCTTCACTAACCGCACACCGGAGAAGAAGCTCAGCCGCGCAGCTTTCCACTGGCTTCAGGTTCAGGTAGATAGCAAGTCCAGCCCTTCCCCAACCACGCGTCGTGCTAACGAGTGCCAGAACTTGAGAACGTTTCCGTATCTGCCGATGAACTCGCATTCTTGAAAACCACCTGTACCTACCTCAGCGAGGAATACCTGTCGTTTCTTTCCACGTTCCGTCTCAAGCCATCAACGCAGCTGAAACTCATCTTCACTCCCGTGGAAGACACAGGAAAAGACACAGACATTGGGGATTTCCGCATACATACCGAGGGTCTGTGGATAGAGACCATCCTCTACGAGATACCGCTGCTGGCGCTCATCAGCGAGGCGTACTTCAAATTCTGTGACAAGGACTGGAGCTATGCTGGACAGGTGGACAAGGCGCATCACAAAGGCGTGACACTTCTGGAGGAGGGCTGCATCTTTTCCGAGTTTGGTACCAGGAGACGCCGTGATTACCACACCCAGGATCTTGTGCTTCAAGGCCTACGCCGCGCGCAAGACGAAGCAACTCTGAACGGGTGGACGGGGAAACTGACGGGAACTAGCAATGTCCATTTTGCTATGAAACATGGGCTGGTGCCCATAGGAACGGTGGCACATGAGTGGTTCATGGGCGTTGCTGCCATCACAAATGACTACGAGCATGCGAATGAGATCGCCCTGCAGTACTGGACAGCGACCTTTGGGGAGGGAGTCCTGGGGATTGCTCTGACGGACACATTCGGAACGCCGGCATTCCTTCGAGCCTTCAAGAATGAGTTGCCGCAAGGGATTACTGAAAAAGAAAATAGTGTGGTAGGCCAGCCGCGGAAGACGTACGCAAAGGTATTCGCTGGGGTACGCCAAGACTCGGGAGATCCCCTGGACTTTATCAGGATGATGCGCGAATTCTATGACAAAGAAGGGATCAAAGAAAAGAAGACGATTGTGTTTTCGGATTCTCTCAACCTCGAGTTGTGCTTCAAGTACAAGGCTGCGGCTGAAGCGCAGGGATTCCAGCCCACGTTTGGTGTGGGGACCTTTTTGACGAGTGAGTGTTGGATAATCAAACTTGGAGGACCTTGACTGACATGGTCGCAGATGATTTCGTTCGAGGAACAAGTGGGGAAAAATCCACACCGCTCAATATTGTCATCAAAATCGCTTCCGCCTCGGGTCGCAACGCTGTCAAGATCAGCGACAATATTGGGAAAAACACAGGCGACAAGTCGACGGTGGAGGAAGTCAAGCAGCGATTGGGCTACCAGGAGAAGTCATGGGCGGGGGGTGACGAGAAGACGAGATGGGGTCAGCCAGGCGCAAGATAGGTGTGTGTGTGTGTGTGTGTGCATTAGGACGAGGGCGAGACGCAGGTCTCTATGTATAGCCAGCCATAGACGTGTAGATTTATAGACGCAGCCAGCAGCAATAGGCCACTCGAGGATAGACATGCAATACCCAGCCACGAAGAAGCGGCGTTGGATGATGGATTGATTGATTGATTGATAAACTGTAAGATGTGGACCCCGAGTTGCGAAGCCCGTTGCAACGTGCGTTGATTTGGCCGGACAATCAGTATCAAATTAGGCAATCATTATTAAATTTGGTAATCATGAAACCATGTTTTTTCATTAATTTACTGTGTCTGCTTTTGGCCGCACATCTCCTGCCCAGTGAGTGGCACGTGCAATCAAAGTCCGCGGGGCTGCTTTCAATTGAGGTGTTCACAAGGCCATGGCCAGGCGATGAACAGGCGACGGCCAGGCGACAGACAGGCTCTTCGGTGCAGCAGTACATGGAGCTAGAAGCCATGTCAAATCATTCAATCAATCAATCAATCAATCATTCAATCAATCAATCAATCAATCAATCAATTCATTCGTGGACACGCTCACACACATGTTCATGTGGCGCCAAATGTAGTTGGAGGTCGCAAAAATAGACGCCCATCAAGTGAGCAGAGCCTAGAGATTCTTGGTACATACGGCTGCACAACAATTACGGTTGTTTAGGTGCATAATATTTGGAACACCAGAAGACTAAGTATCGAGAAGTATAATACAGAGGTACTACATACATACTACATAGTATGGTAAGCAGGTGCTGGGCACATACTTCGCTCTCTGGTTGGCGGTAACGGTTGTTATGTAATTATCCTCTCCCCCCCCCCCTGATCAGTAATGGCGCTAGCGACGTCAAATACAATGTTTGGGGCGGTTTCCTGTCAGCTTTCACAGCCCCAGAAACACGTCCGGCTCACATAATTCACCTTTCTTCGCACCACATTTTCTTCGCAGCATTGGTTACTCTTCCACAGCGCGTCTCCTTCTTCTCTCCTCATCTCCCTCCGTCAACTTTCCCCGGCATCCTCCCAGACTCGACTTCCGTGCGACTAGCTACAAGGACACACACTGTTTCAGGAGTATCCCGAATCCAAGCGACACACCGGTCGGTTTCAGCAATGAGTGTAAGTACTTTGTACATGAACAATTCCTCTTGCTTCCTTGTATATTACTGCACCGCTCCTCGAACCTGAATTGCTGGTCAACTCTACCTAACTTGTCTTCCACACAATTTCCTTTTTGCTAACGATACACGATGGCTCAGCAGTACGGAGGCTACAACCAGGTGGGCTACGGCACCAACCCATACGACCAACGCGACGGACAGGCACCGCCGCAGGACACAGGCCGATACAACAACTATGCACAAGGTAGCTACGATGATGGTACGTCGAGGCTCTCATCTTCGCAAAATAGACTTCTAATTCGTTGCAGCCTCCGCAGTCGAGATGCAGCCCTATGGACAATCAGCTGGCGGCGCAGACCCAAATGCCATTCTCAACGAGTGCCGCGAGGTTGACCGCGCCCTCGATCAGATCGATGGCCAACTCGACAACCTCGAGCGCATCTTCAAGCAGGTCCTGGCTCGACCAGACATGCCCTCGGGCGAGATCACCAACCTCAGCTCCCAAATCATGACCGGATACCGCGCCCTCGTTGCTCGCGTCAAGAATATCAAGTCGAAGCCCGAGTCTGGAAGCCCTCGAAACGCGCCACAGGTTGGAAAAGTGGACCGCAGGTTGAAGGCTACAATCAACAAGTACCAGAACCTCGAGGCGGATTTCCGACGCGACTCGCAGCAGGCGGCAGAGCGCCAGTACCGCATTGTGAAGCCAGACGCTACCGACGATGAAGTGCGAGCCGCCGTCGAGGACCCAGAGGCGCCCATCTTCCAACAAGCTGTAAGAATGGCTCATATTGCCAACCTCGAGATCAATGCTAACATTCAACTTGCAGCTTCTCTCATCTGACCGCCGCGGCCAAGCCCAGTCGAGTCTCCGAAATGTCAAGGAGCGACACGAAGCCATTCAGAAGATTGAGCAGCAGATGGTTGAGCTAGCACAGTTGTTCCAGGACCTCGACCAGATTGTCATGCAACAGGAGCCTCTTGTAATGAACATCGAGCAGAAGGGAGAGGAGATCCACGACAACGTCGTCCAAGCCAATACCGAAATTGGTGGCGCCATTGTCAGCGCCAGGGCCCGCAACCGGAAGAAGTGGTGGTGCCTACTCGTCGTCATTCTCATCCTCATCGCTATCGCGGTCATTGTGGCTGTTGTCGTTACCGTTGTCAAACCCAAAACAGCAACAACAACTTAAAAAGGTATGTCCACCAGCATGCAATGCCATCATATAAACTAACAACCTTAGCGTATCCATCTACGAAAAGCCTTCTATTTCGGTGGAACAGATTGACCTCTTAACCCACCACGATTTTCTCAGGGCCCGTCACAGCCAAAACACATACCCACACTACTCCTATTTCTTTGCGGTTCAAACACTATATCCACCATTCACCAAGTATTATTTTAGTCAAAAGCGAGGCCGGTCCAGTACGTTGTATAATAACCCTTTCCGGTGGATCTGTTCCTATTTCTCTCCCGTCGTCTCCGTCTCCTTGCTTGGAAAAATTGTTTCTATTACCCTTCTTTGCTTCACATGGGCGTCGTAGGAGCTCATTGTGTTTTTCTCATCGGCGTCTATTCAATCTGCATCAGCTTGGTGTGATGCTGTCACTGGTTGCACTGCATTCTTCGGGGCCTTGTTTGTTTGTTGCATGTATCAATTGCAACTTTTTGTTTTGTTCTGACCTTCGTTTACACGTGATTTTGGGTGTGAGGTGATTGAATACACACTAGCAACACACGATGAGGATAATTCTTGCTCTATGCTACCGCACCTGGTCACTTACTGTGGGACACAATACGTACTTTGTAACGCCTACACTGGCAATCGTAATGGGGCAACGTAGAGCTTTGTTTGATCCTTGTGGCCTGTTCCATTGAGGTCTTACTCGTGCTACACATTTGCACCCTCGCACCTGCCTCCTCTTCTCTCTCTCTCTCTCTCTCTCTCTCGCACCGCAACCCTTATTCCTTCATCGTACGAACAACCCCCCTACCATTCATTCATCGCACAGAGCCTGGCTATCTTATCTTAACCTCCCCCGTAGACTCGGCATCCCATGGAGCGAGTGTTCCCGATTCGCTGCACCATTCTCGATGATAGTCCGCATCTCGATGGTGATAACCTGAGGCAAGGTTCGCAGAGTCAGTCACCCCCTTGTCCGTTTATCGCCTCCCACATTGTTTGTCGTGCGTGGAAGGGATGTTTTGTATATTGTTTCTCGTGGAAGAGAAGGGATGTTCTGCATATTATGTCTCGTGGAAGAGAAGGGATGTTCTGCATATTATGTCTCGTACAAGGGACATGAGAGCTGACTGAAACTATCTTCTAGAGATCGACATTGTAACTTCTAATACGCCGCGCCCGTCACCTTCTACCTCCGGCTCGGACTCCTCGACTTCGACCAAGACTCCCAGCGACGAGCGCCAGCAGCCTTCCCATGATTTTGTAGACGACACCGTCGACCCTCGTTCCCCAGACGAAACGCTAGCAAATAACGAGTCTGGCGAGTATGCGTTCGCGGACGACAAAGGTCACGGAGTTATAACCGGAAAACGAGCACGGTTTACTCGCTGCGAAGATGAGCAAATACAGATCCCTGGTTCGATCCAAGCACACGGGATGCGTAAGTATTGTTGGGGACAATATAGCAGACCAGTGCCTCCATCCTCTTTTCCCGTGGAAACGCCCCTTGGCGGCAGTTTAACTCTTACCCTCTTTCTCAAAGCTGAAGCTAACATGTTGTCCTCCACCATTAGTCGTTGGTCTTGAGATGATCGGCGATGTCGAGCTTCGGTACAGCTGCTGCATTGTGAGCGATAACTCGGAATCCATTTGCGGATACTCTCCTCGCGTTCTCCTCGCTTTAAGCGACTTTCACTCCATTCTTTCGCCCCCTTATCACTCAATCTTTGATACATCTGCAGCGGAGAGCAGAAACCAGTTCATAGACACGCATAAGTCGCATGAGCCCAAGGTCTTTTCAATCATGTTACAGAACCCACAGGGACATACGATACCTCTCTGGTGCGCTTCTCATTTTGTGGGCGGCAGCCATAACCTCCTGATCTGCGAGTTTGAACTGCAAAAGGCCTCCAGCTTCGAGACACCCTATAGCGATCTGCCCTCCACACCATTTTGTTCTCTTGGCAATAAACCAAAAGATACAGCTTCGAGCTTCACGGATAAGAGCGAACCAATGAACCTGCACACCAAAACCCTGTTCAGGGGTGAAGGGAGTGCCATGCAGCTCCTCGATGTCGTATCGCAAGTTCAGGGCCAATTGTCGTCTCAAACGACCATTGAAGGACTATTAGACGTCATCGTTGGTTTGATGAAGCAACTCACAGGATATCATCGATGCATGGTGTATCAGTTTGGTTGTATTTTCCCTTCCAGGTTGTTTTGCGTTCCTGACTCTATGTGCAGATGAAGAGTACAATGGCAAGGTTGTGGCCGAGCTTGTCGATGCTCGGGCATCTTCCGATATCTTCAAGGGCCTTCATTTTCCAAACACAGACATTCCTCCCCAAGCAAGGCGTCTTTACAAAATCAACAGAGTTCGAGTATTGTTTGACCGAGAGCAGGAGCCGTGCCGACTCATTTGCAGAACTGCAGCTAACCTAGATACGCCCTTGGACCTGACGCACTCCTATCTCCGCGCCATGTCGCCAGTCCACCTCAAGTATCTGAAAAACATGAACGTGCGGTCTACGATGAGTATTTCTCTCGACTATCGTGGCAATTTGTGGGGACTCATTTGCTGTCACTCCTATGGTCCAACAGGGAGGAAGACGCCTTTCCCGATTCGAGAGCTCACTTACTGGCTTGGTCTTTGCGCATCAGATTGTCTCTACAAGTTGCTCAACGCGGAAAGGATTCAGGCACGCAAACTTGTATCTGCTATGCAACTCAACTTCAAACCGATCGTCTGGCTGTCGGCTTCTTCTACTGAACTACTTCGTCTTTTTCGCGCCAACTTTGGGTTTCTCGTCGTTCGTGGGGAAGCACGGACTATCGGTAGACTGTCTTCCTCCTATCTCGAAGCTGTGACTTTGTTGAAGTACGTTTATTTTCGCAAATTTGAGAATACCTTTGCATCAAAAAATATCACAAAGGACTTCTCGGACCTTCACATTGTCGGCGGTTTTGATCACATTGCCGGCATTCTCGTCGTCCCTCTCTCGCCCGCTATTGGTGATTTTATCATCTTTGTAAGTGACGTTGGGAACAACATAGGAACCTTGTCCCTCTCTTCCTTTGTTTACGAACTATCCCCCAGGAGTGGTATACCTCTACGCTCTTTGTTAAGTCAAAGCTAATATGCTGTTTCCCTCTTCGTTAGTTCCGTGCTAGTCAAACCAAAGAAGTGGATTGGGCGGGAAATCCAAAGAAGTTTGGCGATGAGAAGAAACTGGAGCCAAGAAACAGTTTTAAAAAATGGACTGAAACAGTACGAGGGACCTGCCAAGAGTGGACGGAGGAGGAGTTGGAAGCTGCAGGTGATATACCCCAGACGCAGCTACCACTAAGATGTTTTGCTAAATACATTCTTGTAGGCATGACTAGACTTGTCTACGGCAATTTCATTCGAGTCTGGCGTGAGAAGGAAGCAGACCTACAGGAGTCCCGCATGAAGCGTGTTCTCCTATTCAATCTATCACATGAGTGTAAGTCAAACACTTGTTGGATTGATCAAGCCAGCTCTCTCCTCTTTCCAACGTGTAATGGGGCTTTGTGGCGTTGTCTCATTCCTCCGGAGGTTTGTTACAGTTGGCTGGTTCGACAAATGCTCGCTCCTTCGTACAGTAGCTGAAGCAACGAAGCATGTTCAAGGCATACCGAAGCGGCCCGAATGATTCGGTTAATACAAAGCATGATACGACTGTCGCGAGTGGCTTTTTCATGACAACAAAAATATCCTAGTATATCCTCCACTTACACTTCAATAGTACGTACCCCACTGAATGCGGTTGTCAATTACCTGGAAATTGCGTTAGAGGAACGCCTCGATAGATCGACTAAAGCTATCCTAGCTTCATCACACACTGCTGCCAAATCGTTGATTTACGTCATCGAAGATCTCCTAAACCTTACCGTTGGAACGAAGCAGCCGACTCCACTAGCACATGTCGCATTCGACCTTCGAAAAGGCCTCCAGAGCATTCTCGATCACCTTCAATTCCATGCAAACCAGAAACTTTTAAATTTCGATGTCATCACTGATATCGATTTCCCTCGCTTCGTTTTTGGAGATCTCCAGAGGTTGCAGCAAGCGGTGTCGAGCCTTGTCACAAATTCAATACAATACACGACTCAAGGAAGTATCGTAGTACATCTTGGTGTATCGGCAAATGAATCAGAGCGATGTATTATCAAAATTTCGGTGCAGGATAGCGGAATTGGGATGTCCCAGTCTGAGTTGGACGACATATTCCGAGAATTTGAACAGGTATCCGATGAGGATGATCTCGATCAAGCATCGACGGAAAAGGTGAGTGCACATATTCCGAAAGCTCCGGAGAAAGGTTCAAAGCTGGGTCTGGGCCTTGCTTTGCTATCCCGCTACATCAAGGTGAGTTCATGCAACAAGCAAACATCACCCGCGAACGATGCTGACAGTTGTGTCAAGCATAGCGGCGCTCAGGTTCGTGGGAGGTCTTCCCCCGGCAAAGGATCAACATTTTCTCTGGAGATTCCTTTACAGCTTGCCACTGAAGAAGCTGTCGATACTCTTCCTTTTTCGTCCCAGACTATGAGCGCAACGAACGGTAGATCTGGAATCAACACAGGTAGCTCTGGTATCATTTCCCCCACAAGCCCAGAACAGAGTGCAGGGTATCCCGGGATTTCCAGTCTGGCGTGGATGAAGTTTCGTAGCTCCCCAACACTCTCAGCAAGCAGTCACCTTGAGCCTGCCACGGCTAAGACTGCGGAGGACAATGAGGCCCATATGAGAGATAACAATCTCACTGTTCTTCTTGCTGGTAGGTGTCCTCGGCTGCAAATATTGCGCAGGAATAAGGCTGATGAGATTGCTTAGACGACAATCCCGTCAATTTAGCCGTTCTAGAAAGGCGCCTGAAGAAATCAGGACACAAGGTGCACTTGAGCCGCGATGGGCAGCAATGCTTTGATGTGTTTCGAAGAAGCCGAGACCAGTTAGGTTTTATATTAATGGACATTAATGTGAGCTCCGATGCCAGCTCATGCTTTATGGATCATACTAACTAAGATCTGATAGATGGTATGAAGTTTTGTCCTGCAGTTCTTACCTTGAAATTTCTTGTTGTCAGCTATTGCCCTGTGATTAGATGAAACTACCCAGGTTTTCACAATTTCCCAATAGACGCTGTACTGATGGTGTTTCTGCAGCCCATGGTCGATGGGATAATGAGTACGACAATGATCCGCGCGCTCGAAGCCATCGGCGATGATCATGATGTTTGGTTGTCTGCTTTCCTTGATTCTTCTCCAACAAAACGGCGCAATCGACCCTCGACTCTACTTCGGCCTGCTTCCTCTCCTCCGCCCAACTTAGATGCTGCGACGGGGAGTACTGAGTCTTTACCATGTACCATGGAGGCAGCAACTACTCCTCTGGAATCAGATCCTTCGCACATATGTCGGCCAACTCTCACATCATCAAACTTACTCCAATTGCCCGGAGAGATGTTTTCTCAAAGTAGACAAGTGTCGTCTCGACCGTCGTCCATGATGACGTTAGCTCGACATACGGATCACTTGCCAATATTTGCCATTTCATCAGCTCTCTATCAACACACGCAGGAGTCATTGCAGGAGGCAGGGTTTGATGGGTGGTTGTCTAAGCCAGTTGATTTCCAGCGACTAAGCTTGATATTGAAGGGTGCCACGGACGAAGAGTCGAGGTTGAAGGGGATATATCGAACAGATGATGTTAAAGCGGGCGGATGGTTCCATTGAAGTCTCTTTAGTGATGCTCAGTCCTATCTGAATCACCCTACCACCAAAGCCTTTCTCTCTTACCTGGAATAATAATAATTCTCGTGCTCATTCTCCTTGGCTTCTTTTGTCTGCCGTCACAACATGTCTCTTAGACAGCCTTTTGGCCAAGTGAAGTCGGTATACTTGGAGTCTAGGCCGAAAATTGGCAGTCTTTGTTCAGGTGAAACTGGAGGCTATCTCTATCATCCATCCTCCACATAGCATGAAGCCTACTCATGTACGCCAATCCCCTTTCTTCTGCCACCTCTCTGTGCTCTTCTCCTCCTCCTCCTCCTCCTCCTCCTCCAACACCAGCACCTACCTCAGTTCCCTACCACCGAAACAGTGACAAGTCTACCATGGCAGGCCCAATATGCACACAGGCTCGACGCCCCGTTCGCACGAGACTTTGAGGTTCACCGGACATGGACTCATATATATCTCTCTCGGCATACATACCTTCCCCCACCCCAAAGGCTGAGAGTCCGAGAATCTGAAAGGATGTCTGGAATGCGGCATCATGAAGTTGGATAGATAGATACCACGACCACTTTCCAACCACTCCCTATTCATAAGCAAGCAGTCACTACTCACAGCCATGACCATTCCTGACTGCCATGATGAATATGGATTGGGCCGTGATATGGGGTTCGTCAAGTATCCCCTATTATTACAAAGCGCCGAGAGCTCAGTGGGAATGAATGGAGGATGAGTAGATAGATGCAAGTTTCAATCGGCTCCTCCTCCTCCTCTGGGCAGGAAATGAGTGGGCGAACCGAGTCAGTCGACCTTTCGGGATCTTTCAGGTCGTTCGTTTGAGATTCTATTAGGTTGAATGAAGAAGAATGAAAATAAAAATAAACATTCATCACACCAAGGCGAAAAGAAAGAGGTCGTACATAACATAACATAACGAATGAAAGTGCTGTTTGTTATGCCAAGCGCCACCACCCATCGGGGCACTTCAAGTCTGCACAAAAAGAAGAAGAAGAAGAAGAAGAAGAAGAAGAAGAATGCGTCGCGTGTGAAACATTATAATCAATTCTTTGAATTTCTATACTAAGGGGGTATCTCATGCTTGTAGCGTAAAAACGTAATTCGTGTCATCCTCGCATCATAATACTTGTAGGAAAAGATTGATCAAGCATGGAAACAAGACTAATCCAGGGACTGCTGGCCTCCGGTATGGCTGTTTTCACACAACCCACATCAACCATTGTACTGCTCGACCGGAGCGAGAAATTCCAGCATGGAATCGTCATGTACGTCAACATTAGCGAAGCCATCTAACCTCATCTCTCGATCCAAATCCGCCTCCACGGCGCCGAACATGGGCATGGACCAATCGAAATTGTCTAAAGAGAACGCTCCCGTCTGTAACTGAGGATCAATAGCCTTTTGCACATCTCCATTCCAAGTCTGCTGCATCGGCATCGCGCCGTCGACGTGATACGGCACCGGAGTCTGCGGGATGCTGCTCTCTACGGAGTCGAACACGGGGTCTTTGAAACCACCGATCCAGAATTGGCCACCAGCAATTGCCTCACGTTCAAGAATCTTCTCTTCGATGAGCTCATCGGTCCATTTGTGCGTCGCGCGGAGATGCCGGCGGAGGTCACGGTCCATGAAGAAGCGGTGTTCGCAGTCGTGGACCAAGCACAGTACAGGCCTGTCCTTTTCGTAGCCAATGCCGGTAAGGAGGGTGAGCATAGATGGTTTGGGCGCGGCCTTGCTTGCTTTCGCCTTATTTCGTGTTGCTTTGCGATTCGGGAGTTCGAGATGATGTGTTCGGATGTGCTGGTCAAGAGATGACTTTGCCTTGAATGCTGCACCACATGCATTCTCTCCATCCCAGTTGGCGAGATCAGGGTGTTTGGAATCCTGCAGGCAATCCGAGGTACAGAAGAATCTCGCTTTCTGCTCGTGGACGCACTGGATGTGGACAGTGAGGTTATGCTGCCTGTTGAAAACTTTGTTGCAGTCTGGTTGAGGGCAAGGGAATCGAGGCTGCTCTTCTGGGTGTGCGTGTACACTTTCGAAGTGAGATTTGAGGTTCTGGCCATTCGCGAACTTAACGCCACATCTTGAGCAGGTGGGTGGATGGTGTTCGCGGGAATGTGTCTGAAGTTCTTCTCTGGTTGCGAATGACAGCGGTTCCCTCGGAATGCTGACCATCACACCATTTTCAGCCCGAATGACCTCGTAATCCGTCCCAGGCGGGATACAGATCATGCAGCAATGTCGATCACTGTCATCCTGCACCTTCTTGTGCGTCGAGCTGATATGTCGCCGGAGGGCAGAGTCAGTATCGTATCCCTTGGTGCATCGCTCTCCACTTTCCTCGTCCACGTAGTTACATGAGTATGGTTTGACATTCAAATGATGGGCCTTTATGTGCGCCTCAAGCGTCTTCTCCTTCCGAAAGCGCTCAATGCACGGGGGGTAGCCGGTACAGTAGAACTTGGATTCGTGGACATCCTTATGTCTCTGAAGACGCCCGTTCGACGTGAAGCTCTTTCCACATCCATCCCAATCGCATATAAATTCTCGCTCGATAACGGTATCCGGATGGGCGGTTTTGAGATGGCGTTGGAGATGGTCCTTGCGTGGAAAAGTCTTATTGCAGCCGTTGTGATTACACGCAAATGGTCGTTCTTTGGTATGGGTGCGCATGTGGGTCTCTAGACGACATGGGCGATTGAAGCGTTGTCCGCAGCCCTCGAAGTTGCATATGTAGTTCCATTGTCGGCGTGCCTCGCTGTCTGCCCTTTTTGCCCCATCCGCTTTGAATTCTGTCACTTCATGTTCGCTGTAGATTGATGTATCGGATACACATCCCTCGTCGAGAAGGACATTGCTCGCTGCCTCTGCGATTTCCGGAACGTCTGGAAGAACGTTAGTCGCGTGCTGTCGAGGGAAACCACAATATTAGTGTGTTTACCTCTGCGGGATCTCTTCTGGGGCAGCGAAGAGCCGAATTCTGCTGCTTTGCGTTTCGCAGGCATTGCGTGCGGAGAGTGGTAGAAGTCGATGATCAAATTGCCATGTCAAAAATCAGTTCAGGGCCAAGAGTTCGAAAAATTTGAGCACGGACCTCAACCGCGCTAGCGTCGAGCGTGCTTTCCTCTAGACGCGAAGCTTTTCTCTTGTTGGCTTTGTCTTCTCTTTGCGCAACACCCATCTCTCGCTTTCCTGTACGTCTACCACTCAACACTCTCGGCCCGCGTTCGAAACCAACATTCGCCGGATCGCATATATTTTTTAAGACTGCGCAGCCATGTCTGACTATGGAGGAGGAGGCGGCGACGACGATGGCTTTGATGGAGGAGCATTCGAGTGCGTAGCTGCCCTGCTCCCTTGATCACATCCGATAGTGCACAACTTTGGCTAACTCATTTCTGCGTGAAGAGAGCCGCTCGACTACGATGAAGATGTAGAACCCGATCTCTATGAAGGCGATGACGGCGAGGGCCAGGAAACGGTCAATCCCGACGATCTCACACATCTGGACCAGACCGCAGAAGACGGCGTCGTCGTTTCGGGAGATCCAAGTGCTGCAGCAGCGTCCAAATCACAGCAGAAGAACACAGTGCAAAGCTTGAAGGACAAGAAAGTGCCAAACGAGAAGCGGACTACCACTCCTTATATGACCAAATACGAGAAGGCGCGCGTGCTCGGTACCAGAGCCCTACAGATCAGGTAGGTACAAGCAAGGAGAGGTGGTTGCTATGGGAATTTGCGCGCATCGGAGCTAATTGCGCATAACAGCGGCAATGCGCCCGTCCTGATTGACGTGGAGGGCATGACAGACCCTCTTGCAATCGCTGCCAAGGAACTGAGAGAGAAGAAGATTCCTTTGGTCGTACGACGATATCTTCCAGACGGATGGCAAGTCGATGCACATGCTACTAGAAGTGAAAGCACGCGCTAACGCTATGCAGGTACGAGGACTGGACTTGCGAAGAGCTTCTGTAAGGTACCGGAAAGGGGCTTGTTGGCATTTGAACTGGAGTTTTAAGGTTGGCAAAAACGGGGCATGTTGGGCGCAGGAGTCTTTGAGCGCAGCCCGAGAAATATTACCCGAATCAATCCCGAATTAGCATTTTCGATACGTTTCTCTTGCAGGTGCAGATGTAGTGTGAAGCGGATCCGATGTCTTTCATCAAACTCTCGGAATACTTATCTCGTTTTAGGCAAAGTGGGGCAGAGAGGCAGAGGGGAAGAGGTTGCCCCGCAATCACTAACAAAATAGAAGACAGCTTGGGCAATAAAGTCGTCATAGTTAAAGTGCACTTTCCGTGTGGTAGACTTCGCATCTTACACTTCTCTCACATCGTACCGCAACAAGCATCTCATCAAAGAATTCGAAGCCATCTTACACATCATGTCTTTCGAAACAACAGCTACTATTGCCTCGTTCGGCGGGAAGCTGCTCAAGCTGAAGCACAAGTCATCGAGTACCAACACCGACATGGCAGTGAACGTCTATCTCCCTCCACAAGCTCTCAAATCCGGCGCCAAAGTCCCCGTCCTCTTCTATCTTTCCGGCCTGACTTGCACGGGAGACAATTGTGCGGAGAAGGGCTTCTTCCAACACGGCGCAAGTGAGAAGGGCATTGCCGTTGTATATCCAGATACCAGCCCTAGTGCGTCACCCTCCTTACCTGCGATGGCCTCGCTGATCTAGATTTCGTACGTAGGAGGACTCCAAATTCAAGGCGAGGACGACTCCTGGGATTTCGGTACCGGTGCAGGGTTCTACGTTGACGCAACCAACGAACCATGGACAAAGGGCTACAACATGTACTCGTACATTACCAAGGAGCTTCCCGAAGCCCTTTTCGCTTCGTTCAAAGAGCTTGACTCGAGCAGAATCAGCATCACGGGACACAGCATGGGCGGCCACGGAGCTTTGACCCTGGTTCGTGTTGCCTACCATGACTGATACGTTACACTGACATGAATACACTAGTTCCTGAAGAACCCCGGCATGTACAAATCAGTCTCAGCGTTCGCGCCGATTGCCAATCCCATCAACTGCCCGTGGGGTCAGAAAGCGTTCAAGGGATACTTTGGAGAGGACCAGCAGCAGAAGTGGAAGGAGCACGATGCAACAGAGCTCGTGAAGCAGTGGAAGGGGCCATTGGAGATACTCATCGATGTGGGCACTGGGGATAACTTCTACAAGCAAGGTCAACTTTTGCCAGAGAACTTGATCGAAGCCGCCAAGGAGGCTGGTAACGACAAAGGAATCAACCTCCGGATGCAGCCAGACTATGACCACAGCTACTTCTTCATGGCATCATTCGCAGACGAGCATGTGGCTTATGCAGCGAAACATTTGGGCGTGTAGTAAGTCGACCGCTGCTTAGTGAAGCGCTGCCAGCTCACTGCTCTAGAAGTGATTTGAGTAGGAAACAAAAGCTCTGATGACCTAGGGACGGATAGGATACAATGCTTTGAGAATTCATACGCTGTAATGAGTAGAAGAACGTGTCATGTGCAGATACACGCAAGCTTGTGTACATATCAATGTAAAAAGTGATGATGTGAAGTCCGGGAATGAAGTGCAGGAATGAAGTCCGGCAATGTATCCTCCCAGGCAGGCTCCTTACGCAGGTGCGGTGCTGTGCTCTGGTGCATGGTGGGATGGCGCACGTGTCACACTTCCCCTCTATGCGCTAAAGTTTCGTGAACAACACAACAAACCCAGACAGCCTCAGTATAGCGATTACAGTGCGTCTCGTCTCCCTCTCGACCTTTTTCTCTCTCTATCTTGCCCTTCAAAATTGTCTTCTTCTTATCCCGCACGCTTACTTCAGAGGCCCCACAACCTTTCACCGCCCACACGCTCCCATGATGCAGCGCATTTTCTGCCCAATGATCCGGTAGCATAAAATCTACCTTTCCCACCTCCACACCACTGTCTCGGCTGCTCTTGTTTATGCCAAATCTCCGTCAACTCTGCGCCTGAAACGATTCCCCAACCCTTATCGCATCTGAGACCTCGGGACGGTGGTGGAAATGGAGGACCAGGTGTGTTCTTCCCCGCCGCCCGATTGTGCATTCTTCTACCTAGGCATCTGACTAATATATTGATGTCGTGCATAGGTCGAAAACGCCATCAACATCGCCTCGAATCCTACCTCCAGCCAGGCACTACGAGGTCAGGCCATAGACTACCTCAACCAGCTGCGCACAGAAGGCTCTGCGTGGCAAGCCAGCCTCACCCTCTTCACTCGAGAACCCCGACCCCCAGAAATCATCCGCCACACCTCTCTCGACCTCGTCAATAATGCTGTCCAGGAGCACCGACTGGATGCTCAAGCCCTATCATACATCAAGGACACCCTCATGGGTTACGTCCGCCAGAACTATGCACCAGGCAGTGGAGCCTCGGACTCGAATAATATTCAGAACAAGCTGATGCAGACGATGACTTATCTATTTGTAGCATTATACCCTACTGCCTGGCAATCTTTTTTTGATGATTTTCGCGCCTTAGCTGGGGACCAGACAACTATTGGCAATGTCAATGCCACAAGCACAATTCTTTACCTTCGAATGCTCGGACAGGTGCACGATGAGATTGCGGACCAACTCGTGGCTCGGCCCGAAGACGAGAAGAAGCGGAATGTTCAATTAAAAGACTTGATCCGGGTTCGAGATGCACAGAAGATCTCATTATCCTGGCAAGAGATCCTCGCGAAGTGGAGGGAGACAGATCTGGCCCTCGTGGAGATGTGCCTGAAAACCGTTGGCCGTTGGGTCAGTTGGACCGATATATCCCTAGTGGTAAATGAGAACTTGATCACCATCTTTCTCCAGATGGCGGGACAGCAAGGCATATCCGATCCAGAAAGCCAAGAGGGCAGGGTTCGCGACGCCGCAATCGACACGTTTTCTGAGATTGTAGGCAAGAAGATGAATCCGGCTGAGAAGATTGAGTTGATCCTGTTTCTCAACCTTGGGAACGTCGTGGGCCAGCTCGTGGGCAGTCCTGCCCTTTCAGAACTGAGGAACACTCCGGACTATGACAATGATCTTGCTGAAACTGTAGCGAAGCTGGTCAATAACATCGTTTTTGACATAGTAAGAATTCTGGAAAACGATGCCGTAGACGAGCAGACCCGTCAGCGTGCCGACGAGCTAATACGGCTTTTCGCTCCCTACTTGCTCCGATTCTTTACCGATCAATACGATGAGGTCTGTTCGACTGTTATTCCCTCCCTTACGGATCTTCTTACCTTTTTCCGGAAATTACAGAAGAAGAATGGAGCGCTAGCACCCCAATACGCCGCCATTCTACCCCCTGTTCTGGATGCCATTGTCGGTAAAATGAAGTATGACGAAACAGCATCTTGGGGTGAGGAAGGGGAACAAACAGACGAAGCAGAATTCCAAGAACTTCGAAAGCGTCTCCATGTTTTGCAGCAAACCGTCGCCGCTATTGATGAGCCTTTCTATATCGAAACGCTCAGTCGGGTTGTGAACGGCACTTTCAATCGTCTTTCTACACATGATCAGTCGCTCAACTGGCGGGATCTCGATCTCGCCCTCCACGAGATGTTTCTGTTTGGCGAGCTGGCAATCCGAAACCATGGACTATATGCGAAGCGAGAACCTTCTTCCATTGCTGCTCAGCAGCTGGTCAGCATGATGTCAAGCATGGTCGAGTCAGGTATGTGTTTATATCCGATTGAATGCTAACCCATGCTAAGGTTACCCAGATCTTGCTAGTTTCTCACATCCCGCTATTCAGTTACAGTACATGGAGATATGTGTCCGCTACCACCAATTCTTCGAGCAGAATTCTCAATTGATACCCAAGGCCCTCGAGAACTTCGTCTGTCTTACCCATCACAACCATATCAAGGTCCGATCGAGATCTTGGTATCTGTTCCATCGATTTGTGAAACCTCTTCGGGCACAGCTTGGGAATGTGTCACATGACATCATCCAGGCGGTCGCCGATCTGCTTCCAATCAAGGCAGAATTGCCGGACGACTCTGGAGATGACATGTCATCGGACGAAGAAGATCAATCCGCCGACGCACTCTTCAATTCTCAGCTATATCTATTCGAGGCTGTTGGCTGCATCGCGTCTTCTGCAACAGTATCACTGGAGAACAAGAGACTGTACGCTCAGACCATCATGGCGCCATTATTCGTGGATATTGAGCAGACACTGGGACAGGCGAGAAATGGTGATGAACGGGCTGTACTCCAAATCCACCACATCATAATGGCAGTTGGAACACTTGCTCGAGGCTACTCTGACTGGAACCCGTCAAACACAAACGCGCTTCCCCCGACCGAAGTGTCGGACGAGTTCATCAAGGCCTCGGAAGCGATTTTGGTAGCCCTAGAATCTTTGAATTCTTCAATGTCCATACGCAATGCCGCGCGTTTTGCGTTTTCACGCATGATTGCCGTGTTGGGGTCACGCTTGCTGCAGCAACTCCCTGCCTGGATTGACGGGCTCTTGTCGCTCAGCTCTACGATGGATGAAATGAGTACTTTTCTGAAAGTGCTCGGCCAAGTCATCTTTACTTTCAAAGCAGAAATTGCGGGCGTTCTTGACACCCTCCTGACACCACTTCTTCAGCGTATCTTCACTACTTTGGCGGTGGTTCCCACAGGCACAGATGACGAGATACAACTTGCGGAGCTTCGCAGGGAATACCTCAACCTCATTCTCGCTCTTCTCATACATGGTCTCGGGTCGGTGCTTGTCAGCAATGGTAAGTTTGATTCCCATGCAAATCTGTATGCATCGCTGACGTCTATAGCCAACCAAGCAACGTTTGAGACCATCATTACGTCCCTGGACACCTTTGCCCGCGATACACACGACTACCTCACTGCACGCCTTGCCCTTTCAGTACTTATCCGAATGACATCTGTCTGGGGAGGTCCCGACAAGATTGGTCCCGGCGCCAATGTGACACCAACTTCTCCCATTACAGCACAAGCACTCCTCCCCGGGTTTGAGAATTATGCAGTCGAGCGGTTTTCTCCCCTGGCATGGTCGATTCCTGCTTCCCCAGGATTTGCCTCGAAGGATGCGCAAGCCAAGCAAGTGCTCCAAGAGGCGGCCAGCTTGCAACTTGAAATTGTCAAGAAGGTCGGGGAGCCGTACGTGGAGCGATTGAAGACTGATCTTCGAGGACTGGGGGCTAGTGAGGAGATGGTGGACCAGTACCTTCGGACACTGGCTGGGGCATTCGAAGGTCAGAGGAAGGAGAAGGACTGGAAGGTCTTCTTTGTGCAGTTTGTTGAGCGGTTGCTCACGGCCGCTCGAGGCTGAGAGGGATTGAAGGGAGACGAAGACGGGTTGAAGGGATATCAAGAGGAGTTTTAGAAGGGGACAAGCCAATCCAGGTGCATGGGTGCAAGCGAATGGGGTTTGGGTGTGGCTGTTTTGCGAATCATAATGTGCATGTGGATTGATTTTTTTTTTACCTTTTCTTCTCAAGCATGGTGGGAGTTCATTCCATTTCCGTTTGGTGAAGATGATGGGGACGGACTCGATGTTAGACGACGGAGTGATTAGGGGGTTAGGTGGGTGAAATGGCATTTTAGAAGATCAATCCATGCGATGTCGGGGATGTTTGTCAGATGGAGTGATGCGATTCCGATTCTTCCGCCGAGAGAGGTTGGATGCAAGGGCAAGGGCAAGGATGTTGAAGGCGACTATCGATCTGATGTTAGCCTACCTAAGCCGGACCCACTGTCGCAGAGACTATTGATATTTAGAGTAGAATTGTTGGTGCATGGTGATATGAAACACGTGAGCAGTCGAGAAAGGTCTACTAGGTCTGGGGTGGGGGGTAAGTGTGAGAGGAAATCGTACAATGGTATGTACTTTACATGTATGTACATACAGATATGTACAAAGTACATACATACAAAGTATGTAGATTCGTGGGTAACTAAAGTTTAGGAGAATAGGGAGGAGGATTTGATTGGGACTGGTTGGTTTGTGCATATGTACATACAGTATACGTCGTATACATATATGCAGGGCACGCGAACTAACAACTTAGTTACGCGCCACGCGCCACGCACCACGACCGCGACGCCCGGCTCAAGCGATGGAAAACGCCAAACCAAAAAGCTCGTACATTAAAAAAAAAAAAAGAAGAAAGAAAAAAGAAAAAGGAAAGAAAATTCCAAAAGCGCCTTCTTCTCTATAGGTGTCATGTCGGCTGAATGAGAAAATATTGAACTGGAGACACGGCGATATGATGATAGTAATTAATAATGTTGCAGTGTGTCGTGTGTGCTTTATTGATAAAAGACCGATTGGTTGTTAATTGGACGAATTAGGTATGGGCATTACCCGCAAAGGGAAGTTCCAAGGTTGTCATCTTACTCATGGCTGCATAGTGCAGAAGTATTGGAAGCAATCTAATATTAATAAATAATCAAGGGCAAGCACACACTTCCAAGCGTATGTAGGGAAATGAAATGAGCACGTGCTTTTGATGCTTGTACTGTGCAGTAGTACTCGGTATGTACACAGTATGTATGCATACATACATCGTATGTATGTACTTTGTACACTACCTACCTTCTGTTCCAGGGATCAACCTGTATCTGCAAAGGAGAAAACAGGCAGCCCAGCAATTCCATGTTTTCCCCCTCTTTTGCGTGAGTGGATTGATTTGTTTGCTAAAAGGTAGGCTGCAGCGATTCACGGACGGACGCAGGATGCAAAACGGCGCGATAATACGAGGGGGCTATTTTGTGGTGGCTTATTGGCTTGGCGGGGAGCCTGTATGTACTGTACTGTACTGTGTATGTACATGTGTATGTACATACATGAATAATAATACACATTTATACATGTCAGTTAGGGTTGTAGATGTAAGCAAGCTAGACCATGGCATGGTTACGTCGAGTGTGGTGGAGTACAGTATTACTATTATACCTAATAGCATAGCACATATCAATACAATAATGCATCAATACAGAACAGTACATATTAATACAATATTAATAATAATTATGATAACAATACTCCATCCACCCGCCAACGCTTGCGACAATGCGGCCAGAACGCCGTGCATGTCTCAGCCAAAACATTCTCTCTCTCTCTCTATCTCTCTCTCTCTCTCTTCCCATGCGGCATGCGACAATTAACACAATACGATATTATTGACAATCCAGACGTCCGACCTATCAGGGCCCACGGACATGCACGGCGATACTGCCCAACTGTGGATTTTCGTTTTTCTTTTTTGCCCTTCTGGACGTTTGCTTCCTTCGGTGCCACCACCAGCCCTGGCTCAATTTAGGTCCCATGTTCCAGCGGCGTGGCTTGAAGCGTGCGCAATCGGCTCCACTCCTTCAGGGTCCTTACTTACATATGGCTATGGCGCCAGAAAGACAATCAAGGTAATAAGGAACCGCCGTTCCCTCGTGTGTTCGTGTCGCCTGGCTGCTGTGTGTGAGTGTGTGTGTGTGTGTTGCATGGGCTGTGGAAAAATCGACCAGACAGACAGACAGACAGACAGACAGACAGACAGACAGACTCATACAGTACACAACACCCAGCGCTGCCTGCCATCGACACTCGACTTCTTCATCCCTCACTCCCTTCTGCAACTCACACCCCATCCACCGCTCACCCCCGACCGCCGTCGCTCTCTAATACCGATCCGAACGCTTTGCCTTCCGCCCCTCCCGCTTCACTGCAAGGGAGCTCCCACCCTAATTACTCCACCCCGACCATCCATCCAATCTAGACCTTGTACGACCAGTAGCTTTTGGGTCGCAGAGGTCATGTCCAGACCGCCATTGTGGACATCGCAGCATACACAGTAATACCAAGATAGCAAATCAGCATGGAGTCTTCCACGAGAACCATGGTCGGGGCCACAGAGAGGCACGTTGCAGTGTTGAAACCGGCATGGGGAGACTTGTCGCACCAACAGGCCTCAAGGCGGAAGAAGCACCAAAATAATACAGAGGGTAATCAGAGGCGACATGCACGCCCGTCGGCCTTTTATATACTTGTACAGCGACACGCACTGCTCTTGCTCCTCGTCGTCCTCATGACGCTGTTCGGCACCGCGTCTGCACATGAGTCCCATGATGGGCGCATCCAGCAACGAAAACGACCATTTGCACCCCTGCCCGCCGTACAAAGGTTACCACTCGACAACGTCAAACCGTGGAACGATCCCTCAGGTCCCTCAGATCCCTCAGGTCCCTCATTGCTCGTGGTCGACACGCGGCCGCCGCCCCTCGCCCCTCGCTTTATCCATCTTCACCAACGTGCCGCAGCAACCACCACGTCTGCGCCCGCATCCAAGACATCATCAATCAGTACCGATCCCAGCGCTACATCGTCCCAATTCAAGATACCAACCCCCTTTGATACATCCCTCTCCAACAACTTCACCTCGTCGTGCGCAAACTTCTTTCTCCTCTTTCTCACGGATAAGGAATTCAATGATTGCCATCCCTTTTCGTTGATGCTACAAGTGAGTAGTACACATGCCAATTTTCCCAACCCTCGACAACGACACTAACAAGCCACGTAGACCTCGAGCTCCTTTTTCGACGCCTCCAAGTCCTTTGTCCGCATCACCCAGACCCTCGAAGCTACTTGTGCCGCCAATGTGTCTACATGTCAGAATATAATGGGCGATCGGGCAAAGCAGCTCATATCCAACAACAATTGTGGTGTCGACTATGCAAACAATAATCCTCAGGTGCTTCAGGCATACAACGGCCTGCTAGCCTACGAGCCTCTATACGTAGCAAGCTGCTTGCGGGATGACCAAGGAAGCTACTGTAAGCTCTCTTCCCAACCCTTGCTTGGCAAAGTTTGTTAACTGGTCCGCCTAGGTTATGCAAACGCAGTCCAGAACTCGACAGACTCGTACCCTTACTACCTCCCTCTGGGTGTGAGCCTGCCCGGTGGGGCACGTCCGACGTGCAACTCGTGTCTACAGAACGCAATGGCCATCTTCTCCTCGTTCGCCAATAACAACACACAACCCATCAGCAAGACCTACAACGCGGCCGCACAGCAAATGGACCTCGCATGTGGACCTACTTTCGTTAACCAGACCGCCATTCCTCTGAAAGGCGCCGCCCCCGGCACATTTACATCGCCCACACCCATCATCACCTTGCTCATGATACTGCTGTATTTCTTTTCATAAATGTCCATATCCCTCAATAGGGACCACTTCGACACGGAAACATGGCCATCCATAATGCCATCTCAAATCTCTCCCACCCTCTAATTCCAGCGCCCGGATAGGCAACCTCTTTTTTTTTCTTTTTTTTCTTTTTTTTTTTTGTATTTACTTTACTCCCGCCCATACACCCTCGGACCTTTGTCGACCACTATGATGAGTCGACTCATTAGCGACGGCGCACGGATTGCTTCCTCTTTCATTTTCACTTTTCCCTTGTTGTTTTATTATAAACCCCAGCAGGTATAGCTGGCACGGAGGATACCCACAGGAAAGACTTGTTGAACACGCGGGAGAAAGCGGCTTGCTTATTTGACGAGTGCTGCCGGCCTTTTGTCCGGATACGAGGCGTTTTGGAACACGTTGGTGGGAGGAGGAAGAAAAAGTCTTGTTTCCTCCCCAGTTTCTCTTGGACATAATTATGGACTGAGCGGGGGAGGGGACTTTGGATATGACGGCTCATATCACTACGCCGCTCGTACCTTGGTATCTACCTACATGATGATATTATTTGCGCTGTCCGTACCATGTACGGTAAATCACATGATGAGATCACGTGATCAGGTCACGTGACCTGGCCCGTGCGGAGAACTCGGTCTCTGTACTAAGCCTCCTTCACCCAACACTTTTAGATAGACAATCTAAATATAATCTTATCTTTCTACGCGTTTACTTCTATGTAATATTATATAATCCTATCTTCCTTACCTAAAAATAGCCTATTTAATACTAATTAGTAGTTAAAAGACTATAAATTAGTAAGAGTAGAAGACAGAGTTATACTGTTAGTCTAACTGCGTTTAGTCCTCTATATTATACCTACCTTACCTTAAGGTTATACCTATTAGTTCTCCTGCGCTAGGTATCCTATAGATAAGAGAAGGAGATTAAATTTACTTCTGCACAAACCCTAGAGAACCTTCCTAGCTCTAACCTAAAGAGAAGAAGTAACTAGAAAGTCTATATAGAAGAGAAGGAGATAGTGTGTAAACTATATAATAGATAAATTACTATATAAACTATAACCTAGCACTAATAACTATATAAATAAGATAAAGGATACCTTACTAGTACTAATACCCTCTAAGGGCCTACCCTTATTATATAATAACCTACCTAGTACGGAAAACCTCTAATAGTAGTAGTAAAGCTAAGGATATATATATAAGGAAATTTCTGCACTAATTAGAGTCTCCTCTAAGATACTAAAATAGTGTATAGATTTAGAGCACTAGAAGGACACTATTTACCTAATAAAGGCTACCTCTAATAAAGAACTTAGTAGGTACGCAGGAAACGTCCTTGCTAAGTACTATACGTTAACTATCTAAGGGGATTTACTTAAAGAATTACTAAAGGATAACTTTAAGGGATAGTAGGCTAGCTATTTTAAGGTTATTAACTATGTAATCTGCAGGGAGCTATAGAAGACCCTAAATTCTAGAGGAATATAGCCCTTACTAAATGCCTCTAGTACTATAGCTAATAAATTATATAAAATTATTAATAGAAGATATAGTAGAATAGGACTACTAACTAAAGCACCTGCTAATTCTATCTGCACAACACCTTTGTACGTAGAACTAAAGGAAATAATACTAGCCTAATAACTAGCTCTAGCACCTAGATTAGCCTTTAGACTAGCTGCATAGGCTCTACCTATAAGGATAGAGCTAATAGGCGAATTTGCACGTACCCTATTATTCTGTATACTAAACTGCTAAAGTTTCCTACCTTAAATATAATAGGGAAGCAGCTAACTATAGGATCTATAAGATCTATACGCATTTTAGACCCTAATATATAGAAGGATAACAGACCTATACTAATAGGTTATGCTAACTAGAGAGTATAATAATAAGAAAGGCCTTATTAATAAGATAATTTAGTTTTAGAAGCTATAGAAGAAGGAAAATAACTATACAGGAAGGCCGTATAACATTCTTTCTAATAAAGCCTGCCTTTTCCTTAGTATATACTGCCGCCTAGATATCTCTAAATCCTTATATCCTAAAGTATTTCTAGATATCCTAGAAGACTGTATAAGCTACTTCTACACACATAATATAGAACCTAGATTAAATTAGACGTAATTATATAATAGGATTAATATCTATTTTAATACTAATATTAATTATAATTATTACTATATAGATTAGACTAGAACTACCTTTACATAATGCAGATAAGAAAACCTAGACAAAACCTTATATAAGGTTTTAGACCTAATAATTAATAAAATTACCCTTGCTTAGAGGGCTCTTAGTAGAAACTTTAAAGGGGAGGTCCCCCTGCACACAACTATTATACGAGCTTACAGAGGAGTTCTAGACCTAGAATAAGCCCTATTTACTATTAAGCCTACGTGTAAAGGCCTATTTGCTAATTTAAGATTAGCTATCTAGATTTCTATAGACAGATAAGCATACTAGTTTATATAGGGAGGAATAGATACGTACTATATAGACTGCAGATACAGCTTATTCTATGTAAGGAATAATAGAGGGTAGTCCTCTAGTTACTTTCCCTCTATACGTACTTAGGATTCCTAGTCCTCTAGAAGGTTATTTGCACGTAATTAATTTAAAGGCAAAGGTGTAAGAGGGAAGAGATGCTTTATATGTTATAAGGAAGGTTGCTAGTTAACTAACTACCCTTTTAATAAAAGAACCTATGTAAAGCGCTAATACATTGCTTCCTATAAAGACTTCTATAAAGAAATACCTTTAGATAAGGATATAATTACGTACATTACTAAATTTAAAGGCTAGTTTAATAAAGATAATAATAAAGGAGCGTATAACACTCTTAAATTAGAGTAAGATAGAAAAGGTAAAGAGGCAGTTTAATTCCTTACTAAGGCTGCGTACCTATACTATTTAACAGGTAAAGATATTTATAGAATAGAACCTGTTACCTAGGTAGATTAGTTTATCCTAGAAGACAGGTACTATACTATGTATTAAGGCAAACTTTAGGACACAGGAGCTGTACGTATTTCTATAGTAGGTAAGGCCTAAGTAGAAGTATATATAAAGGAGAACCCCCGCATAGAGATTAACTAGATACTAAGTAATAACAAGATTAGCTTTAGTAGCTAGAACCTAACTAGATCCTTAGGGACTGTACAGATAAAGAATAACCTTAGCATAGTAACCTACTACATTCTAGATACCCTTATACTATTCTTACTATTACTTACAGATGCTAACAGGCTTAGAGTATACTTTAATAATATTCTAAACCTAATTATATAAGAGGATAATACAACTATTCCTATTATATAGAAGTAGGGGCACCTATTCTTTAATTATAGCTAGGTAGATGCTATATTATTCTTTACAGAGACTAAACTACGCAGACTCTATAGAAGATTTAGACATCTGCGTATAAAAAGGCTTTATAAGATGCTTACCTAAGCAGGTTATAATATAGATGCCTCTATCCTTAAAGAAATATAGAAGTTCTGCTACTTTTGCTAGTTATACAGACCCGCACTAAACTATTTTAAGTTTACTATTAAGGATAACATATATTTTAACTATAAGATTATTATTAATATTATATAGATTAGAGGCAGGAACGTACTACATGTAATTAATGCAGATACATTATTCTAAGCTGCTACCTTCCTTAAATTAATCTCTGCACGGGATACTTAGGAAGCCCTATATAAATACTAGATTAATACCTACTAAGGACCCCTAGATTATATTATATATAATCCTAGAACAAACTTTATAGCAGAAGACTTCTATAATTATATAAAGATTATAGGTACATAATGCTGCTAGATGCCTATAGAAGCACACTAGGTAGTTAGTAAGATTAAACGTATATATAGGCCCCTTAAGAGAGTGTTTAACATCCTTAAAGCTAAGATTAGTACCTATATAGATAATAAGGACATCCTGCAAATAGTAGTAAAGGCTCTTAATAATACTGCAGGCCTGCATAGGATTATTCTAACACTCCTTATCTTTAGAGCATACCTAAGAATTAATAAAGACTTACCTCCTACTCTAAATATTATAGCAAGAGCAAACGCTATATAGAAAGCTATAAGGATAATTTAAGCTAAGAAGGCAAAGACAGATATTAACTATATAATTAACACTAGGAACAGACCTTCTGCGCACAAAGTCCTAAGCCTACTACTTAGTAGTAAAGTACTTACTTAGAGAGAGAAGAAGGGATAGACAGGACTATATAATATCTATAGCATTAATAAAAGGAACATTATAATCCTTCTCCTAAATAGACTACTAACCCTTAGGTATACGTAGGTAAAACCCTACTACTATGCTAAACCTAAGAGTCCGTATAATCCTTAACCTAAGGCCCTAGCATAGGATATTAACCTAGATAAGCCTATCCCTATACTAGCTAAACTAATCCTGCTAAGGAAGAGAGGGAGACCTAGGAAGATTATATAATAATCTATTAATAATATATTCCTTACTTAGAAGAAGAAGGAAGACTACTAGCTTGCTCTAAAGCTAAGGAAGGATAGAATTATTACTACTGTAGGAGCACCTTTTAAGGAATTAGACTATACAGAAATTAAAGCCCTAATTACTAATAGGACATTCTAAGTCCTATTATATAATCTATATAAATATATAGGAAGGATCTTTAACCTACGCCTTATATAAGAAGTTAAGGGCAAATCTATATAACTATACAAGAAATCTAGACTAGTTCTTATAGGCTACTTAGATAAAGAGAAGGAAGAAATCCTTACCTAATTACTAACTATCTAGAGAATAAGTTAACGCCTTCTGCTAGTAATTAGTGCAAGTTTAATGTCCTTATATAATATATAATATAAACTTAGAGACATTACCTAAGTATATATGCAGTCTATAGATAAGCTACTTTATATACTATACGCAAAACTACTAAGGGAGTTATAGAATAAGTTCCCTCCTAATACTATCCTAAGAGTTATATGCCCTTTATATAGTGCAGCTAAATTAGGCTTATACTAGTTTAAGACATATTATAATTACTATAAGGATAAGCTAGAGATGCATATTTCTACGTATAATCCTTATTTATTATATATAGATAAAGGAGAAACTCTTTTTAGTATTACAGGTCTATAAACTAATAACACCCTTAGTATTATTACCTAGGACTTTTTACATAGGGAGGAGGAGGAATTACACAAAGCTAAACTCTGTACAAAGCTAAAGACTATCCTATTAAAGGATTAATCCCTAGAATTTAATAGTAGCAAAATTATATACAGGGATAGAAAGATTACCTTACAGCAGAAGGGCTAAGCTAAACATCTCCGTACGATTAATTTAACAGCTACAGATGCAGCCTAGAAGTATGTTAAGCAGCAGGTAAGAGGCGCGTATATTGCCTCTGTCTGCTAACCTAAGGCTGTATTTAATCTCTTAATTACAGCCTAAATAATAACACCTTTCCCTAAGGATATTAAGGCACTTAATATACGCCTTGCATAGCAGATTAATTATTAAGCAAGGGGAATTACTTTTATACCCCTACAGCTTAACCGTACGAAGCTATTTATCTTTACTAATAGATTATTTGCTAACAACAAAGACTTAAGCTCTTAACTTAGTTTCCTAATAGTCCTAGTAAATAAGAACTATATAGGAGATAGTAATAGCTTTAGAATCTATAGTAATATTATTTACTAGAACTTAGTTAAGTGTAAGAGAGTTACTAGGAGTATATTAGCAAGTAAGCTATATAGAATAGTTAGAGGCTTTAACAGTGCAATTGCACTAAGTATAATAATTTAACAAATTATACAGAACTTCTATATCCCTCTAATCCTACTAGTTATCTATATAGACTTAAAATTATTATATAATTACCTTATTAAACTTAGCATAACTAATAAAAAGAGACTTATAATAGATATTATGTCTCTTAGGGAGTTATACAAGAATTAGAAGATTAGTAAGATTAGATAGATTAATAGCAAGAATAATCCTGCTAATGCTTTTACTAAAAAAGCACTAAACCTAGCCTTAGAATAACTAATTTTATTAAACACATTAGATATTAAGGTAGAAGCTTTTATACAGAGGGAGAATCCCTCTATATAAAACACAGAAGGGTAGATCTAGTATGTATAAATATAGTTATTTTTGTTTTTTTTCTTTTTTCTTTTCCTAGTCTATCTTACTTAAAAATACACTTATTTATGCAATTTTTACATTAATTACTTTTTATAATTATTTTTAAAAGTTAGACAGATAAAATCTAGTTTTAATCTACTAAAAAGATAGCACAGACACTACCTTAGTCCTAAACTCTACATCTCTATTTAGGGAAAACTACTTCTTAATCTATATAGAGCTAAAGGCTCTCTGTATACGCCTAAATAACCTCTGTATAGAATCTATCTCTATCTAAGAATAGTGCTAGTAAGACAAGCCCCTACTCTGCTAGACACAACTGCTATAGGCACTATCTTAGTAGCTAGCTAGAACCCTGCAACTATTAAAAGGCCTAGCACCTATATTCCCCCTATACCTCTATCTATAAGTAGTAATATAAACCTAACCCCTAGATTATATAAGAACTGCATAAAAGTATCCTTCCCTGCGTATAATTCTAGCTATAAGCATCCTAAGATCTATATTAGCAGGAAGGTCTATAATAATATCTTAAGAGGGCATTATAGGAACCCTCTGTAAGGGGCTAAGCTTAAGGAGCTTAAGGTCTAAAAAGAATACTTAAGATTTAATAAAGAGCAGAGTAACGCTCTAAGCTACAGAATATATATATATATACTAAGTAAGCTTCTACCTAAGTCTAGATAATTATATCTCTATCCTAAGCTCCTAAGGGTCTGTAATCTATCTAATATATAAATTTAAGTTATGCTTTTAAGGGCAGAGTCTAAGGGCTACTATAGCCTTGCCTATTATATTACCCCTCCCCCTTACCTAGCTTCTAAGTCTCTAAGACCTCTAGTGTAGGGTCCTCTAGGCGAACTCTCCTCTAGAGAAGTTTAACAAAGTCTGTTTCTTTAAGCCTTAATGTAACATCCTTCTTAGATACTCTATTTATAGCCTTATTCTTATATATATAGAATTATCTTACTTAGAGTAGGTTCCTAGTTATTCTAAACCTTTTATGCAACTTCTAAACTTACTAACAGCTGTAAATTATTATGCAGCCTTAGTAATCTATCTCTATATTAAATAGTAGTTAGGAGTCTCTAAGAATAGTCCTCTTAGCTCTCTGCCTTAGAACCGCATTTCTTTAACTAAGAGAGTCTTTTCTAGGTATTTTTATCTGTCTAAGTTATTACCCTAGTGCAGCTTTTCTTAACAACCTTATCTAACTATTCTAACTTCTCTTAGCTTCTAATTTAATACTAGCGATTCTATTCTTACTTAATAAGGCTTAAACCTCTAACTTCTAACTTATAAATAATTACCTTAGGTAACGTAACTAAATAATATATAGTATGCAGAGTTAATTCCTTTATTATAAGCCTCTTTTACTTATCCTTAGCTAGAGTTGCGTAATTTTACTAGCGCTAATAGTTTGTTTATATCTTATACTTCTTACACTCTTTTTTCTTCCTCCTCCTTAACCTTAACTTTTCTTCTACTTCTGCTGCTTAGTTATTAACCTTTTGCCTTCTCTTCCGCCTCTTACCTACTTAACTTGTTTGTCTACTAACTATCTGCCTTCTTACTATTCTTTACTCCTAATCTAATCTCTTTGTTCCCTTAGTTTTACTATCTCTAAAGTTATCTAAGTCGCCCGTAATAGCTTAAGCACCTAGTTTTAGCTATCCTTTCTCTTCTAAGGGAAAGGCCCCCGTAACTACTCCTTACTCTACCTGCTCCTACGCAACTAAGCATGCTGTATAGTCTAGTCCCTAGACTCTAGTTTATATAGTAAAAGCTACTCTAAAGTCTACTAAAAAGAAGAAGAAGTTAAGTCTATTTAGTACCCTTAAGAAGTATAATGCTCTATTCCTAGCCTTACCTATTTACCCCTCCCTAATAAAGCCTCTTAATCTCTCTGCTAGCTATAAGTCTAAGTCTAGTTAGTTATTTACTATCCCCTTACCCGCCTAACCTTCTCTATCTATTGTGCCTTAGAGTAACACTACTAGTAAAGACTATGCCTATAAGGCTTAAGACGCTAAGTTTAATAACAGCCTTAATACTATTACTATTATAAGTAATTCTAAGATAACTCCTATTAAGGATCTTTACTAATATATTTAGGGTTGTGTTTACTCTGCCTACGCTGCTTACTCTGCCTCTACTATTAACTGCCCCCTCCCTTCCTAGAAGTCTGTCTAGTAGACCTACTAATTAACTATTAATAATAAGAGCTATGCAGATAAGGTAATAGAGACGCTCTGCGCAGCCTATGCCCTCTAGATATTACTTAAGGGTGTTAGCTGCTATATACTCTAGGAAGTCTCTAAGGTTTAGGCTATTACCTGCGTCTACTATGCTGCTTAGTGTGTCTAGTGTGTTTAAGTTGTGTCTAAGTTCCTTCTAAACAAGATTGCTGCCTGCTAGGCCTACGTCCTTTAGTATATTAAGTATAATAGGGGCATCTAGCCTAACTTTACCTCTCTTAATACTTATTATAATATTATCTATAACGCTTAGAAGCAGGTTATAAAGAACGCAGGCAGGAAGCTAGTTAAGGGTTCTTCTGCTAGGGGACGCTTACTGCGCTCTACTGTAGTTTCTAATACTTTTAACCCTACTGTCTAGACTAATATCCTTGCTAAGCTGTCTAATATTAAGTAATAGACAACTAATAACACTGCCCTGCTCTGTAAGAGTAACTATCTGCTTAGCAACAGAAATTACTTCCTCTTTTTTCTTCTAGATAATCTTTATAGGATGCGCATTAATTTCTAGGCTTTTACTATAAGTTTATTCCTAGTTTCTAATTCCTAATCCTTCTAACTATATAGCAGGAGAGCATAGTTAACACTCTAGATAACCTCCCTGCCCCTGCCTCTAACTATGCTTCTGCTGCTAGGCCTTTAACTGTAACCCTAAAGCCTAAGGGTTCTGTTTTTAATAATTAGATAACTAAGATAGAGGCTATTATTATTAGTAATACTAATAATAAGGCTAAGAGTAGTAAGTCTTAGGATGCAGATATAGGTAAGGGTAATAATGCTAAGGGGGAGGTTAAGGAGTAAGTGCCCCTAGTTCTAGCGTCTCTTTCTCTTATAGTTCTAGCAGTGCTTTTTTGCTAAGCTAACTTATTATAAGGTTCTCTATTTTATCTAGGGTTAGGGCCTAGTTAGGTGCTGCGTTATTAAAGCTTCCTCTAGTTTACCTACAGATCTTCTAAGTAGATAGCTAGCCTTTAGGCCTAGTATAATAGGTCTTACTTAGTGTCTCCTTATTTATTATTATAAATTTGCACTAAGTACTTAACTAACTATAACTCCTAGCGCCCTAATCTGTTTTAACCTTATATCTATCCCTGCTTACCTGCGTTACTAGTTCTAGTCCCTGTAATTAGCGTCCCGTCCTTAGATATATATATATCTCTTCTGCCCTTCCTTCTCCTTCCTTCCTTTAACTTACCTTTCTCTCCTCTTTTTTCTTCTAACGCCTAGTCTTTTTATCTTTATATAGCTAGCGTTGTCTCTCTCTCTCTAACCCTACCTGTCTCTATTCTACAGCAGGGATATTGCCTATTACGCAACTACTTCTCTAGAGGCTCCTGCTAGAATCTATCTAGCAAGTTACCTATTTCTAAGCAGTGCAGTGCTAAGAAGTTAAGCTAATTTATTAATGCTTCTAAGTTACTAACGTTTACCTTAGGTTTCTAGGTAGGGTTTGCATACCCTGCCTACTTTACCTAGTATTTAAGCCTGCTTCTACAGCTAATCTTCCTGCGCCTCTTAGCTTAGATCTTGTCTACTCCCTATTCTTCTTTGCTGTTAATTACTATAGCTTTAGGCTGCTAGTTATCTAAGGTTTGCCCTAGGAGGTAGTTATTTAGGGCTAACCTAATCTAATTAATATAGAATACTAGGTAAATACTAGGCAGAACATCTAGCTTAATATTATAACTCCTAATTAGCCTCTTTATAGTAAACTTCCTATTCTTCTAATCTAGCTTCTTGCTTAGATAACTATTTAATAACTATTCTCTGTATTAGAGCTATACCTTATCTCCCTCCTTAAGTACTAGAGCTTCTTATTAGTGCTAGTTTGCTTATTACTCTTATTCTTGCTAAGCGACTGCTATGTTTAACTGCACTATCTTAAAGGTAGCCTTAAACTTCTCTACTATAGCTCTAGCTGCTGCCTCTAGGTTAAACGCACTCTAGTAGCAGTCCTAGGCCTGCTCTTTCTTATCTAGGTTTATTAGGTTAATATTATAACTATATTGCAGGAAGAAAGGGCTTACTCTAGTAGACGTCGCATTCTATCCGCATATTATAATCTAGGCTATTAGGTAATTTAGCGCCTAGTCTAATTAGCTCTAGTTTATAAACGCTCTTAGGTATGCTTTAATTACTAAGTTTATTCTCTCTGTTAAACTGTCTGTTTGCTAATAGAATGCTGTTAAGAGTTGTTATTAGATCTAAAGTAGTTAGTATAGCTCTAACTAGAAGTTACTAATAAACTGCAATCCTTAGTCTAACACTATTACGTCTAGAATCTAGTAGTAGGCTACTACTCTCTCTAAGAAGGCTTTTATTACTATTTTAATCCTAAGGTTTAGTAAAGGGATTAGTATAACGCCCTTGCTTAGCTAGTCTGTAATAACTATAAGGTTGCAGTTCCTTTTGCTTAGAGGAAGGCTAATAATAAAGTCTATAGATATCTCTTTCTATATCCTCTTAGGGAGGGGTAGTAGTTTTAGTAGTCCTTGCTTTAGTTCTCTTTATAGCTTTATTCTTCTGTAGACGTTGCAGTTCTAGATATATATTCTTACGGCGTTTAATATAGCTAGCTAGAAGAAGTCCCTAGTAAAAATCTTATACGTCCCTTCTCTGCCTAGGTACCCTGTACTAAGAGAGCTGTGCGCCTTATCTATTAGCTTTATCTGTAACTCTAGGAGGTCTAGGACCTATTTCTAGTCTCTAAATAATAATTTACCTTAGTAATTTAGCTTGTATTCTGTAAGAGATGTGCTAAGTTTTAGCTTAGGTAGGAACTTACAAGCCCTGCTCTTAACAGCTTCTACAGCTTATTAATAGACTTTATCTGTTTCTTCTATACCTAACTATATTTCCTCTAGGGTAAGTTCTTTAGCTAGTTAGACTAGTAGTCCTTTATTCTCTAAGAACCCTCTAGCACTAAGTATTCTAATTACTAGGGCTAAGGACGCCCTTAGGTCTCTTGTCCCCTAGCTATCCCTGTCTAGACCTACTAGTATTAGTAGCTAGAAGTGCCTTAATTTTACTCTCTTATCTTCTAAGTCCTTTAGAAGGTCTTGTTCTCTTTAAGAGAGAGTATTAGCTCTGCTGTTCTCTGCACTAGGTTAGTATTTAAAGGTTAGGTTAATACTACTTAGGATATTAGACTATTAGATATGCTGCTTGCTAAGCTTCTGTAAGGTTGTAAAGTAGAGGAGGTTCTTATAATCTGTAATTACTAACACGTGCTTAACAGCTCTAAGCTTACTATACTATTCTTCTACATACTTAATTACTACTAGAAGTTCCTTATTATAAATAGAGTAGTTTACCTTAGTAGGGTTATTTTTAGCTAAGAAATACGCTATAGTCTAAAGTTTCCTGTCTTTATCCCTTTAAGAAAGAGTGCCCCTAGTTGCCTATCCTAATGCGTCTGCTTCTAAGATAGTTTCTAACTTAGGGTTAAAATGTGCTAATACTAGCTCTAAGCAGAAGATGTCCTTTAGGTTCTAGAATGCTTCTTATTACTCCTTTCCCTAGGTAAACTTAACTCCCTTGCCTGTTAGTTTAGTAAACAGGGCAGCTAACCCTAAGAAGTTCTAGATAAATATCTAGTAGAAGTTTGTAAATCCTAAGAAGCTATAGACTGCTTTTACTAAGGTTAGAGCTTACTACTTATAGATTACCCTAAGCTTCTCTTTGTCTATTGCAATTCCTTTTTCCGCCTTAATAATAAACCCTAGGTACTTTACTTATTTAACGCTAAACTTGCATTTCTTAATATCTATTTAGAGACTAGCTGCTCTAAGCTTCTTTATTATGGTCCTGACTTTCTTTTTATAGTTAGCCTTTAAGCTAGATAAGTAGATTAGAATATTATCTACGTAGGCTAAGCACTAATTATCTAGGTGTTCCCTAAGCGCCTAGTTAATGTATCTCTAGAAGGTGCTAGGTGCGTTAGCTAATCTAAACAGAGTTACTAGCTATTTATATAGCCTAAACCTTGTACAGAATGCTGTCTTCTATTTATCGCCTTCTAAGATGCAAATCCTATAGAACGCCTGAATTACGTCTACTTTAGTAAACTACTTTACTTTTCTAATCTAATTTAGGGTTTCTTTTAGTAATAGGAGTAGGTACTAATCTTGCTTTGTAATTGCATTAAGAGCCTGGTAGTCTACGTAGAAGTGAAGTCTGCCTCTAGGTTTATAGATAAATAGTACTAGAGCGGCTGCGCTTAAATAGCTTACTTAGATAAAGCCTTTATCTAGGTACGCAGTAAGCTGTTACCTAAGGACTAAAAGTTCTTCTTTAGACATGCTGTACAACAGTCCCTATAGGATCTTAGCGTCCTTTCTACCTTCTTAGGTTAGGTTAATTTTTATATCTACTACTAGACCTCTATAGGGTAGGAGCTTGTTAGACTCTTCCTAGGAGAAGAATTAGAACAAGTCCTTTAGCAAGTCTAGGAGTAAAGCTGTAAGTTCTTCTAGAGTTAACTTCTTTTTTAGAGTAAGGGCCCTCTAGATATTAGCTATTAACGCGGTAAAAATCCCTATAGATCTAGTAGTTTTGCAGATTCTCTGCAAAAGGGCTATAAATGCTAAGGCTCTTACCTGTCTTACACTTTCCTTTAGCTAATAACCCTTCTAGCTCTAGATTCTAAGGTTAGCGTGGTGTAAGAATATTAATTTCTTAGCTAGCGCTAGCGTAACCTTATTCCTCTCTATTTATAGTTTTCCTAGAATTATATTATATTCCTTATCCTAACAGATGTACAAGAATATAGTCTCTAAGTAGCTGTTAATATCTACTTCTACCTTAGCTATTTCTAAGAGCTTTAAGACCTCTCCTCTAAAGCCTATAATTAACTTCTCTCTCTTTAATTTAGTGCGCTGTATATTATTGTCCTAGACAAATTAATTAGAGATAGAGCTATAGCATAAGCAACTAGTGTTAATTAGTGTTAAAGCAAAACTTTCTCTATTAACAAGTAAGTATACTGTAATTAGGCTACTATCTAGCTAACTCTGTTAAAACCTCTTAAACTCCTTCTAAGTTAATTCTGTCCAGGCCTTCTTATTCCTCTCCTGACGGCGACTATTGCTAGGAGAAACTAGTTTTCTAAATAATTATTAGAAAACTCCTTAGCTAAACCTTTAGCCTTATTCTTAGCATTATTACTTTGTCTAGATCTTGCTCTAGTAGGCCTCTTAGCTAGAGTTAACTTATATCTTAACTAGAAGTGTCCTTTCTTACTATAACAGAGGCAGTTACTATCTTTTCTACGCTTTGCGCGTTTTTCTTTTAATACCTACTCTACTTATTACTTCCTAGCTTTCTTAGGTTAAGAGCTATAAGCTTTTATAGGTTCCTAATCTATATTCTAGGCATATTCTTCCTTTGCAGGTTAGACTAAGCCCTTATAATTTACCTTATTCTAATATATGTTTTCTTTAATTCTAAGAACTTAGGCCTGTATTTCCTGAATTATGCAGCTGTTTAGTAGTTCTATAGTAACTATCCTATTAGTAAGATCTAGTTATATTACTAAGAGGTAACAGCTCTTTAGTAATGCGTAGTTTTCTTCTTCTTTAGCTTTAAACGCTAGCTGCATAAACTCTAAGTTAAATTATGCTAGGGAAACCTTACTCTGCTAGCAGAGCTGCATAAGTTTGTTGCGGGCCTTTTCCTTAGCTAATAAGTTAGCAAATTATCTGTCTAGAAATTCCTAAAATTCTTCTGTAGTGCTGTTCTTATTGTAGTTAACCTAGGAGATTATAATCTGTGCTGCAGTTCCCTCTAATTAGCTAAACATATAGTCTACTAGGTACCTAATTAGCTTAGCATTGCTCTAGAGGTTGTTCTTTATCTAGATTTTCTATCTAAGGTAATCTAATTAATCCCTACTAAAGGATGCTAGGTCTAGTATCTTAAGCTTCCTAAATATTACTCTAGTTATTAGGTCTGTAGATAAGAGTAGGGCCGCTGTTAGAGGTGTTGCTAAGGGAGTTAGCAGGGACTAAGTAAGAGTCCTAAGAGCTGCTAATATGGCTGTGACTAGTTCTTTAATTCTCTCTATTCTAGCTTTTGTGTTAATGTTGGCAGGTCCTTCTCTATTAAGGGTTCTCTATTCCTTATTAAGTTAAAGGATTTTATTAAGTAAGGCGAGTTTAATTATTACTTTGTTAGCTAGAATTTCTCTCTAAGTAAGGTACGCCCTTAGTTATAAACTAATATCCTCCTGCAAGGTTCCTTCTCTTCTTAGT
>MU005770.1:879519-923281 GCA_010093715.1 Pleomassaria siparia CBS 279.74 | reverse complement strand
CTTCTAAGGGCAGAGTCTAAGGGCTACTATAGCCTTACCTATTATACCCTCCTCTTATTATCCTGTATATATATAAATTAGCTCTATACATACTTAAAATAACTCTATACAAACTTACGTTAATAGATAATCTATGCATAAAGGCCCTATTAGCAGGCTAGCTAGTTAGAAGGGTAACCTAAATCCTACTACCTTAGATAGGAACTACATGCAAGCTACTAAAGATAGTGTAGTTAGCATTACTAGTAGTAGCTATAGTATTACTATAGGCTTAGAGCGCTATTATATAAAGTTTAGAATAGATTATATAGAGTTTAAGTAGAAAAAGTTCTATTTTACTAGGGTTAGCTCTGTATAAAGTAAAGGGATTTCTGTACAAAATATAAAGCTCCTTATATAAAAAATTCCGTATAGAGATAATAAGGAAAGATAAGGAGGGAAAACTTACCTAGTAGTAGTAGTAGAGGTAGTAGAGGTAGAGGTAGATAGGTGTAAAGGAGATAGAGGGAAGGCCTCCTTATATAGGCAGGAGGCCTACTTAGATTTCTTATTTACCTAAGATATCTCTATTACCTATAAATTCTAGGAACTTAGTACAGGACCTAGGAACCTAGTATAGAAGAGGGGGTATAAATAGAAGGCCCTTATATAAAGGAGATTTCCCTATTATATAAAAATTTCTTTTTATTATGCAAAGATTTCTCCCTATTATACAAGATTTCTTAAACTTTACCTTCTCTTTTACCCTATAATTCTAGCTAATTATATAGTGCTAAGTAGCTAGTAACTCTTATTTACCTAAGGGGGAATCCTAAATCTCTAGTTACTAGTATTAATTAATAAGCCTTATAATCTATATAAGCCTTATAATTATAATTAGCCTTATATTCTTAGAGGCCTAAGCTCTATAGAATTTATATAAAAAGATAGGGGACTATGCAGAGACCTCTAAAAAGGGAAGGTTTAATTAGATAGATTGCTTCTGCCTACATAAGAAGATAAAAAGTCTAGGTAAAGGGTACTTTAGTAAAAATAGAAAATTGCTAGTGTCTGTACTATGTACAGTAAATTATATAATAAGATTACGTAATTAGGTTACATAACCTAGCCCGTATAGAGAACTTAGTCTCTATACTAAGCCTCCTTTACCTAATACTTTTAGATAGATAATCTAAATATAATCTTATCTTTCTACGCGTTTACTTCTATGTAATATTACATAATCCTATCTTCCTTACCCGAAGATAGCCTATTCAACATGCGCCATATATTTTACATTTTTTAATTGGTTGGGATGGGTAGAGAGTTTGGTCGGATGTGGGCGGATGGGTGTGGTTGGGTGTGGTTGGGTGTGGTTGGCCAAGGGTCCCACGGCTTGAGGGTGGCACAAAAGGTCCTTGAATTTCGCCCCGTTGGATGGTTCTTGTACACTTTTGTTCTACTCCGTACATGCAACGACATGGTTGGTTGCTTGGAGCAAACAAGAGGCTTAAATAAGACCACGATGCATCCATCTTGCTGTCCCACTATTAATTATATTATACAAACGTTGCTCTCCCGCACATTGGCTTCCCACTATTAATTACATTATACAAACGTTACGACGTACTCTGGCTTCCCACTATTAATTACATTATACAAACGTTACTCTGGCTTCCCACTATTAATTACATTATACAAACGTTACTCTCCCGCACATGGGCTTCCCACTAGTAATCACATTATACAAACGTTACTCTCCCACACATCGGCTCAAGGTGCGACAGAGGGCAAAGACAAGCAAGACAGACATGCGTACTATTAATATGTTAATCGTGTACCGAAATATGTAAAGCATCGTTGGATTGGATTCGAGGGCCGCATTGGGGGCCCCCTTGAGTGTTCCTGAAACATGGTGGCATTGCCGGTCACGTTTTTGCATTTCCGGCTGTCGTCATGTAACTGTAGTTGGCTGGTTGGGGAGGGCCCCCTGAACCTGCGTGCGTCCATGGGGCACGTCAGATCTGTCCGGAACTGATGTTGTACATACGATGATGGAGTGGGTTGGCAAGAGTGCTCATTTATGGAGATTGTTGATGGAGGTGGTCCATGTACATGTTTAGAGAGAGAGATGTCGATGTCGATGTCGATGTTCTCGTTCTTGTTCTTGTTGGGTGAATTGCTGGTGGTGGTCGGAAAACGGTTGATCCAGGACCACGGGCCGACACCACACTCCTCTCATCTTATTAAATGCTCGCGGCTTGTCATCCCCAGACATCGGGGACTTCCTTGCATGGGCGCGGTCGCGGGTTCAGGCAGATCATCATTCCGAGGGGGGCTATATATGTACGGAGTATGTACTGTATGTATGGACATTACATCATATGTATTAATGTACATACTACAAAGGTTGCAAGTACAGGGGGATAATTACTAGAACGGTATGGGGCACAGACACCCAAGCTGAAGGCTGAAGCTGTGACAGGTGTGCAAGCCTGCCGACACCCCAAACACACACGCGTTTGATGGTCTGTCAACTTAACTATGGTAGTCGTCAGGGCATGACCCCGGTGTCAGCTCCATGGAACCTCTTGTAATACTTGCGACAAGCCGTCTGCTTGTCCGTCAAAGTGAACACGACGACTCCTCTCTCCTTTTGCTCTCTCTCTCTTTCTCTCGCTCTCGCTCTCGCTCTCTCCTCACACACACTCTCTCTCTTTTAACGAATCCTCCGTCCTTGGATTTTAATGTTCTACTAATCCGGTTCCCCCGCGCTTTTCCAACTTCTGTCATTCCTTCGCAGACCATCTATTGATATATACGACAATCCCTTACTTGGATATCAAACTCTCTGCCACACTCCCTTTTAGCATCTCAATACTGGGGTAAAAGTCAACACCAGAATCCCCTACTCTCGACCTACCTGGTCAAATAGCCACCAGAAAGAACACAGAAAAAATGACCCAAGTCATGTCGCAATCAGGCTATGGGTTGCCCGCTCCTTCATCACGACAAGACATTGTCAGCGCCCTATTAGACGGATACGGCAATGACTTTGATGATTCGCCGTCATATCAACTCTCACCAGATTTCAACGAGCTCCCTCCACCACCGCCGGAAAAGGACGATACACCTCTCACACTCATGAACATGAAATTCCAACTAAGAGGTGAGTCATGATGTATCTTCTCGTCCTGATCGTGTCTCGGACGGGTGTTTGCTGGAGTCTGGGCTGGGAGTCTGGGTGAAGCGTGCTCAGCGTTTGCTCTATTTGCTTCACCGCGCCTTTCACCGCGCCTTTCACCGCGCTCTGGTTCCTAGCCACTAGCGTCCATATATAATCTCGCTTTCTCTCCCCTCCTGAGACCCTTTCCCTTTTCTCCTCCAGTACAGTGCTGTGTACTCCCAGATGAACCAGGGCTAACAAATTTCCCGCAGTTGATGAGCCTCAGAGCCCTATTTCGGACTATGACGATCGCAAAAACTCGCTAGACGCTTCACCACCGACCAAAATCGTATATCGATCGCTTTCGCGCAGTTCGAAACCGCGAGAGCTCAAACTGACTGTGAGCAACGGCTCTACAGCTGTCGTCCCGTCTGCGCCGGCTTTACCCGCACCATCCATCATCGTACCTTCGCCCACCGTAGCAGTATCAAAACCGTTGCCAGTACCAGTACCGGAACCAGGATCGGAAGAGAAACAGCCACTTCCGCCGCCGCCGCCGCCAGAGAAATCCACGAGACGCCAGCCATCAGTCATGGGGAATGTGCAGGCCAAAATTCAAAGAGATCGCAAGGACTCGGTGGAATCGCAAGACGTGCAAGGAGCGCTATCTCAATCCCCACCGGTTGTGAAGCGAAAAGCACTCCCGGATTTGAGAAAGTTCAAGAGTCTCGCAGATCTGGGCGTGGGACCGCGTGGCGGGAAAAATGGTCCATTGCCTCCTATGCCAGCATCCAAAAACAGCAGTCAGGATAGCTTTGCAACAATTACCCCAGCATCCATGGCCCAGGAACGGTCATCTAAAGCATCGATCCGATCCCAATCGTCAGAAGGCATATCTCGGAAGCCAGTCCCAGTCCCAGTCCCAGTCCCAGTCCCGGGCCCAGTCATCGTAGCTCAACTTGTCCCAACGCCAGGTGAGCAGCAATTGGACACGACTCCAGCACCGCCAAAGAAGACGTTCACTTTGGGTCTTCCGCCCAATCCACGTGCTCGTGGTCAAGAGACTCCTACTAGTGCAAAGCACGTGCGCGGCAAGAGCAGTACTGGCTTTGATCTAATCAACTCCCAGGTATGTATATATTCCACTCTCCAAACCTGCCCATCTGAAGTTGCATTCTCGCAATCATGATTCGGCTTTCCGAGAGCCGCATCGAACAATGCTAACACTATGTTTCAAAGACGAATACTAAACCCGCTCCGGTTTCGACAAGACCGACAAATCTGACGACGATTACCCCTGACCCGACCCCGTCACCGAACAAGACCAGTGCTGTACAAGCCCAGGGCTCGACATTTCCGGATGCAAATGCATCAATGGGCCCGCAGTCGCCTGTTTCGCCAGTGTCGCTGGACGGTTCTCGGCGCCCGTTCAGCTACGAAGCCGTTGAGCAGCCAGCCCAGTCTTCACAGGTTCAACAGCCGTCACGAGCCCGGTCGGCGCAGGAAGTTCAGTCAGCATCACCAGTCTCTCCACCGGCAGTGACGACAGCGTTCCCACCACGCACCACATCCCGCCCAGGTGCTGCATTCCAGTCGCTTCCGCAAGGCCCAAAGCTGGCCCCCCAGATCCAGATCCAGGCCCAGCAGCAACCGCAACCGCAACCGCAACCACCACAGCTATCCCGCAGTCCCTCACCACCCACCATCATCTCTCCCACATCACCGGCGTTTGCCCCGCCGTTCCCTCGACCGGCACCCAATACCGAAGCCCCGAGCAGCAAACCCGTCGCCCCGATAACCGATGTACACCTCAACTGTTACGCCTCGCACGCAACCCACTTGCTATCGAGGAACGAGTACTTTTCTCAGCCCTGCATGGTGTGCTATGAGAACAGCATTGAGAGGAAGTGGACCTGCACGTGGTGTTATGTGCGTGTCTGTCTGCGCTGCGCCGATGAGCTGATTCGCACCCCGGGACGAAATCTCAGCGTCGTGATTGAGAGGCGAGGCGGTACGCGTGGACGTGCGGCCCGGGAGATTGCTGGTGAAGATGAGACAGAGAGGAGTGCCAGTCGCACAGACAGTTCGCGCGGAGGAACTCCGATCCCGCAGACAGTCATTTGGGAGGCGGATGAGGATAAGGAGGACTTTTCTTAGGGCATGGGTGGGATATGCAAGAAGAGTGGACTGGCCCTATTCTCTGTATTATACTAAAACCCACCTTTTCCTTTTCCTTTTCCCCTCCCCTCTCCGTTGCGGATACACAACGATGAGGCACGTTTGCAGGCGTTTCTGGCATTAGCACTCGCATTGGCGTTGCCCATAACACATCATAGGTTTCATGATGACTTGTGGGAAAGAGTAAAGGCTCGAGTACCGCGGAATATGAGTTGATGACTATAGAAGTTGACATGTTTGCCTTTGTCCTTTTTTTTTTCAGTGAAGAGATTATTGACAATGCATTCAGAAAGGTTTGGACTGGTCAGTTCACGTGACGTTTGTTCGAATTGAACTCTGTGCAGATTGTCACCTGCCACTTTACCGAGACCCTGTGCGATTAACAACAATGTTGGTGAAGAAATAGCAAATCATTGTAGTCGTCAGTGTTTACAATGTAGAGAGGTAAGTAGAGTAGAGAATAATTGATAGAGGGTCCGCGCTAATGCTATTATTAGGCCAGGCGTCGTCAGTCGGTCAGGTCAACTCACAAAAGGCCTTGTTCTGTCCCATCCACCTCACCCCCACAGCTCACTTCCACAGATGACTCCTTGTCTTGCAAACATCTCTTCTTCTTCTTCTTCTTCTACACATTTCCGACCAAAAAATTCGGCACTTCACTGAAACATCCATCGCCCATCCATCTCATGCATACGCAGGTAGGTCGAATCGGACAAACCGTGCCGAATAGGCGAACGAAGCCCTTGTCGTCCGAAGAGCCTCGCTTGCTGTAAGACAAGGCTTGTTGTCCACGAGATGCACCCAATGAAGACATTGTCTTATTAGCAGCTGGGGACACTATTTATATGTACGGCCGCGTGCAGAAGCTTTCGTGATTTAGACGTGTCAGCCGCTGCCTGGTCTGGTGAGGTGGCGCTGCACTGCACTGCACTGCGCTGCGCTACGCTACGTAGAAGAGAGCTATCTACGAACCATCTTCTTTGTATCTTTTCGTTTTCCTTTCCCTCTCCCAATTTTTTGGTGTCCTCGCGTCTGTCTACTACGTCTGCCCATTTGGGATGAGATAAATATGAAGGAAGATACTGTCGAGTCCGTGAGCGCGTCCTCGGATCCCCAATCACCAGGCATCTATCTGCTAACACAGGTTTGTCCAGGCAAAAGGCATCCCTCAAGACCTCATAGTCGTCGCCTCTCTCGTGCACACCTTGACAGATTCGTTCGGCGCAGTCAGCGATCTGTGTCGCAAACTCAAGAGGGAAAGGAGAAAGAGCTCTCGCGATTCTGATTCAGACTCGCCCAAACAACACCGTCGTCCACTATCGCGTAAACGACGAGAGTCAGATACCGAGTCGGATTTTCACGATGCGCAAAGTAGTAAGAGCAGGAGAAGGGGAGAGAGGAGTAAGAGTAGAAGAAGACTCGAAAGGGAGGATGATGATAGTGACGAGGACTCGATAAATGCCTCTTCCGAGCTCGTGCTTGCAGAGTATCAGCGAGGGTACCGTTATCTGGGCAAGAAATTCGCGGACGGAGATTGTATGGCTTACCACCCCAAACCCAAATCCAAATCCAAATCCATAAATACAATACTAACTACTATTACTACTACCAACACAGTGATAGCGCAAAACCAACTCCAAGCACAAATCATCTCTCTCCAGAAAACCCTCCTCACCGTCTACCAAGCATACGCCCTCCACCCTCCCGATCCGCATCGCTCTCCAATCTCGCAACACTTATCCCAGCTCCTACAAAGCACGCGCGCTGCACGCGCTGCATCCATCGAAGCCCTGGCTATGCAGTACCAACGCATGCTCGAAATACCCGAAACCTTCCCGCTTCCACAACTCCCGGGTGGCGGCTTCCCAGCATCAAAGCACAGCATTGCTATCCGCGAGACATTGCGTCCAAGGAGAGAGAGCGATGTGAGTCCCCACTCGTACCCGCACCCGCACCCGCACCCGCACTCGCACTCGCATTCAAACAGTGCGCCGACGGCCTCCAACAGCTTATTCTGCGTCTACGCGCTCGATCTCCAGCACTTCTCGGACCAGCCACTCTCGGACAATTACCTCGCCGACGGCGACGGGCAATGTCCGTTTTGCAAATTCCTTGTCTCTAGCAGGCCGGGAAAGGCGTGGGAGATCGTCAAGGAAGACGATAAGGCGAAGGATGAGGAGAGGGTGTTCTTGCTGCAGCAGAGGTTCGTCGTCAAGTGTCACAGGGAAGGGGGCGGATTCGCATGTTTGATCTGTAGCAGGTGTAGGGAGGTGGATACAGTTTGTGGCGAGGCGAGGGCGCTGGTGGATCATATCTGGAGGGAGCATACATGTGAAGAGTTGAGTAATGATGAGGATATTGTGGAGATTGGTTGATCGATTGTGGCGGACTTTGTGGCAAGGGGGCGTATGAAGGATGGTCCAGCGCTCCACTTGAATAATTTTCTAACTTTTAGGTGTGAAGGGGGGGGGGGGGGGGGGGGGGAGGGGGAAATCGAGACGTCAAGGCTGCTATTACAACGGGAAACGTTGTGTATCCTCCTCCCTTCGATCGATAACATCTTTTGTCGACCAGGCCGGACTAGGACTTCCAAACAACGACAAGTGTGGTCAGATGCATATCAATTAATTAATAAATAGATGGCACACAACACCACGGTCCACAACAGCGAGAGAGAAAACAGTCAGTCAGTACGTGTCATGCATGCATAGACTTCGATATCAATTAATCAAACATACACCATCTCATCAGTCCCAAATAATTATCCCCATCGGATAACACCTGCCTGCTCATCCATCAGGAAAGCATCAACCCCCCCATTCCACTCCACTCCACTCCACTCCACTCCACTCATATGGTAATATCTCGGCCTTTTGTTTGCCCCCCCCCCCAACAACAACAACAACGACAACAACGCCCTTGGCTCGACGGACGGACAAAGGACGATTAATTCAGTTAGGACAAGACTATATATACCAGATATTATAGATTAGTTATAAACCTCACACAAACGGAAAAAGGAACACGAGTAGTATAAAAACAAGACAAGACAAGACAAGACAAAACAAAACAAAAAAAAAATCGACTTACAGCGCCGCACGATGCGCACGTCTTGGTTCCATTACCAGCCGCGCCGCACTTGGGGCAGTTGCTGTGTGCATCGACGAGGACGGTGGGAGTAGCAGCAGCAGTGTACATCATGGTGAGGAAGTTTTTCTTTTCTTTTCTTTTCTTTTCTTTTCTTTCTTTCTTCTTCCAAGTTTTCTTTGAAGTTTTCGTCGTCGTCCAGGAAGGGGGGGAGTGGGGGAAAACAAAAAGAGGTAGGTAGGTAGGTTTGGTGAAAGTCGAGTATATGTAAGTGTACGTTTGTTTTGTCTGGAAAAATGAAGACAAGTGTGTGTGTGTGTGAGAGAGAGAGAGAGAGAGAGAGAGAGAGAGAGAGAGAGAGAGAAAGCTCGATGAAGCTTACTTACAGTAACGATGGATGGAGCGGGGTTGGTGGGGTTGATAAGCAATAATATGTAGGCAAAGAGAAATCACTCGGTCTATGTATTTGTATGTAATGTAATAGGGTGTGTGTGTGTGGGAGCTAATAATAATTCAATGTACGCCCCGGGATGGTGCGTATATATATAGTCAGATGATGGGCGCGTGCATTGGCGGCGTTTGGTAAGGGGTAATGTGATTGGATGGAGGTAGGTAGGTAGGTGGAGAAGAGGGTGTGTGTGTGTGTGGATGCAGTGCAGACAGACGTGGGTCTATTTTAGATAAAATACTATGTACTCGGTGTGGGGAGAGAGATAAGAGAGAAGAAAAGAAAAGAAAGGGTGAAGGGAAAGGGAGAAAGGGCGGGAGACGAAGGGTTTTTCTTCTTCTACTTCGTAAGTAACTCTGGAAAGATAAGATATTAACATGGATCGATTAATCAATTAATCAATTAGATAAATACCTCTATTCTCACCGAGTCCAGTCCAACGTCGTCGCCTTATTTACTTACTTGACGTGACATATAACTTGCCCATTGATGACGGCAAACCAGCCATCCTCCTTCCTCTCCATCTCGCGCCACGTCTGTGCAATCTCTTGCAAGTCCTTCTCCGTCGCAAGTCCACTCTCGATAGCCTTGTGCTTGAATTCGCTCTGCACCGTCCTCTCTGCCCACAGCGAGCACCACCATTCCCTCTCCTCGGGCGTGCTGAAGGTCCACGCCGCAACGCTGGCCTCGATATCGCTCCGGGGGAACCCGGCTTCCATGGCTATAGCGTGTAACCGTTTACCGATGTTGGGATCGCACTTGATACCCTTGGCGACGGCCATGTAGAGATGGAGCCACTTGCGCATGCCGTCGTGTTCGGGGTACCAGTTCATGGCCGAGTAATCGACATCTCGAATCGCGACGATACCCCCGACCTTTGTCAATTTCTTCATCTCTCTCAGTGCCCCGAGCGGATCCTGCAGATGCTGCAACACCTGATGGGCATGCACGACATCGAACCCCCCTTCTCCCACGCCCTCCAATGCGTTCCAGTGGAAGATATCCCCGACCTCGAACCGCACATTCGTCACGCCTTTCTCGGCTGCGTGTTTCCTCGCTTTCTCAATCACATCGGCTGATGGATCGATGGCGACGACCAAGCCCTGCGGAATGCGAGACGCGAGATCCACGGTGATGGTCCCTGGACCGCAGCCGACGTCTAGGATCTTGAGAGAGGGATTGTCGAGGTAGGGGATCAAATGGGGGCACGAGTTCTCCACTGTGCGCCAGGCGTGGGATCGAAGAACCGAGGCGTGGTGGCCGTGGAGATAGGGTCCTGAAGACATGGTGGTAACAAAAGGAGTTTGAATGGCAGTTTGTCTGGGAGACTTGTAAACAATGGTTGAAAGCTTCATATATATATATGGTCAGACATGGTCAGAGCAGTGTCCGAATCCCAGGCCGAGGTCAGGTCCATCCGAAACCGGAGGTGTTATCCTCTTCGTATCCAACATCTTTCACCTTGTCGTGGTGAATGAAAGGTAACCTTGGCATGTGCTTTGGACATATTACATATGGTGACGCTGCGAACAAGTTGCCGACATCGGAACCGAGGATAGATCAGCTCCGAAGTCGGGATTATGTAAGTGTTACATTCACATCTCCACAAATGTGCACACATGAGGTGAGATGATCGACTTCATTTGATTAAACATGTATTCACACCAAATCATCATCTGTGGATAACCATCACGTCTCTTTTGAAATTCGTGCCCAATGCTCTCATTCCTGCCCTCCGAAGCCATGAGCCTCACTTAGTCCACAACCTCCAACATCTGATACGCCGCATGAGACACCGCCTTCCGGACCAAGGTCAATGGATCCATCTTCTTCTTCACAACACTTTCTTCCATCCCATTCTCGCCTTTCACAGCCTGAACCTCTACTTCCTCTTCCTCCTCCGTATCCTCAAATCCGCCTCCCTCCAAGAAAGTCTTCAACATCCCTTGCGAGTACCCTGATACCAAAGCAGTACTCTGATCTTCCATAGTCACGGGCTTATCCGTTCGGTGTCCAGCGAGATTCCAGAAGATCAACTTCGGCATTTCGTACCCTGCGGCAGCGAAATTGGCCTTGATGCGCTCGAAGGCGGACGTCCAGTGTTCGGTACTGCCATTGGCATGGTCGAATTGCATATCACTGAAGACGAACACCTGCTTCACCATGTCTTCTGGCTTGAGGTTGTGCTTGATCGCCATCGGAAGGATGAGATTCTCGAAGACGGCGGTGAAGTTGGTGTTGTATCCCCACGATGCATTTTTCATATACGTGACTTTCTCGATCAGACCGCGTGTATCTTGTTGGCCGCCCAAGGAAACTACAGTAGGTGACCTTGAGAACGTGATAAAGGAGCTTCCAAATGGAGGAGCGGTAACTTCAGCTACTAGCAGAGACAGCCCGATGGAACTATGCATAGGCGTGGTGCCATCCGGGAATGTTGGACTCTTCATGCTGTCGCTGACATCACAGACAGCGATTGAGGACTCCATAATACCAGATTCTCGGACGCGCTGCACCAATGTTTTCCACTGGCCATCGAGAACTTGGCGAAATACGTTTGCTTCTGCGCTGGCCTTGATAGCATTGAAATTCTTCCGTGTATTGATGTACGTCCTCACAGCCCCAGCCTTGAGAGCTTTCTGGATCAACGTGGAAGGTAAAAGAGTGGCCCCAGAGATATTCGCGGATCCAGAAGCAACTTTCTTCGCATATTCGGAGAAACCTGCAAAGTCCTTCTTGATGAATAGCTTTGTGTACCGGTCCATGGCTAGTGAAGGAACTTTCTCGTAGTTGATGTCTTCTGCGAATATATTGGGGTTGTCGGACTTGGCTGTGATGTCTCTCTCTACTATATTTAATGCTTTTCGGAGTGGCGATCCAATGGTCTTACGGTATGCCTCACGAGCCCAACGCAGGTAGAGTTCACGATCTCCAGCATCTGGACAAATCTCCTCTGCATTCGGGAAGAGGATCTCGGCGATCGAAGATAAGACAAACGTATGCTTGTCGTGGAACTCGCTAAACGATGGGACCCATTTGGCTGCAAGAGAGAGCTTCTTCAAGTCCGATTTTTTGCCTGACCTGAGATTCTCGGCATCCTCTTTGAGCTGCTCCGCAAACAATCGGGCAACCGTTAGATGAAGTGCCCGGTAAAAACCGTCTTCTTGCAGCTTCCATTGCACACACTCATTCTGCTTCTTGGTTTTCTCTCTGCGCAATTCCTTTGACTTTACCGGGTCCCATTCACGTTTCCGCTTTCCTGCTGCCGTTTTGTCTGGACGTTGATTGAGTAGCGACTTGTGTTTTCCAGTGACCTTCAACTCATTGTGTGCAGCGAATACCAGTATGTTGAGAATGTCTTTCCAATATCCATGGGACACACCAAATCGCACGTCGTGAGTCTTGTCAAGTCCGGTATTTGAGGTATCTGTTTCATCGGCGTCGATCATAACGAAGTCGTCCGCATCCTCTATCTTCACCTGGCTTTCAGTCTTCTCACCTTCTTTGGCGTCTGGCTTGGAGATTTTCTTTTGAATGACCGGCCGCACCAGCCACTTCAAGCTGGTCAGGAGAGTAAGAGGATGCTTCTCGGCTAACCATCCAAACGCCTTGTACGCCGCGTGCTTATCACTCTTACCCAGGTGAATGCTTCGGGTATTGAAGATGATCTTGAGCGTCATCAGTGCGTCCTCCTTCCAAGCATTCTCCAACAGACCCTCCAACTTGTCGCGAGCAACATTTTCGGTCAGATCGTAGAATAAATCGACGAGATGGTTCCCGGCTGATATGTTGGTTACGTCTGCATTCTCCGTCAACGTCTTGTTCTCGGCAGCTAAATCTTCAGTAGTCCTGATATGAGCTGCATGCTTGTGCAGCCCATCTATAAATGCAGATTTCTGTAGGCGGTCGTTTTTAGCACCTGAAGTAGCTCTCCGTTTGGGTCGACTCCCGGCGTCGGTTGTTGACTCAGGTAATGTCCCTCTGTCGTCTATAATGTCGACTTCTTCTTGCAATGCGTCGAAACTTGGGTTGTGAGCATTTGTAACGATTTTCTTGACGAATTCTTGAAACTCGGCCTCGGGCATGAAGAGTGCAGGATCCTTGGGAAGAAGCACCGGGAAGGTAGAGTTGATGACGGAATGTTTGGTGGTTACGCCGCCGTCTTTCTGCTCTTCAGATGCCATGCTTGCTCCTGCAACGATGCGCTTGTATAGCGTGTCGTAAGACGAAGGTGCAGAATTAAGTTGATGGGACCAGTGTCGCCGAGACTTGCTAAGCAACCCACGGTGAAGTATGCGGTCAAGTTTAGGTCGGTGAATTGACTAGGACGGAAGGGCGAAGGTGAGGGATTCAAGGAAAGTTATATAGCTTATTGGTGCTCTCCAAGATGTTAGTCCTTGGCTTACTTATTAGTTAGATAGCGTCTCAGACTTTGCCCTTAGCTTACTCAGCTGCTAAGTAATTCTTGTAGCTAATAGGGTTAAGTTTAACAGAATCTGATTGGCTAGAAGCATTACTTAACAGCTAAGTTAGCTAAAGGCGAAGTCTTAATACACTACAAAGGTCCTTAGGGTAAGTAACGTACAATATTAGTGCATGCTAATATAACGCTAAGGTTACGTAATACTGCAAAACTTCTACAATCTATCTAATTTTATATAGCTATGTATGTAACTACATATATAGTATGTACTAGATATAAGTTAAGCCTAATAGAAGTTACGCTAAGCACTAAAAGCTGTATATAATTATAAAAAAGCAAGATAATATTACGTAAAGGCATCTTAGTGTTATGTTAGCGTGCACTAACATTATACCTTACTTACCCTTTATACTATTATAATATATTGCAATATATTAGTGCAATACATTAATATATAAAGGCTATAATTAATTAGTATAATATATTGCGATAGATTAGGGCGATATATTAATATATTAATGCTGTAATTAATTAGTATAATATATCGCGATTAATTAGTGCGATATATCGCAATAGATTAGGGCAATACATTAATATATTAATGCTGCAATTAATTAGTGCGATATATCGCGATAGATAGCATATCTAGTTTAAGTTAATTGCCCTTGTAGCCCTCCTTTTAAGTATCCTTATGCGCTATACTGTATTAGGAAGCAACAGTAAATAATTATTAGCTAAAATAAAAAGATACAGCACTAGAAAAATAATAGAATTATAGAGATTTATTAGTTTTATACCTGCCTATACTAAAACGTATAATGTTTAATAATCTTACGGAAAACCTATCTATACACCCTTAGCGCAGGGTAAGGACCAACATCTTGGAGAGCACAATAGCTTGGCCATGGTCACGGGGGGAACGTGCGTTGCTGCCTAGGCAAGTTGATTGATTACTCCACTAGATTGGCTGCTGATCCGCTTTGCAGATGCATTCATACCAGAGAAGGGCTATGCAAGAAGGGCGACATCGCACGCAGTGATTGACGGTTTGCAATGTTGGGGAGATGTTGTGAGGTAGTACCTGGACGAGGTGGCTTATCGTTTACTCATTGGTCCTAGTTAGTAATCTATAGTACCTTTGTAAGCCCCGGCCCTGGAGAGGTGTAGGGGTATAGATGGTGCGCTAATAATTAATCATTAATTATTAGTTGAACATGTCGTCCTAATGCGTCATTCAGGCGAGCAGCATGTCTAAAGGCACCCGTGGACTTTCGAGTTCGTTGTGTAGAATATCTGTTGATTCTATGCGATCAACAAACCAGGGGATTGAACCAAAGGTCAGCTTGTAAATTACTATATACAATGACTATAGCTAGCTTTTGAACTCACGACGAACCTTGCAAGGCTTGTCCCATGCCCCCTAATGTCACCATCTTGGTGGTCATGTACTCCTCGATGCCTAACATGCTTCCTTCTCTTCCGAAACCGCTCTCTTTGATGCCTCCAAACGGCGCCGCCGGATCAGATATGAGCCCAGTGTTCACGCCCACCATCCCCACCTCGAGAGCCTCCGCAACACGGTAACACCTCTGAATATCTCTGCTGAAGAAGTATCCCGCGAGACCAACATCGGCTTCATTTGCAAGCTTGACGACATCGGCCTCAGTATCAAACTTGAACAAACCAGCGACGGGTCCAAATGTCTCTTCTTGAGCAAGCTGCATATCGGATGTCATGTCGCGGATGACAGTAGGCTGGAAGAAATTTGAGCCTATGTCTGGCAGCTTCTGTCCTCCAACCAGGACCTTCCCGCCTTGTTTGACGGCATCGTCCACATGAGCTTGCACTTTGCTGACAGCCCGATCGTGGATGACAGGACCGTGGGTGACGCCCTCACCAAAACCACCGCCAACCTTGAAGTCTTTGACTTTCTTTACAAATGCCTCGGCAAATTCGTCGTAGATTCCGGATTGAATGAACAAACGGTTGGCGCATACACAAGTCTGGCCCGATGAACGGAACTTCGAGGCGATGGCTCCAGTTACTGCAACATCCAGATCGGCATCGTCAAACACGATAAAGGGCGCGTTGCCACCAAGCTCAAAGGAGAGCTTCTTAAGGGTATCCGCGCTTTGCTTCATCAGGAGTTTACCGACCCCCGTTGATCCCGTAAATGATATTTTTTTCACCGTCTTGGACGATGTTAGGGTTTCACCAACCTCGGGTGTATTTGAGAGCGCGGTGACAAAGTTGACGACACCCTTGGGAATACCGGCACGATGCGCAAGCTCAGCCAGTGCAGCGGCTGTGAATGGTGTCTCTCCAGGTGACTTCGCTACGACTGTGCAGCCGGCTGCAAGAGCAGGCCCGATCTTTCTTGTTATCATAGCAGCTGGGAAGTTCCAAGGTGTGATCAGCCCGCATACACCAACGGGCTCTTTGATCGTGTAGACCCTGTTGCCCGCCACGCTTGCTGGAATCGTGCTGCCGTATACCCTGGGGGCTTCCTCGGAAAACCACTCAAAGAAATTAGCCGCGTATGTGACCTCGCCCTTTGCATCTGCCAATGGCTTTCCATTCTCCCATGTTATCAGTTTCGCCAGGTCGTCGGCATTGTCCACCATCAGCTGGTACCATTTCCGTAGCATCTTTGCGCGCTCGCGTCCCGTAGTTTTGCGGAATGAGGGGAGGGCGGCGGCGGCGGCGGCGATGGCGGCCTCAGTGTCGGCGCGGTCCATTTCAGGCATTGTCCCAATGACCTTTCCTGTCGCTGGGTCTGCAAATTCTATTAGCATATTCAAACGGTTTGTATGTTGCTGACGCCATACCAGTGACCTCGAACGTCTTGCCTGATTCTGCATCTATCCATTCTCCGTTCACGTACGCTTGCGACTTGAGAAGGGACTTGTCGCTGAGAGATGGTACCGAGTGTGACATGGCGTATGTTCTTTGAAGTAAGACTGGAAGGTTGTTTCCTTGGAATCTACTCCTGTAGCAAACTTGCCGTGGGATTGCTCGTGTCGCAGACAGTAATGATCGCATGTTGCAGGCGGGGCAAGCAGTGAGGATGGTTATAAATCAACAAGTCGCCACCCAAGCCTAAAAATCCCATGGAAGTCCGGCTGGAAACCGATTTGCCGAGAGCGTGGTGGTGATGCGGATGCGAGTGGATGAGGGCGGGGGATAGCTACGCTTGAATGACGTCGAACGAGCTGCAACTGGGGCTCTTAACCGTTGCGGGACTTTTCCGAGGTGCCCATTCAAGCGTCTAGGGCGTCTGGGGCGTCTCGTGAGAAACAAACTCTACAATGTACATACGTGAAGGAGGGTTGTCTGCAGAAGTTTTGCATCGACGTTCCGACTTCGGCATGGTTGTGCTGAGACAAAGGGAATGATATATGTCATCTATAATCAAGGGCGCTGAGTCTTGACATCGCTGTGTTAGGCGCGTCACATGATACGCGAGCCACCAGACCTTTCAGTAAAACACCAATGATCAAGTCCCAACAGTTCCAATCTTCCTCTCCTTAACCTCACCACCAATATTCCCTGTCCTTTCTTTCAAATCTAGCTCCAACACAACATGTTTATGCATCGGCCCAAACATATCGTTCTCCTCCTCACTAACCACCCGATACCCCTCCTGCTCATAAATTCTCATTGCAGCCCCCAACCATGTACAAGAGGTCAACTGTAAAGTTTCATACCCCTTTTCCTTTGCAAATTCCGTTGTTTTTCTCACCAATACACGCCCAAGACCCATTCCACGCGCTGCAGTCGAAACAAACAAGACCCTTAGCCGCGCTGTGGTGCTTGCTTGCAATTCCGATTCGGATTCGGATTCCAGTGCACTTGAGGGTGGCGGAGGAGAAGATTTCTGAATCAACATGACGCAGCCGAGGAAGTCTCCAGTAATTCTGTGTTCTGCAACCCAGAAATGCTCTTTTGCAGGATTGTGGGAACATTCGTACGAATCTAGGACGCCCGAGACGACAGAGATGAAATGTTGGTTCCAGCCCCATTCATCAACATAGCTTTGGCGGTGGCCCGATATGATATCTGGTATGTCTGTAGTGCGGTAGGGGCGGACTGTGTAGGATGGTGGAGATATAGCGCTGGGAGTCGAGGTGGCCATATTTTGTTTATCTGTAAGTTGGAGGGTGAGGTTGCAGAGATGAGAAGGCTGAACGTGTATGAGTTTCGGTCCAAGGTTCAAGTTGGGCTGGTGATGACTCTTAATCGGTTTTCACTTACTCCGTACCTGTTAGATACTCCTAATATAATCGCCAAGGCACCTTGGCACCATTAGTTCGGTCAAGTCTGGTTTGCCATGGAATTCCACCTGTTGGACACGCAAGATGGGTACAAGTGCAGGTGTGCTTCGTGTTAGGGACGGTAGGGCGTGCCAAGCCCTTGGGTAACACACCACGATATACTGTTCATATCTCTTTACCCTCAACCTCAGAGACAACAGTAGACTGTATAGAGCTGAGATGTCTACGATTACTTTGCTAACCCTACATCATCCAAATTCTTCCTCAAAAATTTAGTTGCCTCAGCTAATCCGTCCTTTAGGACTTGGGTATGGCATACGAATCCAATGCGCACCCATCCCTTGAATTCAGCACCAAAACATTCGCTTCCAGGGACAAAGAGCACTCCCGTTTTCTCCATCAATTTCTCACAAAATTCCACAGAGTCCACGGCCTTGCCCTCGCGATGGAACTTTAGGAATGCTGTCGTACCAGCGAGTGGCTTCACCCACTCACACTCGTCCTCATTCTTCGCAACCCATCTCTCGAGCAGTTCTAGATTCGTCTTGGCGAGTTGTATGTTTCGTGCTAGAAGTCCATGTACCGTGTTCTGGTCCAATGCAAATGCGGCGACTTGCTCGTCTAGTTGGCTTACTGATATGGTTGTAAAATGCCGCGCCTCTGCAATTTTCTCGATGATCTCGGTGTCGTGTGAGGCTACCCATCCGACCCGAATCCCTGCCAATGCGTAGGCTTTGGACATGGAGCCTGTAACAATAGTCTTCTTGTAGCCCATTGAAAGGAGAGACGGTGGAAAGCCAGGGTCCAGGGGTGTGATGGAGTGGAAGACCGGCCGGTACACTTCATCGCACATGATGGCGATATCATGGGCGGAGGCTACGTCGATGATCTCTTGAAGGAGTGGCTTCTTGAGGACCGCGCCGGTTGGATTGTTGGGGTTGTTGATCACGATCAGCTTGGTATTGGGTTTGATGAGTGCCTTGAGATCTTCGATTGAAGGAAGCCATTTGTTCTCCGGTTTTGCGTGCCAGAGGTCCACTGTGGCTCCGAGATGTTTGGGTACGTCATACAGAGATTGGTCTGTCATGAGTCAGAAAGTTGTCGTGACGAAGCATATATGGAGAGCTTTACAGGTAGGATAGTGGCAGATGACATGATCACCTGTCCCGACTAGTGCGTATGCAGTCACATAGTTGGCCGATATGGCTCCCGGGGTACTGATAATGTTCCGCGGGTCAATTGCAACTGTCGACTTTGCAGAATAGAGCCGAGCGAGGTTTGATCTCAGTGTATCAGATCCTCTGATGCTCCCATAGGAAAGAGCATTGGATGTTTGTACGATTTGTACGTCCTTTGTGTCTGAGAGTTCACGCAGCTCGTCGATGGAAATGGAGGCGCAGCAAGTCTCGGCGATGTTGTATTTACATTTCGTTTCGTACTTGTCCATCCACTAGAAGCCGTCAGTCGTTTCGGTCTCGTAAAGGCCATTGGCACATGATTGGACGTACCGACTCGACAGAGAAGGAATCAATCTTGACCATTGTCACGGTATTCCAACCAAGTGAGTGATGTTGTCGTCGAAAAGTCAAGAATGAAATTGGAAACTAAAGGTGAAGGCTGAAGAGGTGTTCAAGATTTCGAAGATGTAGAGATCATGTCAAGCCTAGGGCGTCGAGGTAATTGATAGATCTTGTAACTGGACTGCCCGCACTAGGTTAGCGACCACTCAAATCTCAATCAAGGGTTACCGTGCATAAGAGTCGCATGAACCCGGACCAGCACTCACTATGTATGTATCAGCACAGTTTCCAGTTGGTGAAAAGCGTCTTGCGCTCACTGTTCGCCCTCTTTACCTTTGTAGCCATTGTACCCTTCTGAAGCGACATCGCTCCATGGTCCCGTGACGTGGTGTTTGCTGGTCTCCTGCTGTAAGAGGCTAGACGCGTCCGGTCGTCGGTCTGCGCCTCCCACATCCATCAACCATGTGGAACGCTTGGCAATACGCCAACCGCCATTCATCCTCCTGTCAGCCCCCCACAAATTATCATGCTTGCGCGATAGCTATCGTCGTCAGTCCTCATCTGGCCACATGCACAACAACGCCTATTCATCCTACATCTTTCCCTCCAACTTGAAGCTCTTCCCTCCGTCCTTGCCCGCTTCAGCATCGCCTCAGCATCGCCTCAGCATCGCCCCATAGGCAACCACTTCACTCCTCCGAGTTCTGGTATCGCCCAATCTCCTCTTACGTCCGTGTGAGCGGCGAAATGCGACACATCTCATGGACCGTCTTGCTTTTGGCTTCGCTGGCGCTGGCCAAGTCTCATTCTCCTCCGAAATCTAGAACCTTCAGCAACTACACAGCAACCGAGCTCCCAGAGGCGCTCTTTTCCATATATGATGACCGACCAGACGGCTGTCCTCCGTGCTTCAACTGCAACCTCGAAGACTTCAAATGCCAGCAGTTCGCCGAATGCAGCAAGGCCAACGGCAAATGCAACTGCAACCCTGGGTTTGGAGGTGAAGACTGCTCGGAACCTCTATGTGGCTCGTTAGCAGATGGACGAGACCGTGCGCCGCGAGGAGGAGGAACATGCGATTGCAAAGAGGGCTGGGAAGGCATCAACTGCAACGTGTGCAAGACGGACAATGCGTGTAATGCGATGATGCCCGAAGGAGAAGGTGGAGTTTGCTACCAAGAGGGTCAACTGGTTAACGAGAACTTCCAAATGTGCAACATCACGAATCGCAAGATCCTGGATCAGCTCAAGGATCAGAAACCGCAGGCTACTTTCTCTTGTAAATCAGACACGGCTGAGTGTAACTTCCAGTGTGCGTTCTCTTATTTGCCTGCCGAAGCCAGCTGTTCTTGTGCTAACTACTCTAGTCTGGGTTGATCAAAAGGAGTCCTTCTACTGCACCCTCGATACCTGCGAAGCCAGTTGGAGCGCCCAGACCGACCGAAATATCACCGACTACAAATGCGAGAACATCAAGTGTGCATGTGTTCCTGGAAGAATGCTGTGCGGAGAGGCGGGCTCCATTGACATTGGTGATTTTCTGGACCAGGAAATCAAGGGCCCAGCCGAGTTCAAGTCCATCTCGACTTCGAGTGGGAAAGACAGTGGTAGCATCTTCTCAGAGCCCGCGATGAATGATCTCATCTCGAGCATCTTCGGTGACACCAGCATTTTCTTGGACTGCAACGCGGGCGAGTGTCTTTACCGCACTGAGGTGCCAGGCTACGAAAGGCCCGTGAAGAAGATCAACACCCCTCTGATTGCGGGAGTTATCGCCGGATGCGCACTGTTCCTTGTTGCATTTGTGCTCATCGTCTGGTTCTTCGTCCACAGGGCAGAAGCGCAGCGATGGGGCGCCATCCATCTATCCGATGATGAAGAAGACGAAAACGCAAAGCTCTTAGCAGATCACCGACCGGCCGCCCTTGCCTTTGATAACGTGTCTTACAATCTTGGTAGGAAACAAATACTTACCGGCATATCTGGTGTGGTACATCCTGGAGAACTACTGGCTATCATGGGGGCTTCGGGTGCGGGAAAGACCACATTCTTGGACATCCTCGCACGGAAAAACAAATCTGGAACTACCGGTGGCAACTTCTACCTCAACGGAGAGCGGGTTCGTGATGAAGAGTTCAGGAATGTTATCGGGTTTGTTGACCAGGACGATACCATGCTGCCAACCCTTACTGTTCACGAAACTATCTTGGATTCTGCTCTACTCAGACTTCCGAAAGAAATGAGTCGACAATCAAAAGAACAGAGAGTCGATGATGTCGAACGACAACTCGGTATTTACGCCATCCGTAACCAGACCATCGGCTCCGAAGAGACTGGTCGCGGTATCTCTGGTGGGGAGAAACGACGTGTGGCTATCGCATGTGAACTGGTAACCTCTCCCAGTATCTTATTCCTTGATGAACCAACTAGCGGGCTGGATTCGTTCAACGCTTTTAACGTTGTTGAGTGTCTCGTCAACCTGGTCAAGAACTACAACAGGACCGTTGTCTTCACTATTCATCAACCACGCTCGAATATCGTAGCTTTGTTCGACCAACTCATCCTGCTTGCCAGAGGACGGACTGTGTATTCCGGCCCCTTCGAAAGCTGCCAACCGTATTTTGACAACATCGGGTACCCCTGTCCACCAGGTTTCAACATCGCCGACTACCTCGTTGACCTCACCATGCACGCGGGCACAGCACGCAAGCCTATCGATGAGGATAGCTCTCTGTTTAGGAACGATGGACTACGTACCAGTGCAAGTAGTGCGATTGCTGTCAAATCGATTCCGAGCGTGAACAACATGAGCATTGACACTGGCAGCCCCAGCAACTCAATCTTGCGCCCCAAGGGCAAGCGGAAGACATCCATCCGCCAACAACAAGAGCGTGAGCTATTCACAAGAAAGAAGAGTTCGGCTCCCCCAGATGGTACGATGTCCCCTAAAACCGACGATGAAGCCCCCTACGATCGTCGGGAGGGCAGCAATACTCAATGGTTAAAACTTTCTCGTCAACAAGGTGCGCCGACTGGCCAGATCATGGATGATCCAGATGAGGTACCCCCTCCTGCTGACGGCGGAACCGGCACGAGTCTCGACACCCTTATCGCTACATACGCCACTTCGGATGTTGCTGGCGCACTCCATGAGGATATCGCCGGCGCTATTGCACGAGCGAACGATGCGAACGGAACGCCCAACGGCGATCAAGGACCCAATGGATTCGTGGCAGCTGGCAAACTGAAAGGTTTCAGGAAGGTCGGATGGATCGGCCAGTTCGTCATTCTCTCAAGGCGTACCTGGCGGAACCTGTACCGAAACCCAATGCTCATGCTCACGCACTACGCCATTGCCATCGTTCTCGCCGTCTTTTTAGGATACCTCTTCTACGGCCTGACCGACGATATCAAGGGATTCCAGAACCGACTTGGTCTGTTCTTCTTTGTCTTGGCTCTCTTTGGATTCAGTACTCTAACCATCCTCACTGTCTTCGCACCCGAGCGTCTTCTCTTCACCCGAGAACGCGCCAAGGGATACTATTCTCCAATCTCGTACTTTGCGGCCAAAGTACTCTTTGACATTGTACCACTGCGCCTGATTCCCCCAATCATTTTGGGTGTCATTGTCTATCCCATGACTGGTCTTCTTCCACAATGGCCAGAGTTCTTCAAGTTCATTCTTTTCTTGGCGCTATTCAACCTAGCGGCCGCCGCGATCTTCTTGTTCATAGGTATTGTATTCCGGAATGGAGGAGTAGCAAACTTGATCGGTATCCTGGTGATGTTGTTCAGTCTGTTGTTCTCTGGCTTCTTCTTGAACAAGGAGAGCATTCCTGCGGCGGCCAAGTGGCTGCAATCTGTAAGTACTATCCATCTGTATCACTTTCAGAGCACCATGCTAACAAGTGTCTAGCTTTCAATTTTCCACTACGCTTTCGAAGGTCTCATTGTCAACGAAGTCAAGTACATCAGTCTCATTGACCACAAGTACGGACTCGATATCGAAGTCCCTGGGTCAGCCATCCTCAGCTCTTTCGGCTTCAACGTTCAGGCACTCTGGCGGGACTGCATCGGCCTCGCCGTGTTTGGAGGATCATTCGTCGTTCTTGCATACATCGCTATGCATTTGCTGCTGGTGGAGAAACGGTAGTGTGAAGGTGACTCTTGTGTTTGGCGATTCTCTGTCGAGCAATCTCTGTATAAATAGTAGTATAATTTCCCTTGTTCACGTTCTATATCTCATCGATCTCATTGGGTTGTATCGATACTGTGTTGGTAAGATAATTGGACATTCTTTTGGGCGTATCAAAGGCGCATATATATATTCCGTGCATAGCTAGCTAGGCGTGCCTCCGAATGTAGAGAGGCAAGAGTATAGCAGTACATACGAAATAGAAAGGTTTCTAACCACGAGAAAAGCTGGCTGCAACATGTGAATACTGACTTGCTCCGCATGGTAATAATACCAAACACGAAAGCGAAATTGTCTCACGCGACAGCGTGATCGCATCTCCTCCCTATCATCGCTTAGCGTTTGGAGATAACACCTGAATGAGTCTTTTGAATTAGTAAGCCAGTTATCCCGACTTGGGCAAGTTTCCCTATCCACTTGCTTTAGCGTCGGTGTCTTTGTTAATTAATACATGGTCATGTGCGGGCGTTTCTTTCATCCTTTCCTTACTTTTTATTTTTATTTTTATTTTTATTTCGTCTTGTTACGAGCTCGTGATTTGATTTGAGCCGACGACCCTGCAATGACTGCATCTGCACCTACCGAGACGTCGCCTTTGCTACAGAAGGCGGACGAACACGTTCATGTCGACCAGGGTAATGCAATTGCGTTCGGCGGTGAAGAGCTTCACAATGGGCGGGATGATGAGGGCTCTGGGGAAGAAGACGGAATTGAAGACGGAGGTGATGTCGAGAGACAGACGAGTAATACGACAAAGCATCAGGGCATGCCAGATGTCAAAGCGAAGATGAAGTATATCTTTCCTGCGATAACAATTGGTGTAAGTGAAGAGAGATTAATTGAGGAGAGGCAGTGATTGATAGGACATGGGAATGGGAATGGGAATGGGAATGGGAATGGGAATGGGAATGGAAATGGAAATGGAAATGGGACGGAAAGATGCTGATGTATGACGTAGGTTTTTCTAGCAGCTGCAGACCAGACGCTCGTGATTTCTACATATGGAGTCATTGGGTCGGATCTCCATGCTCTTTCATCTACTTCTTGGATAGCCACTGGGTACTCTTGATTACCACTGACCATTTGGCATGGCCATTCTGCTAATTCATTTGAGAACAGATACTTCCTCACACTGACAGCTTTTCAACCCGTCTACGGCAAACTCTCCGATATATTCGGCCGCAAGCAATGTCTTCTCTTCGCTTATCTCATCTTCGGTCTTGGTTCCGTTTGCTGCGGCCTCTCACGAAACATAGGCCAACTAATTGCTGCCCGTGCATTTGCTGGAATAGGAGGCGGTGGAATGACAGTTTGTGTCTCTATTCTCATGTCGGATGTGATCTCACTCCGTGATAGAGGTACATGGCAAGGTTACATCAACCTCATCTATGCATCAGGCTCAGCAATGGGAGCTCCCCTAGGTGGTCTACTCGCGGATTCGATCGGATGGCGCTGGTCCTTCCTCGCTCAAGGTCCGCTATGCGTTGTTGCTTTCATCGCTGTAGCTCTTGCTCTTGACATGCCAGAGCAGGATCAATCGCACTGGCGGCAAAAGGTTGCAAGGATCGACTTTCTGGGTGCATGTATTCTCATCACGGCCATCTTTGGATTGCTAGTGGGCCTAGATCGCGGATCCAATGTGTCGTGGAGTGACCACATGACCATTGGAGCGCTATGTACCACCCCCTTATTCCTGGTCTTTGTCTTGGTCGAGAGATATGTGGCCAGCCATCCATTCGCCCCGTTTCACATCATCCTCAACCGGTCCTTATTCGCGTGCTATCTCTGCAACTTCTTCGCATTTGGCGGCTGGCTCGCCGTAACGTTTTTCATTCCACTGTGGTGGCAGGTTGCTGGCGACCTATCGGCTGCTGAAGCTGGCCTGCGCCTTGTGCCATGCATTGTTTGCGGAGTCTCGGGATCGCTGGCTGGTGGTTTCTATATGAAGAGGACGGGTAAGTACTACTGGATCACGGGCATCGCATACTGCGCACTGGTCGTGGGACTGGTGATTGTCCTATTGTCCTCGGGAGTACTGATGGAGAGTATGGCAATGATGATCGTTGGGACGTGCATTTGTGGCTTCTCGAATGGTATCGGGGTGACGACTACACTGATCGGACTAAGTAAGTTCAGTCAAATACCTACTAATAAATAGTCATTTGACTTTTTGACTTTTTGACTACCAACATCTGAACACTGCTGATATACTTCATCCTCTAGTCGCAAATGCCTCCCACGCCGATCAAGCTGTCGCAACTGCTTGTTCCTATCTATTCCGCTCTCTCGGCTCCGTCTTTGGCATCTCCATGTGTGCAACCGCGTTCAACACCACCTTGCGCAAAACTCTCAAAGTCGCTCTCAACGGTGACAAAGACGCCGAGGAAATAGCTGCGCGTGTTAGAGAGTCGCTAGAGTATTTCAGAAATCTGCAGCCTGAACTCAAAGAAGTGGTGAGGCAGTGTTATAGGCAGAGCACGCAGGCTGCCGTGGTAGTGGGCACGGTAATGGTCTTTGGTAGTGCCTTTTTTGCTTGGTTCGTCAGGGAGAAGAGGCTGGGACGTTGAAGCTAAATCAAGCAGTGTGAGGGGGAGGGTTAGAGGCGCGCTTTGGGTTGTTATAAGTCAAGGGATCATTTGCTATAATCACTACACTTCAAATATACAACAATGGAATCCCCATGACAACCTCGATATACAAAACCACAGATCAAACACCTTTCCCTAAACCGTCAACGTATAATTCGCCACATTCCCCGCTTCTCTAGGCCAAAACTCAAACGTAAACGTCGTCGTTTTCCCCGCTGCTCTAACAGCATCTATAACCGCTGTTCTCAGTATAACATGCGTAGCATCCCAGTCCCACTGCCCGCCGTATGTAATCCTTCCCTTTTGTAGATCAGGAAGGTACTGCGTCCAGTCATCAATCAGGTACAGACCGTCGGATTTCACAGCTTTGACGGTAGCGGGACGTGCTTGGCCTGCCCACGTGATTGGGATGAGTAGGTCGGCGGATGTAGCAGCCAGCTGTGAGGAAGTGGCGCCAAGGACGGGGGTCGAGTATTGGACGACGGATACCGTGAGAGCTGTGCCAGCAGAGAAAGTGAGTGTGATGGTTGAAATGGGGCCAGGAGCAGTCGTGGGTGATAGTAGCGTAGAAAGGAACGCAGCGGAAAAGGTAACATCCTTTCCCGAGACAGTATAATCTGTACCTTCGACGAGAGCTTTGCCGGTACTGAGTTTGGCGGAAACGAGCGTGTTGCCGTTCAGTTCAAAGCCGAGGGTCGTAGCAGCTACACTGGTGTTCTGCTTGTGGTAGATGTACGCAGAGCTCGTCTGTACAGTGGCTGAGCTGTCAGACGTGCTTTCAGGAAGCGTGTTGTCAAGGCCCTTGAGGGCATTCATCTGAATGCTTATAGCAACCGGGTCTCTCCATGCGTGCGCCACGCGGTCGAGTTGATCGGCGCCGTTATCCCACAGTACCGGGAGAGTGTTGTATTTCATGGCCGTGCGAGTGAAGTAGTCGTAGTACTTCCATCTGGCAGCCGTTTCGAGGGACTGGGGAGACGCACTCCATTCACCGATGACGAGAGGGATGTCGGTAAAGTTACCACGGACTGCGGCAATATCGGCTTCCATCGAGGCTTTGTCTGCGTCCGATCCCCAGGTTGTCTTACCCCAAGCGGAGAAGATGAAATCGTCTGTTGACTCGTGTTAGCAAAAAAAGACCCTCCTTGAATGATAAAAGAGAGGTGAAGGGGTAAGAAGAAGCTTACACGGCGCATAGTAATGATACTGAATCGCGTACGGATTCTCAAACTTTGCATCTGGCTTCTCGAACCACTGACTGGTTTTGACCATATCTTCACCCACACCCACCAGCGTAACAACCCTCTTTGCATTGAATCCACCCGCGTCATTGATAGCCTGTAGGAAGATGTTGTTCAGTTTATTGACCTCGGCACCATGCTCAGCGGTCGATCCAGGGATCTCGTTGATAGGCTCAAAAGCCACTTGGCTGCCCTTGCAAGCTAGCTTTGTGCCGATCTGGTACCAGAGTTTGTAGAAACGCTCTTCGATTTGAGTGAGGTTTGCACCGGACGCACTAATGTCAGCCCATACCCACGAGTCATGGTGCACATTCACGATAGTGTAGAAGCCACGAGTGGTGATCATATCGATGACATCTGAGACGCGTTGGAGCCAGATCGGATCGACGGTCCAGTCGGGCGACTGGGATGTGAAGTGATATGCCCATGTAACTGGTAGACGAACACCCTTGAAACCTGCAGTCTTTACGTCGTCAAAGGTAGTGGCGACAACTGGAGGGTTGTTCCAATCGCCCTCGTTCTGTACGGCATCCAGAGTGTTTCCTAGATTCCAGCCCGGCGACATGGCAGCTACGAAGGCGGATACAGAGATGGGGTCAAATGTCCCGGTGCATGTTGTTCCGCCCGACGTTGGAGTGGCTGAAGTACTAGGCTTGACCGATAACGAGGATGCTTTCACAGACGTTGCAAGCGTAGAAATAGGTATTGCAGAGGAGGGTGTGGACGTCTGTGGTGCAGCTTCGCTCACGATACATTGTGAGTAGTCTTTCTGTTTTGTCAGTGACACTTTTGGGGTGCTCAGAAGACTCCAGTCGGCTCACAATCGTTTTGAGCAACACAAGCGTAGCCAGTGGTACAGTCCACATCTCCTGAAAACCCAATACCTCGACCTATTAATACCGTCAGCCAGAATTTCTCCAAATAACAGCGCTGAATCAAAAGGTATCCGTCTTACACTGCTCATAAGGCCCACTGACGGCCAGCGCACCGTGCAACACCGTCGCCATAACACCGCATAGCGCAGGCTTGAAGATACAAGAAACCATCGTCGAGGTCCGAGTCGAATGAAAAGAAACCAGCTTGTCTTTCAACGACATGTGCGTCGCATCACCATATATTTATTCAATATCCCTCAATGCCTCACCCTATGCACAGACCTCGGCTGTCCAAGCCCGTAATCAATTTTTCCCAGGTTCTTTTCCTGTATCCCCGCAAAAAAAAAACGCCATCAAATTCATTAACCTCTACCCCAGAATGACAATCAAGTTGAATCAACCTTCCTAGCTCTTTCATTTACGGCCTAGCGCCATCTCTAGACACACTCCGCCGTTGTCCCGAAATGATAGTACATATTGACCCCAACTGTGCTACTGTCGAGTCAAATACACTCGAATACGATTCGGAACAACTCTCGAAATTTGAAGCACAGACTGGTGGAAATATTACGAGGTTTGGGGATTCGTGTGATACAGAAAAAGTCGTGTTCTGATCGGAATAATGCAAGACCACGGATATATTCCATATGCAGGTCCCGCCGGGCCTGATAGCCATACGAGGCTGGATCTAGGTAAAAACCTCGTCGTGTGATCTTGTCCCCAAAATTGAATCGCTTCTTTCATCTCTGATACTATTTTGGTGCACTTTGTGAAGCAAAAGTGGAGGGAGAATGAGCTCAATAGTCAGGTTGCGAGCAGGATACTCACCGATGACTATCATGTATGTAGAGCAGGTCTGAATTTTTTTTTTTCACTATTCAAGACCGTGTCGTGATGCCACAGATACCAAGGTACGAGTGCAAGCATTTGCTACAGATAGAAGACAAGGGTACAAAAACAAGGCAGGGTGGTATTCGACGTAGCAAAGCCCATCCATTCCACGGTCGCCGCAAACCACGCTGCAAAATCCTCCCAAAGAAGCCCAAGGATAGTACCAATCACACACTACTGCTACTCTAGATAATGTTACTCGCATTTTTAATTTGAACCATCTACTCCTCGAGATAGGACAGCTTCCTCATCTCACCCAACCTTTTCTGTGCCTGCTCTAGCGAGTTTCTGAGTTGCAAGATCTCGACCTGAAGATAAAGATTAGTATACCATCAATGAGAGTGACTGCAATGATATTACCTGTTGTTCCATTTGCTTGACCTTGAACTCGTGGTCGCCCAATTTGGAGTAGTCGACCGATTCGTTCTCGTCTTTGTTCTTGTTGGCGATGATCTCCTGTACCTGCCTCACAAGTGAACGGCAAGCGCTGGTGACAGTCTTTGATGCAGTCTCAAGTTTGTCTTGACTCTTGCTCATGAAGCTTGCCTTGACTCGGCTAGCAGCAACAAGTTGGGCCGTGGAGGCTGCCACATCATTAGATGCGACAATGAGTTGCTCGGGAGAGTTGCGTCCCGAGATGACACCGTCCGCAGTCTCGATCAGTGTGTTTGTTGATGCAGCGACAGCTTTGGCAGCGCTAATGAGACCCTCGGTCCAACGATTGTGTTTTTTATAGAAAGCAGTCTTCGTCATGGATCCGCGACCTTCACGCACAATTTCTTGTTGAGAAGCGGTAGCTGCCTTGATGAGTTGTGCAATGGCGCTGGTAACGGCAATTGCCGCAGCGAGAATGGAATCATGAATCTTCAGCTCGTACGTGGAGTACTGATCTCGTGGTTTCTTCATTAGCTTCGCAAGTCGCTCCGTGGCAGCATCAATGGCATTAGCGGCCTTGGTCAGCTCGCTATCGACAAGGTCCCCAAGATCACCTGATGCGCTCGTGATCTTGCTCTTGGGGGCAAAAGCATCTGCTAGCTTAGAAAGCGTCTGAAGACTGCGGAGAACTTCGGCGTTGTTGTTGAGAACAACATTGAATTTCGTGTCAGTATCAAGTTCGTACAAACGAACTGACTGCACGTTGCGGAAGAACTTTACAGTCGCAGTCGCAGATGCTCGCGCAGCATTGATTAGCTGGTCAGCCTTGTTCTCGTCCGAGGCGAATCGTGTGAGACCCTTAGCATTGCTGAGGACATCTGCAATAGATCCGGAGAACGCGTTGACCGTCTTGATGACTTCGGAATGCGTAGCATTTGGACCATCGACTATGAATGCATTGAAAGCCGTAGCGAAGTCCATGGTACATGTTTGCGCCTTTTCGATTTGCGAGAGCACATATGCGCCAGAAGCATTTTGATTGCCAGCCTGCATCGAAGAGTCCAATTCGTAAAGTGCATCATCAACGCGTCGCACGCCGCTCTGGAGGACGGAATCAATGATGTCGTTGATCTTTTGAAGGCTGTCCTGGATGAATGAGTCGAGGTGGCCGTCAATGGCGCTATCATTGGCGTTTTGATTCAACTTCAGTTCGTTCATTTCGAGCAAAGTTTGATCCATTCCGGCTCTGAAGATCTCAAGCTCCTCTTCCTTGTCACGCAATTGACGCTCGAGATCCGAATCACCGTCACGGTATTTCATCTGCATATCTTCCAAAGCCCGAGTCTTGTTCCGAAGCGCTTCCTCGAGGTCCGCCATCTCTCGATTATGTCGTGAGAGCAGTGCTGAAAGTTCCGAGCCTTTGCCTCGCTCCGCGTTCTCGGCTTTCTCCAGAGCAAATCGAAGCTCACGCTTCAGCTTCTCCACCTCGTCGCGGTGACCACCAGTATTTCGATCTTTGTCCAGAAGTGCTCTGTCTCGCTCACGAATCATGTCTGCAAGCTCGAGATTCTTCGTCTTGAGTTCACGAGACAGTTTCTCGCGAGAATCCATAGCCTCTTGCGCCGAGTTAGCCTTGAGTTGAACAGACTTGAATTTCTGGAGAAGCTGAAGGTGCTCGTGTCTCAATTGTGAGTATAGCTTTGCAAGGGATTCGTATTTCGATCGCCAAGTATTCAGCTGCTCTTGCAAAGCTCGGAGTTGATCATCGCGGGAGGATGTTTGCTGTTGGAAATTGGCATTCATCTGCTGAATTTCTCCTTCTAGAGCCTTCATGCGTTGGTCATATTGTTGCAACATGAGCTGGTCGCGCTCGTACTGCGCTCTTGCATTGAGATTTTCTCGCTCAAGCTCCGCAAGACGTCCCTGGGTCTGTTGCTGGTACTGGTCACGCAGGAGCTGCTCCTGTGCTAGACGAGCTTGTTCAGCTTGAAGCCTCTGCTGCTCCTCAAAATCTCGCTGTGCGCGCATTTGGGATTCTTGTTGCTGGCGCTGCGAGAGCTCCCATTGCTCGGCAAGTCTTCGCTGTTCGGCTTCGTATTCTTCCTGTTGCCTCTTTTGATCGTTCTTCCAGAATTCGTTGATCGGTTCTGGGTCGACGGACGGAGCCCGTGGTGGTGGCGGCGCCTCCTCGTTCTTGGGTCGTGTAGGGAGAGCGGGTGCTCTTTCATCGTCCTCGGAAAGCAAGCTCGGGGGGTCCTGTGGCAGTTTCGGTACTGTGATTAGGCTGGTGAGATATCTCAGGTTGGAGCATTCGTAGTAGAACTTGACCAGGCGATAATGCTGTGCATCGTATCGGCCGCGTAGAGGGGAGAGAGCCTCGTCGTCACCAAGTGCTACAAATGTAAGCGCAGATCAATGTGCGTTGCAACATTGTTCTTACTAGTATGCATAGCCCGCAACATGCTTGTGATGAACTTGTATATTCCATAGCTCTCCTGAACAAGCGGTACAAGTGCAGATATCCGACACTCATTGTTAGCGCCGCTTCGAAAGTGCGAGAAAATGAGCTTCTGGAAGGCATCTATCTGATCTTGTAGGGTCATCAGATCCGAGATGGTCTCATAACTACTCCCAGTTAGCAACTCTCTAGAGGCATTCTCTAGAGCCTCTTACCCCTCATTTGGGTCGTTTATTGATTTCAGACTAATGTATTCCTCGTATTCGAAGGTCCCTGTCCCATGTATTAGCCTGCTGTCGGTCCCCAGTTGCATGTATCCCACCATTGAATTCGGGGTGCTGTCTGTGAAAAGCAAGCTTGGCCAGAAGGAAGTAGATATATTCAGAGATCAGAGGCCCGTAACCGCGCATGCCCTCGCCGCTGCCTGCGCCTCGCGACAAACTCTCTAGCCAGTGTATGTTTGCCTGAGCTTCCTTCAGGACTATGGGATGGCCTTCCTGGAGGACCTTGTGGACCGTGATGAGGGCTTTAAACGTCTGAACTTCGTCGGCGAGGATGGGTTGCCTAGAATGTGCACAGGTTAGCTTCTGTCCGCGCAAAGCCGGGGTTGCCATGCAAGTTGGCACAATTGGTCCTCTGGACAACATGGTAGCATCGTTCGACAGTACCGGATCCGCAAGAGTTCTTGGGAGGACACGTACACTTTCATCGCTGTCCAGAACGAGGCCGAATTCTTGTGGTCCCATGTGTACACGATGGCGCTGCGTACATGTTTCCGTTTCGGGGCGGTCTCCTCGACGCTCGTGGCCTTGCGAATGTTGATCGCGAGTTCGGACTCTTGCCTAGGACTGATTGTTAGATTTGTGCCCCACTCTCGGTCCATGGTGGATTGTGGATGTGTGTATGACTTACTTGCCCATGTCGACATTGCGCGAGGAACCGTACAGCGCCATGTCACCGGTTGCTGCTGCCTTTTCGTGAACGCGAAGGTGGTTGCCCCCAAAATATGAACAATGAAGAAGGAATGGATCGAGAAATGGGAGAAGCGCGGAGGTGGAGAGGGTTGAGAATAGGTGGTGGATATAACGATGGACGAGGGGATGAGCGGCGGGAGAGAGAGAGAGCTTCCACCTTGGGTGCTCCGTGCAGTTGGACGAGCTTGAGCCAAGCCTAGATGACGAAGCTCGTCGCAGTACTCCGCTTCGTCTGCAGACAATTTTCTTACTGTCTCGAATCTCGAATCTCGAATTTCGAATCCCTCTACAGCGCATAGGCGCAGCTGCATGCACAATCACCCTCACTGAGCTGTCAACTCGTAATGGAGGGGGGAGCACGAGCTGGTCGAATAGGACTATGCCAAGCTGTACCATTTTCACCGATCATATAGGACAACGCATCCGATCATGAGGAACTCTATGTCATTTTACCGGACTTGCTAGGAACTACATACCGCGAGGGGGAAACTATAAACCCATCGCTACCAACGCCACGCAATGCTAGAAGGCTGAATGTTGCCCCAGGGTGACCGAAATGATAGCAGATGCAAATGCGCATCCATCTCAATACTATACAGCTTCTTTCTTGCTCAGGTACGCCGCCATGGGATCGTTTGCATTTGTTCGTTTTCGGCGATACTCGTCCATTTCTTGATCCTCCGCTTGGGATGTGATCTCCTGCAATGTCCGCTTCCGATCCCCCTTCTCGTCGCTATTTACCGCGTTGGGTACATGTTTCTCGAGTGCTGCCTCCTCTTGCCACGCGATTGCTCGAGGGATTTCGTCCAAGTCTGCAGCAGTGCGTATTCGTTCGGCAGCTTCGAATGCCAGCCTGCCCTCCTCGCCAGTGCAGTATGAATTCTTGACAGTCGAATGACAGCATGCAAAACCCCACTGGAAATTTGACCACCAACTTCCCCAAACCGACGCGTGGTTATTGAGAAGAACGTCTTCAGGGTACTTTGATTTGGTCTGCGTCTTTGGTGCGCCCTTGATGCGGCCCCGCTCGTCGTACTCCACGTACCGCTCGTTCTCCGTAATGGCGAGCTTCTTGAGATTGTCGTCATTGAATTTCTCCTGGCCTCCGTACTTCTCTTGAAGAGCCTTTTGTCGTGCTGCCTTCTTCTCTGCTGCTTCTAGCAGTTCCTTCTTCCGGTTGAACTCGCCAGAAGTGGGATTTGCCTGTAGATGGAGCTTGTTCTTGTCGCCACGTTCCTGTGTTTCCCACGCATATCGCTGTGCTTTTTCAAACTCGGCTGCGTCCCCAGAAGCCTTCATGAAGCCTTCTTCTGCAACCAGAACCGCGGCGTTGTCTGCCGTTGCCCCGCTGTCCACCATGGATCGTGTCTTTGGGTCATATCTTGCCGAGTCTAGATCGAGATTGAGTAGGTACTTGGCAGTGTCTTCTCGCAGTCTTAGGTTCCTTGTCGAAGTTGCCTGCTTCCTGCCCATGTCCGTCTCCGCATCATACTTGTCTCCCTCGCCTTCTTGACCATCGTCGCCCTCGTCGCCAGAATTTTTATCGCCATTCGCGGCCTCCTTCACTTTCTTTTTGATTTCCTCGAGTTCGTTGTATGTCTCAATGACTTGTTCATAGTCCTCAGCATCGTAGCCGTTCCAGCGATCCCGTTTCGCGTCCCACCCTAGTTGCACATCCTGGACAACCTCATCTGCCTCGATGTTTTTCCCAGTCCACTTGGCGCCTGCTTTCCGAGGACGGCTCAAGCAGTCCTTCTTCTTGTGCGTCATGGCTCCGCAATTCTCGCATGCGCCTTTGCGGAACTTGGTCGCTGCCGGTCCGGCTTTCTTGCCCCGGTCGTACCATTTTGAATCTTGCTCTTGCTTCTGTAGACGTTGATGTTCCAGATAATCATTGTTGTTGTCTTCTCCAGACTCGTCGATGGCATAGAACGGCTTCTTGGAGATGAAGGCGGGAATGTACTCGTTCTTCTCCTTGTTTGTCGCAGAGATATCTGCGGGCTTGCGCGGTTGAGCGGGTGGCATGATGGGAAACGGGTTTATCCCCCAGAGGAATCGCAGCTAGTCGGAGGATGTGATGAAGGTTGCAGTGTGGGGAGACAAAGTAGCGGATACAAATGCAAGTGCGGATGCCCTAGCGTAGTAGGGCTGGCTTGGCGATGGATGGATCGTTCCCGTGCGCACGTTTACGCGTCGCGTTTCCCCACCATGCCCTTGTCGTCCACCCAGTTCCTTTCCATCTTCATCATGACGCGCCAGCTTTCGCCGCGTTCACTTCTCGAAGAAAGGTGCAAGCTTCCATCCCATTGACACTGATTCTATACTTGATCACCATGCCGCATTTTATACCCCAGCATTTCCAACACGACTCCTAATGGAAACATTCCGATTCCGCTTGAACTGTATCGATCACTATCAGGCTGTACCTACAGACCTCGATCCTGTGCTTCGATGCGGTGCCGCGCCGTCACAACGCCAACATGCACCTCAAGTACCTGTTATTCGAGTCTTTGGCGCGACTGAGACCGGCCAGAGAGTATGCGCCCACATCCACGGAGCGCTACCCTACCTGTACTTGGAGTACAATGGAAGTGTGGAGAAGACGGCGGGTAAGCTCAAAAATGGCCCTATTATATCTCCAACTCTAACATACCACAGTTGACGCATATATAATAAACCTTCGCGCCTCCATCGACCATGCCCTTGCCGTCACCTATCGACACAACCCTTACGATGGAAAGTCGCTCTATGTTGGACATATTACGTTGATAAAGGGCGTGCCTTTCTTTGGATACAATGTTGGATACAAGTTCTTCCTCAAAGTCTACATGCTGAATCCGACGCATATGACTCGTTTCGCAGACCTATTGTACCAAGGAATAATTCTCAATCAAGTATTTCAGCCCTATGAAAGCCACCTTCAATATCTCCTGCAATGGATGTGCGATTACAATCTGTACGGCTGTGCATATATCGATTGTTCCAAAGTTCAGTTCAGGGGCCCTATTCCGGGCAGCGACGAAATTGACACCACAATCCATAGGTGGCATGACGGATCCATTCCAGACAGATTAATTGCCACATCCGATCAGTTTCCTCGCCAGAGTCACTGCACTCTTGAGGTTGACGTATGTGTTCAAGATATATTGAATCGGCACGAGCTACAATCACGGCCGATCCATCACGACTTTCTGGAGCGCTCTAGTCAAATGAATCCGGGTGACAAATTCGTTCCTTCGATGGCTGGGCTATGGCGAGATGAGACACGTCGTCGAAAAATTCGCATGGGTCTCACTGATCCCTCGAGTAGTCCTTTCCATCCAGACGTGTTGATATCCATGTCGGCCAATCAGAGGAACACAGACAAGGGCGGATGGATACACGAAGAGGAGTACCGAGTGCTTATAGAAGAGATTATTGCTGACGAAAGGGGACGACGCCCTCCTGCGGGATTCGACACTTTTATCAAAGGAGTCGAAGGCGAAACTCGAATTAAAACCGCAATGGAAAGCGTCGAAGACCTTTATCCTGAGAATCTTCAGAGTCAAGAGTCTACCGAGGAAGTTCCAGCTGCTGTTATCGTGGAGAGTGATCTCGATGTACAGCCATTACCAGACGAAAGTGAGATTTTCGGAGAAGGCAGGGAGCAAGACGAAGCGGATATCCAGCACAAATTGGTATCTGAGGAACAGTTGTCGTTAGACCCACTGAGTCTCTCGGAAGAACGTCTTCGTACTTCTGGTGAGGATAACCATATCGGGGAGAAATCGGATGACGAAGATCATCACAGCAATTCGAGCCATTCTAGCAGCGCGCGAAAGCGACATCAAGACACAGAAGATGCAGAGCCGAACAAACGACAACGACTCTTAGCCACGAAACAAAACAGTATTGGGCGAGTCTCATTCCGGGATGTTCTGGCTAATGAGCCTTTTGAGGACCATCATACTAAAAACCAAAAAGTCATCAACGATGGTCCGTCTCGTCCTGGCCAATCCTCGCAATCTAGCATTAAAGCACAGGGAGTTTTTGGACCGTCCACACTATGTTTCCCTGTTGTTAAACATCCGAATGCACCAGAAACCTTGCATCGTCTAAGCCAATTGGGCTACTCAAACTCGCAAGAAGGCCCAAAGACCCCTCAGGTGAAAAGACTCGAATCCAGATCACTGCATGTGTCTCCTCTTACGCCATGGACCCACCAGAAGGACACACCTATCGTAACAAACAACATGATACCTGAGGCCAAAAGTCAAGTTGTGTCTCTTATCAAGAGTTTAGGGCAGTCTTGCAATCACACCTCACGAACCTTTTATTACGGATCACTACCACCGTCAACCGATTTAGTAGTAGACACAATGACGCTTGAAGGTTTGCCTCCGATGATCTATCAAGACGCTTATTACAGCAACGAAAAGGATGTACCGGATCGAGCTCGGGAGTATGCCGGTCGCGAGTTTAGACTGCAAAGTACAACTTTGCCTTACCTACCCCCTTTTGATCCAACAGGAAAATCACCCGCAAACTCTGGAGAGCATGCTCCAATCGTCTTGGATAAAGCTAAAGAGGACGCAATGTACCGCTTGAGATCGCAGAAATGCACTCTCCGTCATTGGGAGATTGCCGCAGCTCCTCCATCTTTCCGTGATGTGGAAACTTGGCTACAAGAAGAATCGAAACAAAATATCAACGAGCCGGCACAACAAGCAACCTTTCCAGAACCCAAGCCCGTGCCCAAACAGCTTTCACAGATCGAGGGGCCTACCCAGAGAAACAAGCACGGTTTCAAGTTCTCCCAGAAGAAAACGTCAACCAGCGTCAAGCATGAAGTTCAATACATGAGTATCTTGAGCATAGAAGTGCATGTGAATTCTCGAGGGTCTTTCGTCCCAGATCCTGCAGAGGATGAGATTCAGTGCATATTTTGGTGCATCCAAGGAGAAGAGGACGCAGCAAACGATCGTCCGAAAGTCGGGATTCTTTGTCTCTCCGGCCAGGATGGTATCGCCAGACGTATCGAGAAGCAGACCGCCGTCGAAGTTCAATATGAGGAGGACGAGCTTGACCTCATCAACCGCATCGTGGATATCGTACGTCAGTTTGATCCAGATGTTCTAACCGGATATGAGGTCCACAACGGCTCTTGGGGATACCTCATCGAGCGCAGTCGGATGAAGTACGAATACGACCTGTGCGAAGAAATCTCACGAATGAAGTCGCAATCACACGGCCGGTTTGGAAGAGAAGCTGACCGATGGGGATTCACTCACACGTCCACCATTCGGGTCACTGGCCGGCATATGATTAACATATGGCGCGCTATGCGAGGTGAACTGAACCTGCTTCACTATACCATGGAGAACGTGGTATTTCATCTCTTACACAAGCGCATACCTCATTATCAATATTCCGACCTCACGAATTGGTACACAAGCCCCAAACCTCGAGATTTAGCAAAGGTTCTAGACTACTTCGTCTCTAGAGTCCAACTCAACCTCGACATATTGGAAGCTAACGAGATCATCCCCCGGACTAGTGAACAAGCTCGCCTTCTCGGTGTCGACTTCTTCTCCGTCATATCTCGCGGCTCCCAATTCAAAGTTGAATCGACTATGTTTCGGATTGCCAAACCCGAGAACTTCATACTCATCTCCCCTAGCCGAAAGCAAGTTGGACAGCAAAACGCACTGGAATGCTTGCCCCTCGTTATGGAACCCCAAAGCGCCTTCTATAGCAGTCCGGTTTTAGTCCTCGATTTCCAATCCCTGTATCCTAGCGTTATGATAGCATACAACTACTGCTACTCCACCTGTCTCGGGCGTATCGTCAGCTGGCGCGGGCGCAACAAAATGGGCTTTATGGATTTCAAGCGTGAGCCGCAGCTTCTGGAGCTTGTCAAAGACTACATTAACATTGCTCCCAACGGCATGATGTATGTCAAACCTACCATGCGCAAATCCCTTCTCGCAAAGATGCTCGGCGAGATTCTTGAGACGCGCGTCATGGTCAAGAGCGGCATGAAGCAGGACAAAGACGACAAAACACTCCAGCAGCTTCTCAACAACAGACAGCTTGCCCTCAAACTTCTCGCAAACGTGACATACGGTTACACGTCAGCTTCCTTCTCCGGTCGCATGCCATGCTCTGAAATCGCAGACAGCATCGTGCAAACCGGTAGAGAAACGTTAGAGAAAGCCATTGCGCTAATCCACTCTGTCGAGAAATGGGGTGCCGAAGTCGTCTACGGTGACACAGACTCGCTCTTCATCCACCTTAAAGGCCGCACCAAAGATCAGGCCTTCGCCATCGGTACCGAGATCGCCACTGCAGTTACAGCGGCCAATCCACGTCCCATAAAGCTCAAGTTTGAGAAGGTGTACCACCCATGCATACTCTTAGCCAAAAAACGCTACGTTGGCTTCAAGTACGAGTATCGCGACCAGAAAGAACCCGAATTTGACGCTAAGGGAATCGAGACTGTGAGGAGAGATGGCACTCCCGCCGAGCAGAAGATCGAAGAGAAGGCGCTCAAGATTCTGTTTAGAACAGCGGATTTAAGTCAGGTGAAAGAGTACTTCCAAACTCAATGTACGAAGATCATGGAAGGTCGGGTCAGTATCCAAGACTTCCTGTTCGCAAAGGAAGTCAAGCTGGGGACATATTCAGACCGGGGCCCTCCTCCACCTGGTGCTCTCATCGCTACAAAACGTATGCTCGCGGATCCTCGGACCGAACCTCAATATGGCGAGCGTATACCCTACGTAGTTATATCCGGAGCACCAGGAGCACGCCTCATCGACCGCTGTGTCAGTCCCGAAACGTTGCTGCAGAACGAGCATATTGAGCTCGATGCCGAGTACTATATATCCAGGAACCTAATACCGCCGCTAGAGCGTATATTTAATCTCGTCGGTGCGAATGTAAGGCAGTGGTACGACGAGATGCCCAAGGTGCAACGCATGCGCAACATCGCCATCCCTCTCAGCAAACCCGACTCCGGCCAAACAGCGAATCTGAAGAAGACACTCGAGAGCTACATGAAGACATCCAGCTGCCTCGTCTGTCGCTCCAAACTGTCTGCCCTCTCGAATTCTGGCTTCCTCCCAGGAATCAACGCCGACGCCTTCGCCATACTTCCCCTCTGCGCCGCCTGTCTTATCCGGCCCGCGCGTACTCTCCTCGCACTCAAGCAGCGCATCTGGAAAACGGAGCAGAGGGCCAAGCAGGTCGATATGGTGTGTCGAAGTTGTGCGGGGTTGGCCTGGGGAGAGGAAATCAAGTGTGATAGTAGAGATTGTCCTGTATTTTACACCAGGACTAGGGAGCAGGTGAGGCTAAGGGCCGTGAGGGATGGCATTGGTAGTGTGATTGGGGTATTGGAGGATCACGGAGATGATAAAGTTGTTGTCGGTCGTGGAAAGAAGCGTGTTAGTCCGGGTGAGAGGGTTAGGCAAGGGTTGGATTGGTAGATAAGTAGTCGTTGATAGATTTGCTACCTTGACTCAGCTAATGCAAACTAACTTCATTTGACCTTCTTTGCAGACATGATATTTGCAAGTATCGTACAGCAAGATCCTGCAGCCCCGCCTCTTTCGACACACCTCATCATTTTATGTGGTTTACATGAAATATGCTGCGTGATAAACGCGATAGAAACCCGCTCTCTGCATCTAACAATGCACAGTGACGGCGGACGGCCCACGACGGCGTCCAGAACGGTACAAATACAAGCACACCACTCCAGATCAAACTTTAATATCTGAACAATGCCGATGCGGGATCAAATAAATGCTCGACACAAGCACTATGCATGTACAATCCAGTATGCAACATCCCATGTGTAATATGCAAAGGGAAAGGAAGAACAGAAGCGAAAGAAGTTGCCCATGATACAAAAGTATTTTCATTCCCTAATAGGTGTAATCCCAGACCATGTACGCCTGCCTGCCTGCCTGCCTGCCAACCTGATCCGTGACTTCGATGGCGAAACATCCATACGCCGAATCTGCAGATTGTATGTAGAAGAACTGGATAGCTGTGAAATCGGATCCATGGTCCGGAAAGGTTAATCCGTCCGGATTATCGAATTATGGAAAATGATTGGAAACAAAGGCCGACCTAGAAAGAGTCGGGAAGCCGGGAGGAATGAAGACCGATCAAACTGTTAGAATTGCCGTACAAAGTCCAGGAGTTATGAACCAGAACAGGACGAGTAATGAGTTCCTACTGGGGCTGGTCGCATCTGCGTTTTCTATGCAATTGGTCCATCAGAGCTTGGTAAGTTATTTCAAGTGTAGTTTGGCAGAAACACTCTAGCTCAACGAAAGGGTTTTAGCCAGTGCACTCATTCCGGTCGAGGTCTTTTAGCACCGTGAGGATTCCAGTTACCATCACTGCCTTGCTGTTGTTGTTGTTGTTGTTGTTGTGCCTGATTGAAGAAGGCCGGGTTGAAGTGAGGTTGGGCGCCGCCGAATCCGCCTGAGTTCCCTATGAAGGAGTAATAGTCAGCACCTGCTTGAAGGAACGCACTCCGAAAAGGGGTGTCGGAATTGTGAAACGCACCCAACCTACCCAGTCCCCCCATCATCCCCAAGTTGCCTCCCATACCCATCATGCCACCGCCCATGCCCATCATGTTACCGCCCATTGGCATATTCATAGCGCCCATGTTGTTCATGCCCATATTGCCGCCCCGTCCGCCGCGGTTCTGCATACCACCGCGCATACCTCCAGCCATCATGCCACCACGGCTGAAACCGCCTCCGCCGAAGTTGTTCATTCCTCCCATGGGGGTTGCGCCAAAATTGTTCATCGGTGCAGGGCTTCCATAACCGCCCATACCGCCGCCCATGTTCCCACCAACGGGACCACCGAAGTTTCGATTTTGGAAGTTCATATTGTTATTGTTCGCTCCGCGGTTGTTGAAGTTGCCCCTGTTGTTGTTGAAGCGATTGTAATTTCCGCCTTGGTTACTATTTTGATGGCCGCTGTAACTACTGGAGACCGCACGATCACCCCTAGTATTCTTCTCGCGGGCTGGAACATCTTTGGGTAGAGTTTTGAATGGGTTGATATGTGGAGGGTTGAAGACAGCCGTTGGCTTCTTAGCATGCGCTTGGTCCTTGTAGATGGTGTCTACTTGGTGCTTGAGAGCAGTGGCAGCCTGTGGAGTTTGCAGCTGTACGTAGATTTGACTGCGTGTAGTGCGTCAGTATCTAATACTTGAATCACCATTCCATAGTAGAAGGGTCCTGACTTACCCTTTACTTTTCCCATTCACCTTGTGCTCGTTGAAAGTAATATCAACGAGTTCATCCTCGCAGCCGCTCTGATTTGCCCATCCACGAATATCCTCCTCGCCGATCCACCAGTTGAGGTCATTGAGCATCAAAGCCGCCGTGGCACCGGGATCAGTCGGACGCTCGTCGTCGTCGCCCTGCTTCCGCTTCATGCCTTGCTGCCGAGGTGCTTGTTTGTGTAGGGCAAGGGCGTTTGCTGACCCGCCAGTGCTGGCAATCTGCTGGGTTCCGTTATCGTGATGCGCGTCTCCGTTTACTACTCCACTCGGAACGCCACTGTCTAATTCAGCTGCCTCATCCGTCGGCCCAGCCTTTACCTCACCAATAGTGTCAGTGGAGTCGGCGAGTTGTGAATCGGTGTGCATAATGGCGTCGTCTTGTTTCACATCTGATTGTTGGTTTGCCTCTGTGAAATCGTTGGACTCGTCGCCGTAGATGTCGATATCGAAGTTGTCTTCGGCTGCCATTCTTGCGGTGAGTAGTTCAAGCAACTAAGTTTAGATAAGCGGTGTGAATGTGTGTGCTCCTGGATTCTTAAATTGGCTTGTAGATACTTGATGTTCCAAGCTCAGTGGACAAAGTACATATAAGTCTGCGTGCGGCGCACTCATCAGCCAACTATAAGACAGACGGAGCCATGAAGGAAATTGCTAATCGTAAGCCACCCACAGTGCGAAATCGGCGGGACCAACAGCGTCGCGCAGAACAGAGGAAATACGTACAATTCCGCTCTTGATGGCTTAGAAACAAGTCCGGAAAAAATGATGCTCAGAGACGTGATGATCCGATCGCCTCTGGCAGATGCGGAGCTGAAAGATACAGATGTGGGAGATGTGAAGCTCAAGCTCGAACAAACTTTTGCGCTTCCTCAGCCTTGCCCTTCAGATGCCAATACAGGGTGCGCGCAACGGGATAATGGCGCGTTACAGGATCCTCCAGCAGCAAGAATATATGTATGGCGCAGGAACGTGCGCTTGAGCAATGAGATGTAGAGAAGATGCTAGGCCTCGCGATCGACGCCAAACTCGCGGTACGGTCCAGCACGATCGACGCGCGTGTTTGATCGAGCAGGTAGCGGGGTGTTGCTTCGTAGGGTCCTATTTAGATGAGCAAGGTGAGTGGGTGAGACAGACCTGAAGAAGAATGCGTTGGGGGCGGTGGTGCTTTGGAGTGGAGAGACAGGAGCAGTCTGTTGGAGGTCGAGAGGAGCTGGGCCAGTCTAGCGCGCGCTTGGCGTGGACTAGGGTCAGGTGATCCGCGGCATCCAGCGATGTGTCGTTTCCGCGTCGCCCTTATTAATTTCTGGGGAGCTTCACCGAGCCCGCTCCCTCTCCATCACCACGCCCACATCGCGAATCACCTCCACGCTCTATACTCTTACAGAATAAGTCGACTCGCTACGCAGAATTCGACCACGCAGACCTTCGACTTCTTAATCTCTCACCACCCGCCGCAATGGATCAAGTCAAGGAGTTTGCCGAGTATGTCGCATAAGGAGAGGATGCACATGCTTCAGATCTAACAAACACACAGTGTACCCCAAGAGTTCGTCCGCGATGGCGTTCAATTTATCAACCGATGCACAAAGCCCGACAAGCGGGAGTTCCTGAGTCGGTCTCCCCATCACAAATCGAACCGCAATCTAACACTACCCAGAAATCTCACAAGCCGTCGGTGTCGGTTTCCTTGTCATGGGCGTCATCGGCTACGTCGTCAAGCTTGTACACATTCCCGTAAACAACATTCTCGTCGGCGGATCATAGGGCGATAAGTTCATTGCTTTCTACGGGG
>MU005770.1:812607-879504 GCA_010093715.1 Pleomassaria siparia CBS 279.74 | reverse complement strand
GTTGCTTTATTGCATGGGCCGAGATCGAGATCGAGAGGGAGAGAGAGAGAGAGAGCACGCATCGGGGTGACCGCATTGGTGCAGGGAGGGCGGACTCTTCACGCGCCCAGGCCTGGAAAAACGCTGTATAATACGGACATTGGGCAAGCGGGAGTTGAATTATATCCAAATTTACATCAAGAGCATGTTGCCATCCGCGCTCAACCAAGCATATCCACGGAAACGAATGTGTGGTCGTGCTCGCAAAGGTACAAACCAAGTGGCCTAATCCTCATCTTCCCTGTCATCAGAGAAGTATCTTGGCGTTCGGTTCGGTCTTTGGTAAAGCCGTTCGTCGTGTTGCAGCTGAGCGTTGACTCTCCTCCCCACCTTGGGTTCTGCTTCATCTTCGTCAATTCCATCATTCCACGTGTGCACAGTGCATGTCCCTTGTGAAGTTCCCCAGCCATTCCAGGACGTGGCTACAACAAGTCAGCAAAATAGTCGATATCAATCGTACCACGCAGTACTCACCAGCAATGATGGGAGCGTTCGGGTGCCAGCTCGCATCACGAACGCACGTCATCCAGCTCCCACCGTTGCGTCCATAGAAGTCGTAGGTCTCGGCGAGGAGGCTGGGATCTCGCGGTCGCGAGTTCCTAGTTGCCTTGAGGACATCAACCTTTCCGGCCAAAGTTGCGTCGAGGTTCCAGATATAAACTGAACCGTCGTAACTACCAGAGTAAACGTATCTCGAATCTGTACTTCCGGCGGGTGAGAAGTGACACCGAATCAACGTCTTCAGTACCTTGTGGCCTCTGAAAGTGACTAAGGAGCAATCGTGAGGATGTGGCCGGTATGTACTTTCATCGTAAGCGTTACTCCGATATTCAAAATGCGTAGTATGGTCTGCAGTGTTGACCCTGTCGGCTTTCTCCTTGCTCATCATTTTTCGTAAGTCCCAAAGTTTTGCTGTCTGATCCTTGGCGTTGCTGAGTACATATCGGCCGTCGCCCTTGCTATCAACATATGTCAATCCTTCAGTGTGACCTAAGAACACGCCGGCTTCTCGTCCATCGCCCATACTTCGTCGATCCCAAACTTTCAATGTTGTGTCGTCGGAACCTGAGTAGAGAATGTGAGGTGATTGTGAGTCTCCAAAACAGACCGCGTTGACGTCGTCGTCGTGGCCAGGTATCCGCAGAATGGACTGTCGCCTCTCAATGTCATACACATACACGGAACTGTCACCGGTTCCCGCTACGATTTCTCTTCCGTCGCCAGAGAAACGTATTGACCATATACCAAAATACGAGTGAAATCTTCCAGGGTTGTGTGGGCCAATATTTGCGAAGTCTAGCAGTGTTGGGTCCGAATTGTTATCCGGGTCCGTTGGTGCCAAGCAAACAATACTCCTAATCGAACTGTATGCGAGAAAACGGTTGTCGGGGCTGAGAGACGCATCTGTAATCGTCCATTGTCCATAGGGATATACGACCGACTGTGAATTATTAGAATCATTGAGAACGCACCATGATCGAAGTCATATCCATACCTTGTAGTATCTACAAAGATCGTCAGTCTAAGTTCTCGAAGCGGGAGTTGATTTCAACCTACTTCCAGTGATACGGATTAGACGTATCATACATCCTTACCCGAAAATCCTGAGCACACGAAAAGAAAAAGTTTCCGTCATCTGAGAACTGCCCTGAATAGCACCTCGCGTTATAGTGAATGATAGTATCAGCAACCGACTCCGGGATCATATCTTGCTTCATCACCCTATTAGCATTCTTTTGTCGACCGTTGCTTCCAAGACCTAATTCCCGCCGCATCAGGTTGTATACCAGCTTCTTCTTCCTTTTGATAGTATCTTCGGATCGGGAACTAGATCCAAAGTTTCCAGTATCCATCAAAGTTTGACCTGCCTCGCTTGGAACCTTTTGGAAGGCCTCCTTGCCGCGATTTCGCCTCCTCTGGGGGAGTATAGGGTCATATCCGTTGCTTGGTGGCCCCTCGTCCTCTTCCTCGTCATCTTCGACTTCTGGGGCCCGAGGGTTCCGATTCAGGGAGGCTCGCGCAGCGTATGTGGACGCGAAGATGCGTCCGATGCCTTCATGGCCAAGTAGTTGCATGATTTGGTCGCGGGTGACTGTCTACATTAGCTGAGTTATCCGCAAGATTATCCTAAACGCCATACTATATATCGGCCCTCGATGGGCTGCCCCTGAGACTTCAAGTTGCTCGTCCTCATCCGCATCCGCATCTTCATCATCTTCGTCCTCTTCCTCATACTCAATCGCGACGTCGAGCGGTATTCCAAGGCTCTCCGCCGCATCTATGCATAGTCAACACTTGATGTATGCCACCAACACCAACATGCAGCTGGTTACGCCTGCGTATCCTACCATGGTAACTCAAATTCCCCTCCTCGTCATCCTCGCTGTCCCCCAGTGCGGGCATATATTCTGTGTCGTCATCTTCGTCTTCCGTGTCTTGCCAGAACGGATCGGCAGGATCGTAGACAATTGCTCGGGGATCGCTCTCTTCAGCGATATGCGTTTCGGGAGAACGAGGGTCGCTCATTGTCGCAGACAAAATGGGCAGAGGTGTGAGGGTGGGCAAGACGCAAGCAAGCATCACTGATCACTGATGTTCGGATAACAGCTCACTACTAGTTTCTTAACCCCGGCGCTAGTGCAGAACCGAGGTTCTAGCAGCTCAAATCCAACGATCAGTTCACAACTCCACAGAAGAGAACACGGTACATGTAATTATAACTCATAGAAAGCAAATTCCTATTCCATAGCATACCCAAACCCATGTTTAATCACCAAAGTACCCCACCCACATGTCATCATTCGGCCCCATCCCCTTCTCAATCCCCTCCCGCCCACACAAACCCTTCACATCCTCCGGCACCGTCCACCTACTCACCACCTCGTGTCCCACCAAAAACTGCATCAATAGCCCTGCCTCACTGTGCCAACTTATATGGCAATGAAAACTCCAAAATCCCGAATTATCCGCCACAAATCTAATCAGCATCCACCCAAATGCATCCACACTGACGGTATCCCTGCGCAAAGGATTTTCGAGATGCAGACTAGAGTGGAGAGAGGGAGAAGGGTATCCTTGACCTGATGCCAAGACGAAGAATTTGTAGCCGTGTAGGTGAAAAGGGTGGCTTCCGTCGTCGAAGTTTTGTATGAGGATGTCGAGGACGTTGTGCGTGGGTGTTTGGTAGACGAGCTCGTGGGAGGGGGCAAAAGCGAGGTTTATTCCGGAAGGTTGGGCGAGAGAGTTTAATACTGTAGTGTTCTTGGCAACGTAGCCGTCGATTAAGCGGTTAAGGGAGGGTGAGCTAGCGGATGCGCGGTAGGATGTGTCGTTGAGGAACCCGCGGGATAGTGTCCAGTCGCCAATTTGGAAGCTAGACCGGAGATACACCAACTCGTCTGCTTTTGCGGGGGCGCGAACAACTTCAACGGGTCGGAGATCGGAAGTGTTCAGGTCGCGGCATTCGACTCCGATGACTTCGGGCCAGTCGAGACTTTCAGGCATTGTAGTGTTACCTGAAGTCCAGTACCGCAACACGCCTCTGACCTCCTCTTTCAACTCTGGATTCTCGTACGCAAAGCAGTGCGTCACCATCCTCGCCCTCATCCAATACAGACCTTTGTTCTCGGTGGGAGGAACAACGATGATACTATACCGCTGCGCTGGGTTGATATTCACACGGTGGATGGACTGCGGCCAAACGTCTGTGCCATCTACCTCGGTGATCAATACCTCATGCTCATCGATCTGTAGCTGGAATTCGGCGAAGGCACCAACGTTTATGATCCGGAGACGAGTGTTCGAATTTGGAGCGAGGTCAAACATGGCGTTTGTTCTATCTTCGGAAAGGCAGTTTCGGTTTGGTAGCGCGGAGCAGTCCCGCATGTTGCGTCCATTTATCACTGCAGAAGGGGGAACCGGCTCACTGTTCTCGGATCCGGGAGATAGGTATTGCATGAGCAGCAAAGAAGAGAGATCATAGTAGTGGTCTGAAACGAGTACCACTCGGTCCTGACTGTACGGAACTTTCTGCAACTTCTTGTCGTCTCTTGAATGTATGATTAGAGGTCCAATCAAGCCATCAGAAGCCTGCACACTCATATGGGAGTGATACCAGTACGATCCAGACTGTCCATTTACTTTGAATCTATATGTGAAGTCGTGATTCGGAGCAATAGGGCACTGTGTTATTCCAACTGTACCATCCATCCAGTTGGTCCCATTCTGATACAAGCCGTGCCAATGGATAGACGTGGCATTTGATCCCCGATTCTTCACATGCACAACGAGTTCGTCGCCTTCGTTACATTCGATCAAGGGACCTGGAAACATGGAATTGATGAGGATCATGGGGCGGTATACACCATCTGGATTGAGAGTGTGTTCGGCGATCGTCCATGTATACTCTCGTATTGTGGGCGGTGCCTCGACGTCCCAGGTTGGGTCTAGAATGTAGTCCCTTTCGGGACGAAGCTGTGCTGGGATGGGTGTATTTGTTGTGACAGGTTCGGTATTTGTGTTTTTGTCGTGTGGGACTAGGAGAGAGTGGATTATGAAGCCAGCTGTCCATGCCACTAGGAGGGCTACAATGAGGATCCTGAGCCATGAAAAACTTCTCCTAGGTGTGTGGTATTGTGTGCTTTTGGTCTCGTCATCCCAATCTAGCTCTTCAATTTCTAAAAGTCGGCCGGAATCGTTGCCTTCTCCCATGAGGAGTCCGAGTCGCTCTTCCCCATCTTCCTTCAGAAGTCCTACTCGTGCTTGTTCACCTCCGGGACTAGGGTTGCGACTTTCGCTCAACCAAGCATTGTGGTAGCCATCCATCACGCCACCCTCCACTTACGTCACGTCAAGTCAGACCTCTGGAGAAGACACCCCGCACGTGTTTGAAGTCCAAGAGTGGTGGTGGTGATGGTGATGGCAGCTAATATCACCTACCGTTGTCCGTCCCTTTCTTCGATAGAGTTACAAACGTACATCTCTATCAGGACAAGCGAAATGCAAACCGAGATCCGAGAAGATCTAGGTAGTGACCACAAACATGTCATGGTAAACGTACTTGAGGCACATTCCCCGAAACCGTTAAACACAAACCAAGACTTGCATGTGCGCTATTTGCGCAATCTTGCCAGCACATCTATGTATATATTGACCACCGCATATATACCTAGACCTTGCACCGACCAACCAAGGCCAATCATGATGTACGCACGCGTAAAGTGGTAATCGCTGCCACCTGCCTCATAGTGCTTGATTTGCCCTCTCCATATTAAAAAAAGTCTCATACCCCGCTGCACTGGGAAACATCAAATCAGTAGCGCATCCCTACATAACGCTGTGTGTATTGCCTTCAATATGTACATTGAGGCTGGTGGCGGGGAACAAGTCCTAAACTGTGTATTCCATCCCAATTCGATTTCGGCTGCCAACGATACTGGTGTCGTGGAGGTTCAAACGGACTGAAAAGAAACCCACAGTCATGAAAACTTACAAAGGTAAGACGCGGGAGTGTTGCATATGTGGGAAGGGATGATGCATGGAGTGGCCCCGCACGCTAATATCAAAGCAACGACCAATAGTACGGCTTCCACTGACCAGTCTCTCATCTTGCTTGTCATCTGTTGTCGCTCTCAATCTTGACAAGAAAACATTGTCGAAATCTGGTATCTTGTTCTCAGAAAACCGGTCGTATTCATAAAGCCCCAGTGGAGAAGCCCCAGTTGAGAAGACTCAGTTTGCAAGCCACAAGATGGTTTCAGCGCTCATCCTCACCTGTGCGTTGCTTGCGAACCTCATATCGGCGGTATGGATAAAAGGCAAAGCTTTCGACCGCTTCGCCGTGATATGGCTGGAAAACACAGACTATGACCTCGCAATTGGAGACCCGAGCCTGGCATGGCTGGCAAAGAAAGGCATCACTCTTACCAACAACTTCGCCGTCACACACCCCTCGATGCCGAACTATATGGCTGCGATATCGGGTGACTATTACGGCACCAACCACGACGATTTGACCTTGATCCCGTCCAACGTCTCCACCGTCATCGACTTGCTGGAAGAGAAGGGTATCAGCTGGGGAGAGTACCAGGAAGACATGCCGTACACCGGTTTTGAAGGAGAGGAGTATAAGAACCAGAAGACGGGCGCGAACATGTATGTGCGAAAACACAATCCTGCGGTGTTGTATGATTCAGTGGCAGACCAGAGTGTGAGGTTAGCGAAGATCAAGAACCTGACGCAGTTCAACGCCGATTTGAACGCAAACACATTGCCTCAGTGGATGTTCATCACCCCGAATATGACGAGTGACGGTCATGATACCACTGTCACCGTTGCTGGAACATGGTGAGCTTGTCCAAATTGCGGGTCTGACTTGTGCTGACGTGTTCTTGTTAATGTCAGGAGCCGGGCCTTCCTCGAGCCACTCCTCGCCAACAAGAACTTGATGAACAATACCTTGGTCTTAGTCACTTTTGACGAAAATCATACCTACACAACACAGAATCGCATCGTTGGCATCCTTCTGGGAGACTCGATACCCGCGTCTCTGATCGGCACAACGGACGATACTTACTACAACCACTACTCGGAGATGGCCAGTGTACAAGCAAACTGGGGTCTAAACACTCTGGGACGTTGGGACGTCGGAGCTAATGTTTTCAAGCATGTCGCGGAGCAAACAGGAGACACGGTGCGTAAGTGGTCGAACGAAGTGCCCTTTAGTAGCATGTTCTTCAATGTCAGTTATGCCGGGCCATTGAACAACAAGAACACATTGAAGACGTGGGCGGCGCCGACTACCAATGGAACATATGCGGGAAGGAGCGTGGCGCCGATGGTGGTGAGCACTTGGGGTCATCTTGTGTCCAACTATTCGAGTTCGTTGGAAACTCCAGATGGCCTTCACCCAGATGTGGGGAGGACATGGATGTAAAAAACATGTTGGACAATTGCTCATAAGAAGATGTTGAATCTTCATACGAAACAATGTAGGGCTCAATCAGCGCTTTCCGTGATAGTCATTAATACTGCAAGGTCGAGTTTGCGCCATTCCATTTGTACGCGATTGATGCTGTTGTCTGGCCTCGAGACGCGGCACATTGCGGTCCATGGTTGGTGTATTTAGTTGTATATTCTAAAAGGGTGGACGAGGCGATATATGTAGATAGATTGCATTTTGATTGATGCCAGAAGTCATCTGTCGAGGCAGTTTATCCAGACCTGAATTATGATTGGATGCTTGGGTTTGAGGGGTAAATGTCGGCCTTGGTATTGCAATTGATCTGGCCTCAAATCTCGGGATTTTATGCAGACTGCGGAGCTGGGGGGGTTGTTACACGGGCGACCCATTGATTGGAATTCTAGGCAGCCCATGACTCCAGCTGACCACCATTATCGATCGACAGCCTTGCGCAAACGAATGTCTTATCGTCGAATCTAGAAGGGCTGGGTTGAGCAACGTGATTGGTGCGAGGGTACAGTATGCGAAATTGCCACAGGAGGGGTCCACGAGTTCAAAGGTTCATGCTGAAAGCTTTGTTAGTTTGGAAAACATACCCTTTGTAAGCTTCTGGTCTCGCGCGGCAAGGGTGGTTGGTACCCTTGTATACAAAGTAGGTTGCTGCTCTTCACTCGAGAAAGAAGGCCCTGGTTGAGATTACTGTTATGTAGTTTGTATTGTCGAGAGGTTGGTTGATGGTAGTTATAGTTGGAAAGATTATAATTAATAACCCACCTACCTGCCGCCTTTCTGGTGGAGCGATCAGCTAGCCACGGGCGCGAAAAAGGAAAAAGAAAAAGGGTGGTGAAAGTGTCAAGGTTAGAAAGATTTTGCTCGTAGTAATAATTACTGTATCTGTACAGAGTATATGCAGATAGTGTCGGAGTGTCAGGCATTAATGCGATGAGGCTTGCGCTTCGAGTCTTGAATAATGCGCGAGGGGATGTGCGCAAAGATCGACAGCGTTTGAGACGGCGGGTCTGGAAACGGCGTTGCGTGCTGGCTAAGGAGCACATCCAGATCAGCAGGCGAACAGGCGCTTCCCCTCTTTTGTGCGGATTCACGGCCGTCGCTGCTGGGATGAAGCCGGGAGATGGTCAGGAGAGAGGGCTGTGGTATTTTAGTATGTATGAATGATGGGAGGCGACAAACGACGAGGGACGAGCGACGAGGAACAAGCGACAAGCGACAAGCGACAAGCGACAAGCGACAAGCGACGGGCAGCGGGCAGCGGGCAGCGGGCGACGCGTACATACAAAGGATATGTAGGTGGGAAGTAGGAAAATCCCAGCACTGAACGAGGGACGTGGACGGGGGACGTGGACGGGGGACGCGGACGGGAGACGTGGACGGGACGTGGATTGACGGGACATGGGCGGGACACGGGACGAGGACGAGGGCTGGTGGTGGTTCCATGTCCGTATCCGCTGGTTCATGGGGTTTTTTGGTGCCTTGTGCTTGGTTGCTTGGTTGCTTGGTTGCTTGGTTGCTTGGTCGGCCTTTTGCTGCATGCGAGTGGAGCGACATACATGATCACGTTTTCTTCTCGAACAAGGGAAGCAAGTTCGCGCTTGGCATAGGCCCGTGCTGAATTCCATCGAGGCCCGCCAATCCGTGTCATGTGTGATGAGCGTGAGTGAGCCCTGAACTGTCTGTCCAGTCCTCTCTCTCTCTCTCTCTCTCTCACCTCTTCTTGCGACTCCGAGTAAACTCATCGCGCATCCTCATCGCGCAACCTGTCCGCACTTGATCCTCTGCGATCAGATGCTGCCAACCCCAATTCCATGAGGAGAGCGATCCTGACGCCTGCTCTCTTCCAGAGACTCCCCCCCCCCCCCCCCCCCCCCCCCCCCCCCCCCCCCCGCGCAGCGCCCTCACCACCACAGCAACCGTCTCGTGACCCCCAATCGCCGGAGTCGACGCCGTGGACTGCGACCCATCTCTCCCACCGGCCTACTCTGCGCATCTCCATTGTCCATTGTCATCCTTGAACCATTGCGCCCCTGCGAAACTCTCCTTGCTCTCCTTGCTCTTCAAGAACCAGCTCGCCTAAGCACTCCTGCCGCAAGCCGCGCGACCGTCGTTCCTATCCCAGTAACGCCCTCTCTCTCTCTCTCTCTCTCTCTCTGTCGCCATCCTCGTCTGCGCCTTCCCATCACCCCTACAAACCCACTCCACTCGCTCTGTCGTGAGCTTCCGTTGTCGTTGTCTGCTCAGGTCCCCCCCACCTGTACACTCTCTACTACAGTTTGCGCTGGCTATCCTTGAACGTCGCCGTTTCAAGTTCCTCTCAGATCAACAACGAGCACGTTCCCGAGCCCATCTTCGCTTCCCCCACGTCGACCACGGTCTATCCTTCTCTGCAGCTCCATCGCCCGACGCCGTTATCCACCACTGGCATTGCCAATTGATACCCCAGTCTTGAGCGACAGTACCGCTGCTCAGCACCACAACCCTTCTCTCGCCAGCCTATACGCTTCCCGACCGTCACCCCTCGAGACGTCACCACAACGACATCCACACTTTCATTTTGCGACCACTATACAATTCCTCCCCACAGAGCGGGAGGCTCCACGCAACGCTGCAGGCCAGGGTCCTCTGGTCCCAGCAGTCAGAGTGGAGACAATGGAACATGGCGCTTGCAATGTGATATACATTGATCGGCGCGCAAATGATGAGCATGTACGGAGAGAATCGCTGTCCAATTCTCTTGCTGCCAGGACAAGTACAGGAAGCGTGGCACCTGGATACTTTACTTTGGGAAAGGTACCACCTGCTGAAATACATGCCAACGTCGAATCCATACTCTCGACTTTCAACGAAGGCAAGTGATGACGTCTTCAACCCGCATGATGCACACATACTGACATTGCTCTTCAGTCCATATCTGCAGATCAGGTAGCGCATGTCTTGCCAAAATATCCCAGTTGCAAGACTCGGCCAAAACAAATGCACCGACAATCGTTCTGATCGACATACCGTATGACGAGGAACAGCGCATGAGGCGCCTGTCGCGTGAACCCAGGACCCCATCGCCCTCGGCTACTCGATTAGCGAGAACAAACACAAACGAACCGGATGATATATATGGAATGCATCTGCTTACGCACATCTCATCCGAGATACAATCCAAGAACTTTTCCAAACTCGTAATCCCCGTGGTAATATTAAGTGGTTTAGATCGCGATTGGGCCTCCGACACACTGCCTTCACCAAGCGTACATGGATCCCAGGTTCTTACCGACACTGTCCGTCTTGTGCGTTATCTGGACGCTGGCGCAGTCGATGTTTTATCGAGTCCAATGTCAAAAGACGGCGTGCATGGCTTAGCTATACATGCCTATCGCGTTCACAAGGAGGTGTCTCGAGAGGAGACTGGCTTTTTACTTGCTAAGAGAAATAGGAAATTGTCTTGGGTTGGTGTCAACGACGAAAAACCTTACGCTTACCTCCGTGAGGCCATGGTCTCCACTTTAATGGGTGGCATCTGCAATCCCGAGAGTGTTGGGGATTCATTGGATTCAACGTATGAATTCCCGGACTTGCTAAGCAATCTCCCTCCTAACGTTTTCTAGGGATCTCCATGTAATCCAAGTTCGACGGGAGGCTGCGGCAAACGCTATCGGAACGTGGAGCTTCTCCGCGCACGACTTCACCGATGACGAGCTGGTCTACTGCTGCCTCTTAATGTTGAAGCACGCCCTTAAGATGCCTGAACTGGAACAGTGGAACATGACCGATGGTAGGCCCGCCCTCCTTGTGTGCTTTATTTTCTCGATGCGCTGACTTTTGCTGTCCAGATGATTTGATTGTTTTCCTTCTGGCAAGCCGTACCGCCTACAACGATTTTGTCCTATACCACAATTTTCGTCACGTTACCGACGTTCTTCAAGCCTTGTTTCATTTCCTCGTACAGATTGGCACACTACCACCTTATCCATCAGAAAGTGCGTCGACTAGCGCTGTGCAAATGTCACCCATGGGGCAGCTGTTGAAGCCTTTCGACGCGTTAACGCTTTTGATATCTGCCATTGGACACGACGTAGGACATCCTGGTGTCAACAATGCCTTTTTAGTTGCACTCAACGCTCCTTTGGCTCAGCTGTACAATGACCGTTCTGTTCTCGAGTCTTTCCACTGTGCCGCCTATTCACAAATCCTTCGTCGTTACTGGCCTCGGGCATTCGAGGATGCCACTATGCGGAAATTGATGATCAACAGTATCCTGGCCACCGACATGGGCCTCCATTTCAAGTACATGAGTGATTTGGGAAATCTACAGTCGAATATCGGTCATGATAAGGATGTACTCAATCGCTGGAATGCAAAAATGCGCGAAGAGCAGAAGGATCTTGTCTGTGGCATCCTTATCAAGTGTGCAGATATAAGCAATGTTGTAGGTTGTCACTCTTGATTTGCGTCAGAACGAGCTTGAACTCACAGGCTATAGGCGCGTAAATTTGTCACGGCTGCAAGATGGGCAAACATCCTGACAGACGAATTCAGTAACCAGGGTGTCATGGAGCAGGAACTGCAGATCCCATCTTGCTTATTCGGCGGCCCACCCGTTAGAGATAATCTGATTAAGCTCGGCGAGTCTCAGATCGGCTTCATGAACATATTCGCGAGGCCTCTTTTCGAAGCGGTGGCAGATATTCTACCCGCCATGCGTTATGCCGTGGATGAAATACTCACCAACAAGGATATCTGGGAGAGCAAGATTGAAGGAGAGCGGATAAAGATCCAAAAGAACCCGAACCTTTTACTTGGAGTTCTGGGTCCTGATTATGCAACTGATCCTCCGAGTCCATTTTCCGGAGGACCCTCGAAACGAACCCTCGATGCACCAGTACCAGTACCAGTGAGCAGTAGCTCAACCAGCAGCCAACTCAGATTGATCTCAGCAGAAGAAAACGGACGACGAGCATCTGGAGGCTCGGTATCTGCGGGATTCACCTCTTCACGAAGGTCTTCGTCTGGCGCAGGGCTTCCTGCAGCCAAATCCCTGACGTCACACGAAGATCAGAGTCACTCAAGGCGAGGGAGCGGAGATGCTAGCTTGACCGCGATCCTCATAACAGAGACTCCAAATGGATCGGAACGAACGGCAAAAGATGGGGATCAAGGCACCGGACCCTATTCCGCCCCTCCAGGAGATCGAAAAGACACATTGGTCAAAGCATCTCCCACAAAGGTAGAAGGAGAGAAGAAGGGTGTCAGGCCAGTCACGGCACCTTCGTCAACCAGATGCAATCAGGGTAAGAATCCTCACCCGCACAATGCTCTTTCCTGCCCGCCTTCGCGGCCATTTGGGACAGGCCCTGACTTTGATTCAGCAACAAACCTTTTCCCCATGCCACGCATGCCCTCTCAGAGTCATTCGGAGATCGACCTATCGCAGTCGGCAAACGGGCACCTAGATGGCCCGAAGCCACAGCAATGGGACTCAAACAAAGTAAGCGGCGACAGCAACTTGTCCCAATCAGATGCTTCACGTGACGCGAATCGAAGAAGTGAGTGGTGGCGATCAGTGAGCTCTAGGCGACGCGCGCGAGACACGAGGAACGGCGACACTGAAGCTGGGGGTCAGCAGAAGGAAATGATGCTTGATCCAACCTTGTCCAACACTTCGGATGCTATTTCGCCTACAACACCTAGTCCAGGCAGGAGCCGGGCGGGAAAGTTGAAGAACTTCTTCAAATGGAAACCGCGGAATCACCAGGATGAAGAGAAACAGCTCTCGAGTTTTGGGAGTTCCGGACACCTGCGAACACCGCCCACAAGCGATCCGGGTCATTCGGCCAACAGCGATGATTGAATTTATTCTACTACAACCTCTTTTCTATGTACTTTATAACGCATGACCTAATGGAGCTACGAAAACTCCGAGTAACGCACTCGCACCGGCGATATACTGCTCTCTGCAAACCGGAGAAGGTTCTCGACTCGACCTGGATTTCTATTGTTGTCGAAGAGGATCCGAGATCATGGTCAAAATTTCCTTCTCGTCTGTTCGTTGTGCATGGCCTTTGGGTTATCTTACTGGCCGATGCTTTGTCTTTTTATTTGCCTCTCGCTCGTCGTTTGGTACCTCTTTGCATGTCCAGGTTCACTCTACTATGCTGCATACGATTGATCGGATTTCCTTGACTGTTTCGCTATTTTTGTTGCTTCTCGCGAAGCCCTAGATTTGGGACTGTGCTGTTGGACGTTGTTGACCGCGTGTAATGCATTCTAGGGCGGATTTCTTTTCTCTGCGTTTTCGGTGCAATATCAGTGTTAAAGATCAGACGTGTGGCAGTTTCCCTTCTTCCTTTGGGTCGTCTACTGGTAAAAGTATTCATTGGCCGACGTGCCGTGGATTTCTCACCTTCACACCCTTCTTTGTTGATTTTAGGGGTTTAGCCCTGGGTGTGGCTTTTACGGGTGGTGCGCTGCACTCGGTGGTAGCGATGGATTTCGGGGTAGGAGTTAGATGGACCGAGAGGATAGGACTCAATATCCTTGACGGTGGAATGGGATAAGGCGGCAGCGATATGGACAAGTGTTGCTGTATGAACTACGTAATGAATTATCTTATCCACGTGTTTATTATACAAGGGCCTTGTGTCGTGGGATTGTCTCGACAAGAGCCATGCATGCTGCAGGCGACGAATGGCATTTCTTGTCCTTGATTGGGTGCACCATCATTCTCTTCAGATGTATTAGTAAGTGACATGGAGTGTCTCAGTGTTCCAAACAGCCATGTCTTTTCAAAGTGGTTTTTCTATCCTACATGATTTAATGTTTTTCCTTGTCCCATTTCCTTGATCATTTTCTCATTCCGGCGAGAATCTTGACCACGTGCGGCAGTACCTTGTCCACATTCTCACTTGCCCTGACGGCCTCCCTCCCCGTATTCTTCCCATGTTCCACGTCGTTGAAAAATGCATCTTCGCCGCGAACCCCGCCAATGTTCAATATAGCAATCGGCATCCCCTGCTCCTTTGCCCGCTTCACCAGGCGCCACGCAGAGTAGGTCGCCAGACTACTGCCCATGATGAGGATCCGAGACGCCGTGTCGATGGCTACTTCGGCAGCGGTTTTAGTGGCAGATGGGATGGATTCGCCGAACATGACGACTGCGGGCTTTAAGATGCCGCCTTGGGAACCGTCTTTCCATGCCCCATCCCTGTCTACTGCTACACTGACGACGCTGCCATCCGATCCTCTCGGGAGTTTCTCTAGACATTTGGGACAAGGAGGATATCTGAATGTGCTATATGGCGCGTCTGGGACATGTACGTCGCCGTCGGGGTTTGTCCTTAGGCCGCGTTGGCGGCGCTCGTCGGGATTTTCGGTGTCGAGAGCGCCGGTGGCGATTATTTCTGCTAGAAATGCAGCCCAGGCCGGGTTGAGGGAGGAGAGCTGCTTTTGAAAGGTGCTGCGCGGGTAGAGGTTGTGGCAGGAGATGCAGACCAAAGACCGCAGGAAGCCGTGCAGTTCGGTAGTGGGGAGGTGGGGGTGAGCGGTGGGGTGGAAGGAATCAACGTCTATAGCATCGTTATTAGATATATATATATATATATATATATATTCATGCAGCATTAATCAAGGAGAAAGAGAGAGGGGGAGAGAGAGAGAGAGATAGAATAAACAAACTCTGTGTAATGACCCTCTTCACGATCCCCAGCTGTCCCAGTTGTCCCACAGCTCTGTGCGTAGCATTGGGTCTCGCCTTGTGCAGATTTGTCCAGCCCAAGAAACTCCGGGCCCAATACCTCTTCCGTGCCTCATGACTCTCGCAGAACTCATTGAAGTAAATGGGTTTATACTTTCGATTCAGCGTATACGTGCCATTCGTGCCGCGATAGTCGGCAAGCCCTGATGCGACCGAGATGCCCGCTCCGGTGAGCAGTACGGTATGATCTCCCCTGGTTGCTCTCGGTTCCGCATTTCCGTTACGGTTCCCAATTCCAGTTCCCGACACACTGCTGGCACTGTCATCGTGAGTGCTGTGTTGGTGGAGTCGCGGAGAGGGTGGACTGGACAGGAAGTCTACGAGGGCTGCGATGGCTCCGGAGGCTGTGGCGGCCGTTCCCGGGATTATGCGCGGTGCGGGGAGCGGATCGGTGTAGGGGACTCGCAGGAGGGGTGCACGGGGGGGCATTGCTGGTGCAGGATGTGTGCGTTCATGGTGTGCAGCTCAAGACGTGCGTGCATCTCGCAAGTTCAGACGGGAAGAAGGTTGAAGGCGGGAGGCGGGAGGCGGGAGGCGGAGCAATGTCGGTAATACCCTAGGGAGTCATCATCATCATCATCATCATCATCATCATCATCATCATCATCATCATCATCATCTTCATCATCTTCATCTTCATCTTCATCATCTACATGTTCATCATCTTCATATTCATCTTCATCATCAACACAAGGGACGGGAATCGTCATGGATTTGTTTAGTACCATCGAGGTCGTGAGTCGTGATTTTTGGTTAGTGGGAACCGTGGGGCTAAGCTTCTGTGGGTTTGGTGGGCAATGTGGGTGGGAAATGTGGGCTGCGGGTTGATTGCCGAGAAGAGAGATCTGGATAAGATGAGATGACAGGACAGGGGGTCACTATTTTTAGCAAACTTGTGACCTCATGCGGGCGGGTATTGATCTTGATCGTTTTTGGTGTGTGTGTTTTTTTTTTTATGGGGCGCGGGAGGGAAGAAAAGTGAGGATGCGTGTGCATCAACTTGAGGGACGGCTAAGCCGCCATGTTGTGCGACCGTGAAAGAAGGAAATTACTCGAGCGAAAGCTGTTCCTTGGACACAAGAGGTTTGTTACTAACGGTAGATCATTGGTTGCATGTCTGCTGCCATATTACCGCCATCTTTCAAAGACACACATGCAGTCGAGTTGGTCGAACACGTGATCCTCGATTACCGCATGTGGCGTATGTGTGCTTGCTTGAGCACTTATCCCCACGACAAGCGAGCGCCCGGTCAGACAAGAAGAAATGTAGGAGAGAACAAGAAATGACAACTTCTGTGAGGAGGAAGTAAAGAAAGCTAGCTGACTATAATAGAAATCTAATTGCGCAACCCCTATCCGCCTAGGCGAAGCATGCGACAAACATGCATGCGTGTGTGCATGCGTCGTGTTGGTTACTGGAAACCTTTCAAAAAAGAGTGCGAAGACTACTGCCTGTGATAGCCAGCATCGTGGAAGCGAATGTCCTCATTATTTCCGTCTCCTCCCTTGATTACGGTGAATAGAAATGTGATATGCTACATGCTGGTATGAATTACTGTGAAATAGCTCGCCACGCGCCATGCCAATGCTCTACTGCCAATCATGAGATAAAAACGCCGAAGCGACTGAGGTAAGCTAGCCCAACTCTAGATGTGTGGTATAGATGAAAAGGATCGTGAGGGTCGTGAGGGATGAAAGCGTAAAGAAAGGAAAGTCATGAGGATGAAAGGGTGAAACCGAGAAAAGGAAACGGAGCGAAGAGGCTATTGGCCCGAATGGTGATATTGGTTGTGGATTTGGAGGTGGTGTTGCGGATGGGGACTAGTAGTATATTGCAGCATAGATTGGATGCTAGGTACTCGGCCTTGTACCTGTACCTGTGCCTGACCGTGATGGTGTAAATGTGCGTCGTGGAGGTAGTCTGGTTGAGGAGAATCTTCCAGGACGTCTGAAAGTGGCTGGCGGTCGTCTGATTCTTCTTCTTCTAGGTCAACGCCGCTGTCATCGTAGGCACCCTGTTTCTTCTGGGCGGATCGGTAGGCTTGCGTAAGGTTCTTCATGCCCTTCTCCATGCACTAAGAAGGGAAATCAGTCGACGTTGATGGATATAGTGTCCACGGAGGAAGCATACCTTTTGCTCGACAAGCGTCCATTTCTCCCCAACTTTGGCGGCAAGAATGGTCCACATGTCTCGCCGCACATCCATATATGCTTGGGCTAGCACGTCCAACTTGACACCGTCCCACTGCTCGGCATTTTGACGCTCCATGAGCCGTTCATGCCTCTTGCGGCAAGCGTTTGGCGACTTGGAGGGGAAATGCTTGGGTGCAATTTGATTCCAATTCATGTTTTGAGCACGGGCAGTGATGAGAGTCTCATCGTCTTTCGCCGACCAGGACGAACTCCGAGAGCCTCCTCCAGCTGCCGATACCGTGGTCGAGACCGAGGTCCGGGACAAATGGGCCTTTGCCATCTTTGGCATGCTGATGGTGGATGGTGGATGGAGATGGGAAAGAGGGAAGGAATTAAACCAGGAATTTTTGATGCGGGAAAGAGAGGGGGGAGGGTGTGTGTATTAGAATTAGTGTAGGGCAACGAAAGTGTTGGAGAAGTATGTCAGCGAAAGAAAGGTAGGATATGATTGACAGAAAAGAAACGAAGGAACAGAGGGCTGAGTTTTTGGGGATGGGGATATCTGAGGACCCACTGAGGTCGGGGCCATGGTCTTGTCTTTATACAAGAGGGCCGCAGTATGATGGTACATGCGTGCTCGAGGGCCAGCAGCAAGGTCGGCTCCAATTATGGCCTCGGAGAATTGTGTGAAACAAGGATCGGTTTGGTTAATCGCCGCCAGATGGAGAGCAAAGAGAGGCTCAAAAGGGAGTGAAACTGCAGGCGGATGGGGGCTTACTAGATTGTCACTGGGTGGGCGCTTGTTTGCAAACACATGGCAATGGCCACATTAGGCGGCCTGAGTGGTTCGAGGGGACGCGGCAGGGCGAGGACGAGGGTCCGTGACCGAATACAGAAGCGCCTGTTTGAGAAGTTTGGTGACATTTTTTTTCTTCTTCTTTCCATTTGCACGTCTAATAATACCATTGACAAGCCGGGGGGCGGACCAGGTGTAATAATCGTCGTCGCGGCGGCATGGGCGGCGGCTACGGTGCCGCGTTCAAGACGCACGCTGATTGGGCGATTGGGGGCTGTGAAAAATTATGTAAATAAAGAGTGCTCAGCCCTCAATCATCCATGACTACATTGTACATGATGCCCTTTGTAATTACCCCTTGTATGTACCTATATTCAACATGACCACACACAACCTGCAAAGGTGCGGGCCGTTAGCAGTGCCCCCCCTCCTCCCATCTCGACGGGCGGCGTAAGCTGCAGGCGGGTTAAACTGCAGGCAGGTCACGGAAGGGAAAACATGCGGCGATGCAAATAGCAGCAGATGGTGGAAGATGACCGTTGTTGAACGCGCGGGGTGTATGTAGCCCGTGTGGCAGATGAGATGAGATGAGATGAGATGAGGTGACGAGGTAACATGTGCTGTGTGAATGTTTCGAAACATTAGTAATATTAGACTAATTAATTAATACATCAGTCAGGTACATGTTACAAACTGTATGTACATACATTATGTACTGTACGTCAAACCAGCAGCAGCGCCTCGCACGTGCTCCCGCGGCCCGCCGCCGACCGCCCCCGGAGTGCCCCACTCGATCTCCACTTACATATCACTGTATAAAGATGATTACATGTAATTACAAAGCTATGTACAGTACATACAGTACTGTACACCGTGTACACCGTGTACATAACATAATTACCACACAGCAAGCGCCCGTCCGTCCGCCAGCCCGCCTGATACAACCATGACCCCACCCACCCACACCCTCTTTGCGCTGCCCATGCACTGCTGTGCCGTACATAGAGATACAGCGACAGTATGTACAGCCTCTACTTGCCTCTACTGCCTCATCGCTGTCTGGCCGCCCCCGCCGCTGTAGCTACAGCCAAGACTGCGCGACACAGGGACAGCCAAAAAAGAAGAAAAACAAAACCAAAAGAAAAAGAAAAAACAGGCACCATGTCCGTCCAGCCCCGCCCGCGCAGAGACGTCTTTGTATTGGCTTCGCGCTTCCCAGGACCCGGTGCGGGTGTAAAAATTACGGGATACTCTATGTTTTGATATGCGCATAGTTAGAAACAAAGTGTCACATGACAAGCCTAAAAGGACCAGCAGATGGATTACCATAGACGACACAAGGGGAGCGTACAAAGGTTACAAGGTATACATAATTACCTACCTAGTACCTACCTACCTACCTACCCACCCATCTACATACATATTAGATAGGCATAGCCACGAGCGCAGCCTCACAATCGATAAAAGACGGCATGACGACATGGGGAACACAACCAACCCCACCCGCTTCCCTGCACTAATCTACTTCTATTTCTACTTTGTACACCACCCTGGCCACATGTTTTCACGAGGCTGTGCGCCAAAGTTGAAAGACTTCCACCTTGACAAATTTCTAGTGAACACGTCTAAGAGCAGCAAGAGTAACAATAGACGTGTAGGTGATAGTATCCTTTATTGACCACTAAGCCGGGCCCCCCATGCTGACAAACATCTCTGCTATGCCACTAAACCACCAAACTAGATTTTCTTGTCGTCGTCGTCGTCGTCGTTTGGCTTTTTCTTTTTCTTCTTCTCCTTCTTCTCCTTCTCGCCGACTCTTCAAACTACAGGAACGCCCGCCTACATCGACTGTCATCTCCTTCTTTCATCTCCTTCGTGTGTGCCATATAGACCTGCTACCTCGGGGCCATGTATGTCTCATCTTTCCGACCGGCATAAATCCACACCATCCTCTGACGCTTCAATCTCCATGATGCGGGGGAGCGCCTCTGTCGCCGTTGCCGTTGCCATTGCCATTGCATCCCCAACCCTAAAACGACAGAGTCGTTCAACCACCCTCTCGGTTTTCTTCGCCATTGGGCGATTCCTACATCAATGCTTATCCTGTAGTAATACAGCCTCTAGAGCTTTGAAATTGACAGGCTTCGTCATGAAGAAATCCACACCAGCGTTCCAAGCCTCGAGCTTCGCGCTTGCACTCGCAAGGCCAGTCAGTGCAATAATGTGCGTAGGTTTGATGTGGTATTCTGACTCGTGTTCCCGAATCAGACGTGTAGCTGTCATCCCGTCCATGACGGGCATTGAAATATCCATGAGGATGGTGTCAAATCTCACTCTCCCTTCTTGATAGGCAGTCACTGCCTCGAGTCCATTTTCTGCCTCTTGATACTTCAACTGCCGTTTGTTCATGAATGCAACCAGCAGTCTCCGATTGATGGCATTGTCGTCAGTAATGAGAACATAGGATGATGATTCCAGGGGGGTTGGAGTTAATCCGTTACTAGTCCACCTCATCGAGTGCATAGGTAGAGGGCCCATTGCTTCGTCGCTCGGTGTTGCTAAGCCTGGTGTCACGACGGCTTGGGGGACAAGGTCGCTAGATTCCGTGTTTCGACTTCCCACAAAAGCATGCTCAATGGCATTTGTATCACAACATTGTCCATGCTCTGAAGCAGGAGTGGATCCCATTCCCATGGTCGGTTTGATTGGGGGGTTCGTCAGCCCCAGCTGTGATGGACATGGTGTTCCTGTCTGAGGGCTGGGTAAAGGGGTAAACGGGGGTTGATGTTGTATATTTTCGTCCAACGACTCGTACCGACGGAGACAATGGCTGAGAATACTCGCCAGTTTGTATGGCCCACAAGGCTGGGTAATTATTTCCACCACGCTTTGCTTGCTCAAGATGCGTGCATCTGAGCGTAGTGTAGCCGCCTCCAATGCGTCCGTGGCAATGAATATTGTTATTGGCGCCCGATCGTTGCCTGTTCGAGACTCCCGGATAGCAACTAGATAGTCGAACGAAGGTTGGGGACAGATGACAATGTCAGCATCGTGCCCTGCCCACTCAGTCGTGTGTACGACTGTCATCTTGAGAGATTCCGTCAAGGTTGTGCCGAGGACGGTAGTGAAAAGTTCAGAAGCTGCACGCGTGCCTTCTTCTTCTTCTTCATCGGGTGTTGGTGGGCAGACTCGATGGAGAATACAGATTCTTCGATCTTGCAGACGAGGTAGAGCTGAAAGATACGCAAGCCTTTGGGGCGGGTCGGCCTGCAGTGCTCCTGATTTGGGTACGGCTAGTTTGACAACAACCTGGGTGCCCTTGTTGGGCTCGGATGTCACCTCCACTTTTCCCCCTACATTGTCCATGATTTGTCGAACGATGCTCAGTCCTAGACCAGTGCCACTATATCGCAACAGGTGGTCAGCCTGAGCAAAATAAGATAAGAGTATAAGGAAATCGAGTGTGTCTTTTCGAGTCTTGCTTACCTGGAATGGGCATTTTCCTGCGAAAACGGCTGAAAAACTTTGTTGGCCAGAAATTCCTGGCCTATGCCCAACCCCGTGTCCGCCACAGTCACTGTAATATGTGTGAGGCCTCTTGTTACCTTACTCCGGCCTGCTCGGAGAGAAATTCTAATATGCCCAGAATAGGTGAATTTCAGCGCGTTGCCAAAGATGTTCATCAAAATCCTCCTCCATGCCCCGATTGAAAGAGAGAATTTCCAATCTTGCTCTTCAATGTCCAGTATAACGAAGCAAACTTTACGCTTTCGAGCAATAGTTGGGAACATGTAATCTTTATCGCCCGACCTGGAGTCAGGTGGAGACATGATGCCTTCATCTATTGAGTCTGTTATGGCATGGTATGATTGGCCTGCAAAAACAGCCTCTACCACCTCTTCTGTTGCCAGCCCCAAGTCAACGCTCGGGTAATCTATCGTGGCAATGGCTGGCCTGTGAGACCGAAGAGGCTTGGACGTCAAACAAATTGTCTTCATGCCCCTCAACCGCTTGGTAGTTACATTCTGAGTTGGCTCGTTGATTTTGGAGTAATCCAAGACGTGATCAATGGTGTCGAGGAGAGTCTGGCCACATGCCTCCATTGAGTTGAGCATCGTGACTTGGAAAGAATCGAGCGGGCTGTCCTGCAGAAATTGGATTGAACCGAGGATACCATGCAGAGGGGACCGTAGCTCATGTGATATGAGGGAGACAAACGTCGTCTTTACTTGGTCGGAGGCGATGGTATCGAGCTTAGAAAGCTCATTCATAACCGAGTGGCCGAAAACTTTGAAAAAGAGCAGGTCTAGTTTGGGCGTGAGAAGTCTATCTGGTTCGTTGGTCCAGCATAGACAGCCGGCGAACCATCGTGACCTGTCAAAGTCCCAAAAAGGTACAAAGGCCTGCTTCAGTTTAGTTTGCAACACGAGATGGGCTTTGCTTGACTTACAACGCTGCGGGCGCCTGGGAGAGTTGTATGGATGGCACTCATTATCTTCTGCGAACGATTTTTACCACGTACCCGCCGTTGCCGTGATCCTGGGCTACTACCAACGCTGGCCCAGTCGGGGCCGACTGTGCTCGTAGACGATTCCGAGTCATCGCTTGATGAGATGAGTTCTCCGTCTTCGGTAAAATTGATGATGTGGCCCAATGGGTATAGACTAAGCATGCGTCGAAGGTCGACCTCCAAAAGAGACCTGTTCGTCAAGGACCACACATTCTCAGCGACACTGGATGTATCCCGAGTTGAAAATCCAAGAACCTGGCATCCTTTCCCATCGTCTATCGATGCCGACCGCGAACCGGAATTATGGGTAATCTCGGGAAGCCAACGAGGGCCCTCCCCTTCACTAGATCGGGACTCGTAAGATGAGCTTTCGGCATCTTCGTCGGGGGTTAAATGTGCAGAAGAGGCCACACTAGCATCTGGATGAGAGTCAGATATCCTCGTTAGGTGACAGTAGGAAGTCGTAACATACCCAAGACCAAAACACCGTCCAGGTCACTTGACGCGCGCATGATGTTGGCTGCACGCGCAAACATGGCTTTTGAGTTTCTAGGTAGAATGCTTTCTTGCAGAGCGCGCATCTGACTCCCGCCATCTGATTTGTCTGATTCGTTTGAGTGGTGATTAGTTGGGTTGGGACGCACGGGGTCCGACATATTGACATTGCTATCAGTCTGTAGCACGGAAAACTTGTTGCTTGCGTCTTGACGCTGAACGGAAGCAAAAGTGGACTTCTCAGAATGTGCCTGCTGGGTGTTCTGGGGCCGGTGGTCATGGTGATATGGCTGCAATGCCGACGCACCTTCGGCAAAGGAGATGAGGCCGCGGGTCAATTGCTCTCCGCGCATCTGTTGGTCCCGGATTGTGTGTGTGTCTAGGTGCTCCATGACGGTAGCTGCCAGATCCTGCAGCCAGCTGATATCTTGAGGCGGTAAACCGTCGCGAGGTTTGTTATCCATGATGGCTAGTGCACCGACTATGGCGCCGCGAGGACTCGTCAGTGCCACTCCGGCGTAGAAACGCACGACGTTGTCCTTGACAAACGAGCGATGCGCGTACTGGCTATCGGCGAGGTCTTTGATTATCACGGCGGCCTGTTCGCTCGCGGTGATGCTTGCGGTGTCCATGTTCAAGACGTGCTCGCACACGAGGGCTTCCCTGGGTAAGCTCACGTTGCCCACCCACAGATCCACGCGCGATCCGCCCCGCAGCGATGTTGTAGGCGTGGCCTCGGCAAGGATGTGCTGGCGGTGGGCATCAATGAGCGAAATCATGGCGCGAGAGGCTCCTAGTCTGATGGCTGCCAATTGCGCAAATGCAACAAGGGCAGAGTCTTTGGCGGCGATGGGGACATGGCTACCGAGGGCCGAAGTGTGGTCGAGCTGGACGATATCGCGGAAGGCAGATCCATAGAGGCGGTAGACGTCACGGTCTCTTTTGGTCTCGCTCACACCAGCTTTGGGCGGCCTGGGAATGGGAATCGTGAGAGTTGGCGTGCACATTGTATCGGCGGAGAGGCCTCGAGGGCGCTCAAGCTCCTCTAGAGAAGGCCAGTGTGCTCCGGAGATGAGGCAGCGACGCGCGCCTCATGCGAACAGCGGATGGCGAGGAGGTTGAGGTCGAGATTGAGGGTAAGGAGCAAGATGGATATAAACATGAAGATGAACATGGTGCAAGGAGCAAGGAGCAAGGAGCAAGGTGTACAATGTAAGGTGCAAGGTGGCGCGGGGTGTGGGATGCGAGATGCGATAATATTTCAAAGGTAGTCTCTACTAGTCGTGGTCCAGCCAGTCCAGACTTCGCGGGGGACGCCAGTGCTAGAGCTTTTTCCCAATGTCGGCAGATCTATGGTCCAATCGCCAATCAGCGATGGGCTGAATCCATCGTCTCCGATCTATGTCTGTACATACAGTACATACAAAGGTACTCTGTACATACAGTACATACTCTGTACATACAAAGATATGTATAGAGTATTACATTACAAAGGTACAGTACATGTCATGCATGTCCCAAGTTGACTTGCCATTGACAGGGGGGTATCCAAGGTTGCACATGCAGCCTCGCCTCTCGTCGTTGGTCGTTGGTCGTGCGTCCTACAGTAGTATACATACATCGTACTGTACGTCGTACTTTGTACTATACATCGTGCGTCATGCACCATGCCGGCCATGGCCGTGGTAAGAAGGAATTCCGCTGGCATATTAATTACATACGCTGGTGGGATGACAAACTTTACTCATGGCTTACCTATGTGGGACACACACGGGCCTACTTGACGCCTTTGATACAAAAGTGGAAACAATACATATTTATTACTCAGGTGAGAGTATGCACTAACCAATCATGGTTTGGTCGATACTGTTACATTCAATCAGAGTCCAGACATGCCCGGGGCCGGCCGGGGGCGGGGCTCCAGCCACAAACCAGCAACGCGGAGACGCTCCAGAATAACCTTTGTACGATCTTGACTACTTTGTACTCTGTATGTTACAAAGATATTACAAGTCATCATGCAACTGCTCAATCTCCTCGCCACGCTCCCCGACATTACATACTCTATGACATATGTTCGCCATTGTCATCGTCTCCATCTCAAAGTCTATGCTCTCCAAACAGCTACTCTGTAGAGTACATTGTCAACAACACACCAACCGAGGTTATCTATCTAGTCTGCTACAGTACAGAGTACAACTACCCAAATGCCAGTCGAATTCTGCTTCTTGCCTGCGGCGTCTGGTCTAGGCCTGTTGATCTTAGACCATGGCAGGAAATTTGGCCTGATGAAGAAGTAGTATGTACTATTTCCATTATCAAGCCATGTAATATATACCCAATCATGACTTGCTTCACGTCGTCAAGCCCATCAACGGACGGACATGGCCTAATCTCGTGATTTCCGAGCCATCTCCGGTTACACATTCCAACCATCAACCGCCCGTACAAAGGTACGTCATAGAGCATCACACCAGCAACACCATAACCCATCACTGGACATCAAACAACATGCATCACCCCGCTTCCCGCACAACCCACAATGTCGGCCGGATACTTTCCCAAACGCACCCAAGTCGGCCTTGAGGACCTGTTCAGAGGTCTTGTTACCGCATCCCACATCCTCCACAATCATGGCGTCGTCGATGCCTACGGTCACATCAGTGTTCGCAGCCCAGACAACGCGAAGACGTTCTGGATGCCGAGAAATACGCCACCAGCTTTGGTCAGCTCGCCTGAGGATCTGATCGAGTATAACGTCGAGGACGCGACTCCTGTCGAGAAAGACGCAAAACAGGGTTATCTGGAGCGACACATCCACAGTGAGATCTACAAGCGATTTCCCGCCGTCAACAGCGTGGTGCATAGCCATTGTAGTCATGTACTGCCATATTGCGTCAGTGGGGTGCCATTACAAGCTACAATTCATATGGCCGGATTTCTAGGTACGCGCATTCGTCTCTGCCCACGGTAATGATAATTATATAAAGGTTGATTTTGATCGTATCTAGGAACTAGCGTGCCGGTCTGGGACATCTCTTCCTACTATCCCAGCGGCTCCAAGCACGATTTTCTCGTGCGCGACTCTACCTTGGGTGCAAGTCTATCTTCAACCTTCAAGCCAGCGACCTCGGCCGGTTTTCTATACTCCAAAGTTCGCTCTGCCCTTCCTTCCCAAATCGGTGGCTCAACGGAGCCCGACAAGGAGCCCTCGCACGCAGTTGTCCTAATGCAAGGTCACGGCTTCACGACAGTGGCTCATGGGATCGAGGAGGTTGTATACCAGGCTATCTACACCAAGGAGGCAGCCAAGGTACAAACCACGGCATTGACGACACAAAATGCACATTTCAGCCGCATTGTCGAAGGGAAGGTAGAGGTCGAGAATGGTGGGAGGATTAAATCAAAAGTCAAAGCAGAGGGCCATTTGAAGTATTTGAGTGATAAAGAGGCACATGAGGCTTGGGAGTCCATGCTAGGCACCGTTGCTAGACCTTGGGCACTTTGGTGTCGAGAGGTCGAAGTCAATCCGCTCTATAGGAACGAATGCCCTAGATTTGAAGATGACTGAGCATGATGGCTGGCACAGGTATGAAAACAAGTCCGTCTAGCGTTCCAATTTTATCTTCGTCAATGATCTGCAACCTTGTTTTACAGTACGAGAATCAACTTGTCCCAAGTCTCACTGTGTCAGTGTGTCAGTGTTCCACGGGTGTGTTGGAACAGAGTAATATGCGACAAATAATCACAAATGGAATTTTGTAGCAAAAGACGAATATAATATGCATAGACGTGGAGCTGATTAATCAAGGCAATAGATTGAGGCAATATATTGAGGCAATAGATGGCGGCTCAAACGTAAGTAGTATTAGGTCAAGGTATTAGGTGATCAAGGCGATAGATATATCAAAGCAATAGATTAGCGCAGTGGACTAAGGCGCAATAGACCAAGGCGCAATAGACTAAGGCACAACAGACTAAAGCGCAATAGACTAAGGCACAACAGACTAAAGCGCAATAGACTAAGGCACAACAGACTAAAGCGCAATAGACTAAGGCACAACAGACTAAAGCGCAATAGACTAAGGCACAACAGACTAAAGCGCAATAGACTAAAGCGCAATAGATTAAGGCGCAATAGATCAAGGTGATTGAGCAATATATCAAGTGCAATTGACCGATGCGCTATATCGCGATAGATCAAGACTGGTGGGCGCTTGATCAATCAAAGTGATTACATGTATCACGATCGATCAAAGCGCGGAAAGATCAGGGCGAATTATCGATAATCGATATATCAAGGCTCATGGGCGACTGATCAGTGTGCCACGTATCGCGATCCATCAGTGCGATATATCGCGATCGAACAAAGCGCGATAGATCAGGGCGATGAATGGATATATCGAGCAAGGCTCGTCGCGGACGATTCAAGAATAAACAATTGAACAAGGACGAAAATCGCGTCAAGTCTCGCATAAACTACGGCTTCCCAAAGGAGGACCGACCGAGGAACAGCCGGTGTTTTTCAAAGCCCAAGCCGAATGTATAATATTGATAAGGGTCTGTTTGGTTTGCGCAGGACCTCCCGCACCGATTTGGCAGAATTAGGGGTAGGTGGCAGAATCAAGCGCGCTGTGGAGGGCTCCCTTTTTTTTTGTTACCTACCCCTCCCCTAGCAGAGAGCAAAAAGGGAGCTCTTTGCGTAATTTTATCTTAAGCATAAACCAAATTTAAATCTTTGTTAAGAAACATATTAAGGCGCGCAACAAAAAGGAGTTGCCTGGCCTTTTAACCGCCTGCTAGAAAGGTATATAATAGTAGGTTAATTATTAGGAGTGAGGACTTGGCAATCTGGAGGCCTCATATTGTCATACCAAACAAACAGACCCTAATAATATTGCTTGCTTGTTCTCTGCCATGTACGCAATCACAGGGGCTATTGTCGTCAAGGTTGGATTCATATGTAGATTAGTTTCAACGTCTAGTAGAGTCAGAAACATTTTGTTCCGCCACTGAGAGTTCCCGAGAGAATTGTCCCTACCACTCAAGGTCCATTCATTTAACCGGAGAATTAATATTCCAGACATACTTGTAGTCTTCTTCTCATTTAATACACATTGTTGGAAGAGAGACATGGGTCAAGTTGACCTTACCTTTCTCCACCATTACGGGAAGCTTGAGTGAATTGTCCAAGCTCTAAACGGTAACAATGCCCTGCAGGATCCAGTGCTGATCCCGGAAATGAGCCTTGATGTTGCCAAGACACTCTCGGGAAATTTGTATAATTATCATGGACCGCCTACCTGGAATTGCAGTCGATTAACACTTCAACAATGTTTCTCCAACACGCTCTGATTGCGGCTTTGGCCTTGGTTTCGCCGGCCTTTGCCGCCTTTGGTATCACTACTTCGGGGTCCAACATCATCGTTGATGCCGGTTCCGACAATGCGTTGAAGATCACGGTGAACTCGGGGAGCTGCGACATCACGTCGATACTATTCCGGGGTGAGGAGCTCCAGGATAGCAGCAAGGGCAGCCACATCGCATCTGGTCTGGGAACGGCAACGGTAACGTCCAAGATTGTTAGCAGTAAGAAGCTCCGGACCTACAATTTACGAGTGGCTACTAACAAACCGTTAGGCACATATGCCGTGGTAACGTGTGTGACTTCCACACTTACACAATACATCGTCGTGAAATCCGGGGACAGCACTGTGTACATGGCGACATACACCACGGCGGAGCCCACAATCGGTGAACTCCGCTTTATTGCCCGCCTCCAAGCCTCCAAGGTTCCCCTGGAATACCCCTTCGGAGTCGTCTCAACCACCTCGGGATACACGTCTACGGTGGAAGGCTCCGACGTCTTCGTCGTTGGCAGCCAGACTCGCAGCAAGTTCTACAGCTCAGAACGCTTCATCGATGACTACACGCACTGTGTCTACCGCGATTCGGATACCATCCACGTCTGCATCCTGCTCAACTCTCAGTCGTACGAAGCCTCATCCGGCGGACCCTTCCACCGTGACATCAACTCGAATAATGCTGGCGGTGGCGCTACAAACTTGTACTTTTACATGAACTCTAACCATGTCCAGACTGAGTCTTACAGGCAGGGTCTGCATGGCCCGTATGCACTGCAATTCTCGCGCACTGGAATACCGTCGGGCAAGACGACCGACATGACCTTCTTCGCCGACCTAGGTATCACTGGATACGTTGCTGCGTCTGGCCGTGGAACCGTCACGGGAACGGCCACGGGTGTTAGCTCGTCCTTCCAGCGAGTCCTACACTGGTACAACTCGGCCTCGCAGTACTGGGTCTACGCCGACTCGACAGGAAAATTCACATCGCCAGCCATGAAGCCCGGAACATATACCCAGGTCCTGTACCAGGATGAGTTCCGGGTCGCCTCTTCTTCCGTCACAGTCTCGGCAGGAAAGGCAACAACGGCCAACATTGCCGCTACTACCTCGTCCAAGACGACGCTCTTCCAAATCGGCGATTGGGATGGCCAGCCAACCGGCTTTCGTAACGCCGATAAGCAGGCCCGCATGCACCCGTCCGACTCCCGCATGAGCTCTTGGGGACCTCTGACATACACCGTAGGCTCTTCAAGCCTCGATTCCGTCCCCATGGCGTTGTTCAAGGGTGTCAATGCACCTCTGACCATCAAGTTCACTCTCACCGCTGCACAGGCCGCTGCAGCCGCTACATTCCGCGTTGGTACCACGCTGTCTTTCGCCAGCGGAAGGCCATCAACCATCATCAACGGTTACGCGCCCGCTACCCCTGCGGCGCCCACCAAGATCGATTCCAGAGGTGTGACTAGGGGCGCGTATAGAGGATTTGGAGAGGTGTATGACTTTGCTGTGCCTGCTGGAAAGCTAATCAGTGGAGCCAACACCATTACCATTGACGTTGCTAGCGGGAGTGCTGCTGCTGAGTTCTTGGGGCCCAACTTCATATTGGATGCGATAGAGCTTTTGAGGTAGAGTGAGGCACGATTGTAAAGTGCTCGTGTGAGAATCAAGTCGAAGAACGCGTTATTATCAGTCTAGACACAATATATGCTATAGGCAGTCATGCTAGGAAATCATGCAATACACAAAGGATGGAATTGCGAGATCTAATTATCGTCCAAACAAAGCCTTGCCACTCTTGTCGAGCAACCTGACACCCTCTACATCATTTGCCACAGTTGTGACCAAGCCATCGTTATTCCACTCAAATCCCACTATACCTCCACCTCTCAACCTTAGCCCCTTGACCATACCACGGCCCCATGATTTTGGGATCGCCGGGCCCAGTACTACATTTCTCACTTGTCCAGAAACCACGGCTTCAATATCGACGACAAGCATGCTGAGCACCGCCCCGGAAAATCCAAGATTGGCGTCAATTTGAAACGGTGGGTTCTTCCCAGAGTACATACTGAGACCGTTGCCGACAAAATTCTGTTCAACAGCATATCTGAGCTCAAAGTAAGCGCGCTCGGTATTGTTAAGACGTGCCCAGCAGGCTGAGCGCCACACTTTTGCCCAGCCTGCATTGGCATCCGGTCCGTTGCCCGTACCGCGAGAGTATAACGAAGTAGCAACTGCGTCCTGAATGGTTACATTTGTGTATCCAGAGAGAAAATGATGTGACGGGGATACCAAGCTGACACCCGGATACCACCCCCAAAGCTGAGAAAGATGGCGATGAGTGTTGTTTTCTTCGTCGTACATTTGTTCTTCCGGCAGTTTCCATTCCTGAAGCCCTCCCCAGGAGGTGAAGCGCAATCCTTTATCTAACCGATCGAGACTCGTGCTGATGTTTTGCAGAAAGGCAAAGTCGGATTCGGAGGCGATTGGTCCCAAGGTGAGCGCGTTGGCAAACATTTGGTGCAAGACCTGCTGGTAGTGTGTGCATCCAAAGGTAGTCGGACCGTGTTCTGGGCTATTGCATGGGTTTACCACGAGTGTACCGTCGTTCCAGTATCCGTCTTCTTGGAGTTGAGAGAGCCAGAATTGAACGACGCCTTTAAGAAGCGGATAACCAGCCGTCAGGAGCCATGCAACATCTTGGCTATACGCAAAATGGTCGGCGACGTGTTGCATCATCCAGGCAGCGGAGGCTGGATCTATACGTTGCTGTAAGCAGGTTTTTTGTTTGTTTTGTTGTTATGCGGTCAGGCTTACAGTTGGCCCATTGCGCATCATTCTTCATTCCAGTGTGCCCGAAGATGTTCATCTCACTATGCGTAACCCATCCTGGCGCTCCGTATAGTAACCTTGCTGTTTCAGATCCTCTCGTTACCCAAGTGTCTTGCATGTAACGCCATAGACCATCTTGAATGTCTCCTAGCCCTGTTTGCTCTGCCCCCCAATAGTTCATCTGGATGTTGATATTGGCATGATAATCTGCAGACCACGCGGCGTCTAGCTCAGAATTCCAGCGCCCTTGAAGGTTGGCAGGAAGCGAGTTCTGTCTCGAGGATGATATCAAGAGGTGTCGAGAGTAGTCAAACAATAGAGACTCCACAAATGGATCGCCTTGAGAGGAACGGTATCGATCGAAGAGCAACGACGTTTCCTCTTTGGATGAATCTCGGGGGTCTGGCAGTTCGAGGGTGAATGTCCCTGCAAGGGTCTGATAGTCTGCAATGTGACTATCGTGCAGGTCCTGAAAGTCCCGTGAAGCGGCACCTTGCGCGATATTTTGAATATATGTCTCGGGGTCTTCGCCACGAAAAGAGAAATCATCACGTGCATTGCCTTTTGTTTGATCGTAATTGGTTCCGGCGCCTACTACGACGGTAACAGATCGTTGACCAGATGTGGACAAGACTATCAGTGTTCCAGGTTGCCTTTCACAGCACTTGAGGGACAAGGAACTGGACCTTGTGACTCTGGCCATACCTTCATATCTCATTCCATCCGGGGGTCCAACCTGGGTAATGCCACGAAGCCGGACATATCCATCGCCGCATGATGATTGTATGAGAGTGTCGTTGACGAGCTGATTTTCGAGCTTGATTGAGATATCTGGAAGCGTGGCCGAGGAACTGAGGTGGTAGATGCAAACCTGGTCGGGGTAACTGCAGAAAACAGCAGTGGTATACTTGCTACCAGCAAGGTCCGAGTATTTGGTGTAATAAACACCAGAGGTTAGGTTCAATCTCCTCTCGTAAGAAGTCGGATTCACGGAAACGTTGTGTGATATTGATAGATTTCCCATGACCTGATATGTGCCATAGTTGTCACCATTGCCGAGTAGCTGTGTCACGTCTATCTCAGTCAACTTGGTGTAACTCCCTTTACAGTTGGGCTACTGATATACTTCCTGTTGTGTTCTGGAATATCCATTCGCGAATCTTGGGGAGATGAGGATATCTTTCGTCTGTAGGATTCCCTCCCGTGTAGTTCTGAAAATGGTGAGTTGAGTTTACACAAGGCCGAACCATGATGCTTACATTCGCACTGAATGGGCCACCTGCCCAGAGTGAGTCAATGTTCAACACAATCTTCTCTTCACCAGGTGCGCCGAAGGGCATTGCTTCTCGAGTCAGCAATTTAAAATTCAACAGATGGCTAAAGATTACCTCCTAGCTTGCCATTCCCGAGCAAGTATGTCTCTCTGATGATGTTAGAGTAATTGGTAACTGGAATCGATGACCACAGGTCCTTGGCAATGGTCAATGTGGCCAAGATGAAGAATAGTAGTGTATACATGATTACAAGGTATCCAGGACGTCAGATCCAGGTACAACAATATGGGAAGGTTGGACTCGTGAGAGATTGAGGGCATGCTAGGCATGTCATGAGTTTACAATAAATAATTAGGTTTCACCAGGATTAACGCACGCAAAGAACGGAATTCGGAAGAATTAGAGAATTAATCAATGGTGCCTTGCAAATGCGGGGTATGGGGGCCTAAGCGTGAAGGTATACCACTTCCGAAGGATGATCTCCAAGTAGGATCAAGGAGGTTCCGGAGAAATTGATTGTAGGAACTTCGGTGCAACTATGTAAATACTCAAAGGTACCTACGCTAGGTATCTACATAGTACGGCAATGTAATCTATACGTACGTTAGTTATTACCTACGGGACACTAACAAGGTGGTTCCCTTTGTAGTCTCGCGAATCTTCAGGGCAAGGTCGTCGCACTGTGGGAGCACCAACTTGGCACGCTGATGAGAAATAATCAGGCACTTTGTCCTTTTTTAATTCTTGAGGTGGAACACCTTAGCCCCCCGTTGGGCGAGTACAAGTGGTGATTACAAGGCTCAATGCATGACGTACGTAGTACATGTAATTACTTTGTACGTGTGCGGGGCATTGTCCGAGTTTTGACACAAATTGCTGCGACCTTCTATTCTCAGCTTAGTCTGCCATTGATCTGTTAACAATACTGTATGGCGGATATCCTGGTTAGTCTTATCTTGACATACATATGTATCTGTATGAAGCTCGATGAGGTTGAAAAGCTTGGTGAGGTCATTCATACGTTGGTTGCATTTAGATACATAGACGATATAAAAAGCAAAACTTGGTCCTCCTCCAATCGGATGGCTGGTACAAAAGTTAGTAAGGCTGAGTCATCAGAGGCTAAATCTTTTGGTATCGAAACACGCCGAGATACTGGCCGCTCTCTAGTTCTTCGAGATTACAAAGCATTGATGAGGCTCATCACGAACCTTCCTTTTTAAGCCTAGTAGAGGTCAACATTTTCTTTTCTCGCCAGATTATGCACCATCTATCTATCTGCATGCTGGTCTGCAGAGGACGGACTGCGTGACAACGAGGGGAATCTGGCGAAGCTTTGGTCAAGAGAACAAGAACCATGGATAAGCTTCGCCCCATATACCTAATGCAATGGTAAGCTTCGGGTATGTAGTCATTCGCGCGGGTTTGACTAAATAAAATCCTGTGCCCATTTCTGTTTGCGACGAGCTTTTTTCTTTTTTCTTCTTCCTTCGTTTCTTTGCACTCTGCAGTTGGAATCTCATTTCCTTCTTCCTTCGTTTCTTTGCACTCTGCAGTTGGAATCTCATTTCCTTCACCATGGTTCATTTCAATCTCAAGTTGGCCTTTCTGGCTGCTGCACTTCTGGCCTGGGACGTATCGGCCAAGATATACAACGATCCGACACCAAGGCCACGCAAATTCAACAAAAGGCAATTGCCGGCCAACGCGACAGATGTGAAGACAATCACGTCGCCCACAGGTGTCACGATTAGATACAAGGAGCCTGGAAAGGCTGGTGTTTGTAAGTAGCAAGTCTACATCTGGGACCCCCCCTGGGCCCTCGGACTAACGCGCTGCTTCCAGGCGAAACCACACCCGGTGTTAATTCGTATGCTGGGTACATTGACCTTGCAGAAGACAAACACAGCTTCTTCTGGTTCTTTGAGTCAAGGTCAAACCCATCAACCGATCCAATCACTCTGTGGCTCAATGGTGACTCGGCCTAGTAAAACTCATCTATGGGCGAGGTCGGCAGACTAACAGGAACAACAGGTGGGCCCGGCAGCGATAGTATGATCGGTCTCTTCCAAGAACTTGGCCCATGCAACGTCACGGCAGAGCTTGAAAGTATGATCAACCCTTATAGCTGGAACGGCGTATCCAACCTTCTGTTCCTCAGCCAGCCATTCGGCGTTGGTTTCTCCTACATGACCGAGGTCGAAGGATCCATAACAGATGATTGGGAGGCCGTCATCGTCAACGCGAGCGTCGAGGAAGTCACGGGACGCTGGCCTGAAATTGACCCTACCTACATCGAGACAACCGACGAGGCTGCCGCTGCTGCTTGGCATGTCCTCCAAGGGTTCTACAGTGCGTTGCCTCAGCTCGACGGTAACGTGCCCTCCAAGGAATTCAATCTCTGGACGGAATCCTATGGAGGACATTATGGACCCGCCTTCTTCAACCACTTCTACGAACAGAACGAACTAGTTGCAAATGGATCGCAGCCGGGCATTGAGCTCAAGATGAACAGTCTCGGCATAATCAACGGCATCATTGACGAGTATATCCAGGTTCCCTTCTACCCGGAGATGGCCGTCAATAACACATACGGCATCAAGTCATATAACGATACCGTGTACAACTTTGCACGCTTTGCAGCTTACATGCCCGACTATGGGTGTCTGGCTCAGATTCTGTATTGTCGATCAAATAATCACACCACGGTTGCCGATTTTGCCGTATGCTCTGAAGCTGCGGCCATCTGTCGTGATATGGTTGAGTCGTCCTATTACGTGTTTGGTGGACGCGGTGTGTACGATATCCGTCACCCCTACAATGACCCCACCCCTGCAGACTACTTCGCGGACTATCTTAACTTGGCAGAGGTTCAGAATGCGCTAGGTGTTAACCTCAACTATACTACGGCCAATGACTGGGTCTACTGGGCTTTTCAACAAACTGGTGACTTCATCTACGATAGCTTTATCGGAGATCTGGAGATGCTGCTCGACCAGGGAGTACGCGTAGGTCTCTTCTACGGCGATGCCGATTATATCTGTAATTGGTTCGGTGGCGAGTAAGCATACTTTTTCTTTTTCTTCTTCTTCTACTCCTTCTTCTTCTTCTTCTCCTCCTCCTCCTCCTTCTTGTCCGTCTACTACAGGCTGTTTACTGATGTTTTCTTCCCACTAGAGCCATCTCAAAGAATATCAATTACACACACCAAGCCGAATTCAACGCTGCTGGCTATGAGCCTTTTGTGGTCGATGGTGTCGAATACGGCGAGGTTCGACAGTACGGTAACTTCTCCTTTGCGAGGATCTATGAATCAGGCCACGAAGTGCCATATTATCAACGCAAGTCCCCCCTCCCCGCCTTAATTTGCACCATTTTCTCTTGTTTTCCTTTTTTTAACACATGATTAGCAATTGCATCTCTGGCATTCTTTAATCGCACCATTAATAACATGGATATTGCAACGGGAGAAGTTCGAATCAGTGCCAATTTCTCCAGCACTGGGACAGCAAACACGACGCATACTGAGTCGTTTGTACCGCTGCCGACATCTACTAGTAGTGTCTTATAAGTGTAAGAAGTTGTAGTGATGGAACTACTACAAGTAGAAATGAATGCAGAGTTACCTACAAGAGGGCGTTTATAAAACGGTAGCTAATCTTTGGCAAATAAAGTTGTTTCTTTTTTATCAGGCATACCTTGTAACCTTTTATTCTGATAAGACTCGAAGATGTGCAGCTTGCCAGACATGCCAAGCGTCTGGGACCTGCAACGCATATCCAAAGCGTCCTTGATCGCTCGCTAAAGACTGTTTGTTTGTGTTTATGCCAAGAAACATGAGGCGACGACATGCCAGCATGCACACACATCTCAATACGGCAATTCCATCGCAGGCAAATTGAAAAGAAAAAAAAAAGTTGAAAAAGAGAACACCGCCTCCCCCCTCCCCTCTGCCGGGTCATGACGGACAGGATAGGAAAATTCGGGAGCGAGCACAAGGATAAGTTTGCCATGCCATGGTCCGTGTTTCGCAGCTCGCAGCGGTGATGGGTGAGTTTGGGTTGGACGTGTCAGAATGTCAGACCACTTGTGCACCACGTGCGGGTGCGGGAGAGCTTCCCTGGCGCCTGATGGCATGAAATCGACGATGGGAACTTTTGAAAGGATGAATTCGAGCTGGGAATGCGCATATCGAACCAAGTCCCACAGTACTCTCTCTACCTACCTAGGTACAGCACACAGTACACAGCGGCTGTGATGGCGAGTTTTCAGACGAGGCTAGATATCTTGGGCAGCATTACATGTCAATTGCCATGGCATTCCAACTCATGTCCCGTGCAGGGTTCAAAATGTACCCCTTCCCACTCGACACGCCGTCACCCCAAGGCCATTCATTCACCCACTGTCTTGGGACGCGTCTAACTCGATACTCCGCGACCCGCATACGTAAACCCTCCATCGGACCTCCGACCATGGGCACCGACTCTTGAAAAGTCGTAAAACATGCAGTGACAAGCCCGGAAATTTGGGACGAATAATGTTTGCTTCACTTGGGTGCTCCTCGGGCTGGAATACATGTCACGACATGTCAACGACATGAAACTGTCCAGCAACGCCACAATCGCTGCCACATGGAAAGCTTAATGGGAGCCCGTTGTCAAAGATATATGGAGCAGGGTTGTATGAGGTGATGGTTGTACAAATTACCTGCGACGGTTGACGTGGCGCACCTCTCCATGGTACGCCGGGCAGCCTGTGCGAGCCCCACGAGAAGTCTTGTTTTTACTTTTTTTTGTTTCTTTTTCTTTCTCTCATCAGGCGTTGTTATGTAGCAGAGCCAGGCAGTTACTCCGAGGATACCATGTGGAGACTTGTCTTGCATGCATGACTAGTTTCAGACGCCGATGAGGGGATATACTGCATTCGCAGTTGCAGACGGGAGATGAGGGACGGGAGATGGGAGATGGGAGATGGGAGATGGGAGATGGGAGATGGGAGATGGGAGATGGGAGATGGGAGATGGGAGATGGGAGATGGGAGATGGGCGATGGGAGATGGGAGATGGGAGATGGGAGATGAGAGATGGGCGATGGGAGATGGGAGATGGGAGATGGGAGATGAGAGATGGGCGATGAGAGATGGGAGATGGGAGATGGGAGAGAAGCGGGGAAGCGGGAAAGCGAGCCGTTCCATGAGTGAGCGGACAGGGCACAAGGAGAGGGCGGATCAGACAGGATAAGAGAGTTGGAAATGCACTTTGAAATAATCTTGGAAATAACCTGGCAAGGCGTGGGGCTGCAGAGTACTGTAAGAGAGAGAGTCATGGACATGGTGTACAGTACAAAGGGATTGGCGAGTCTTGTACATACAAGAGACTGGATTGGCGGCGTCAGAGGGGCATGCATAAACATGCGGGCTCGGCTTGCCTGTCTTGCAGGAACAGGTGTTTTGACAGATTGTACATGGCCTAGTCAGCCGTTTAATGGGATCGCATCCCGGGGTACGTCGAATCATGGAGAGGGCGGGATTCATGGAGCGAGGCGAGGCTGCATGGGTGGTGGTGTGTGAACGGGTAGAGGGTGGAGTGCAGCGTGGCGGTGGTGTTTGGTATTTGTATTTGTATTGTCGTTGTCATTGTCGTTGTCGTTGTCGTTGTCATTGTCGTTGTCGTTGTCATTGTCGTTGTCGTTGTCATTGTCGTTGAGTGTGAGGGGTGGAGGAGAGGGGAATGCTGAAATGCTCAAAGGTGCCAAGGGTGAAGGGGTGACGCTATACTGTATTCTGTACTTGTATGTACAAAAAGGTACAAAGGGTCCTGCTGCTGCACGTCATCTTTCCTAAAGAGGTTAGTCCATACATGGATCACAGTCATTTCCAGATCCCAACGCCCTCGGGCCGGCCCCAACAAAGGTCCCCACCGTCCTTCATCCCTTATCCGAGGCTCAACCCCCTGGTCTTGTGACTTTTCCATGTCCCGTGTGCCGCGTCCCGTCGGGGAAGCCATCCCGCAGCCGTCTGGTCCCTGTATCATTCCAAGCCAACGCTATTGACCTTCCCGCCGCCATGTTCATCTTCATTGCTCGTCTGCCCTGCCCATGCTTTCAAAGCCCTGAAATAGTCTATGAAGAGAGCCAACCCTGAAGCTGCCCATGAAAGAGAAGCCTTGAAGCTGCCCTGGGTTTAACCGTTTCTCTGCGTCTGATGAGTCTGCCTGCGTCTGCGTCTGCGTCTGCGTCTGCGTCTGCGTCTGCGTCTGCGTCTGCGTCCGTCCATTCATTCTTTCCCTCCTCCCTCCTCCTCCACTTTCTATGCCATCCCCCACCCTCCCAATATCTACTGTGTAATAGGTACCCATTGTTGTTGCCGTCGTTGCCGTCCTTGTTGTTGTTGTTGTTGTCGTCGTCGTCGTCGTCAATCGCCTCCAACTGTCCCTTCTTCTTCATTCTGACTTTGTCTGACCTGCATCAACTCCAAAAGGCCAGCCACCTTACAACCAACCAACCAACCGACCAACCAACCAAGCACTGTTTCCTCCATTCCCCCCCCCCCCCCCCCCCCCCCCCCCCCCCATTTGACTCGATCCCTGCCTTGGCGTCTTAATCAATCATCCCCTCTACCTCTTCCCTCTTCCCACCTCAATCAATAATACACCTCACCCAACCAACTCTCGCCCTTCCCACCTTGGCCATGTCGTGGAATTTCACCGTCCATAAAATCAACCAGTCCTTTGAGCGCTTGGCCGGATGGTACCGCGACTTTATGCACCGAACTGAGCAGTCCTTCCAAATGCTCCACCGCCGCATTCTCTATCTCGAGGGATGCCGAGACTCCACCAACGGCCCAACCGACGAACAGGTGGAGCGAGTGCTGCGCAAGATATTGGCCGAGAGGTTTGCCGACCCCAATCGTCAACGTATCGACAGTTCCGGTGCCCTCAACAACGGCGGCTTCTTTGTAGAGAGACCGCATGATGACGAATCCATACCCAAAGTCATCCCATTCGACATGACAATGCTCCAGGTTGATGTCACAGATGTTCCGTCCAAGGACTATCTTCAGACCCTTCAGATGCTGGAAAGCGACCTCGAACACTACCCCCAAGTTGACCTGGACGGAAACACACAAAGGGTCTGACATTACGACACATACACACACACAAGACTCTGTACTACACCTCCCATACAAGACTCTGCATCACACACACACATACAAGACTCGGCACCGCACCTCCCACATCAACCAACGGACCAGCGCTCGAACCGAGGCTAGAATACTCGAAACGGTCCCAAAATATCTTGCCCAGGTGCCTTCACCTGTCACGACCGGCCCTTTATCCCAACACACTTGATACATCTCTTCATCCCTCAACACGTACAGCCTAGAATCTACAGAGCTTTACGCCCGAGACACACTCAAAACATCTCAAACAGTGCATGGCTGGCAGGTCCAGATTTCGTTGCGTCAGGGACAGAGGCACCTTCTTCCACGGAAACTCTACACATTGCTTGGCGGACCCGAAGATGCAGATGGGTGCCCATTGAAACGTCAATTTTCTTGTTCCTGATTCCACCCAATATCTCCTGTAACTATAAAAATACCCTAATAAAAGGTTACAAATCCCACGTTTGGGTTTAGCCCGGTTAGTCTACCCTCGTCGTTGCCAAGTCTGAGTCCTAGCTGCGCGTTTCTTCCCTTGTTCCGCGCTGCCGCCCGCTCCGCTGTTTTCACGTAAAGATTCGGCCTTGGGGTCTTCAAGGTTTTACTAATATGGCAATCACGTGTATGCCTCCCTTAAATGCGACAATGTTCCTATTCCAACGTAACGGCTATGACAGTCTATTAATCTGTACCTAAGTCTTGTCTTATAAAATAATGTATTAATACTACTTAGGTATCTAGTCTGTTATATCTATAACTAGATAAGCTTTACTCTTTTAACTTTTAGCCTAGCTAGCCTATAGACTATTATAAGCTATTCTACTATATATTTAATAAACTAGCAGCCTACTAGTTTAATATATATATTAAATTAGACCTATATATTTATTTAAGCTATTAGAAAAGCTTATTTATAGAATTATATAAGCTATATAAGTATAAGACTTAAAAGGCTTAATTTATATATAAAAAAGTATAAGGCCCCTAAGGTTATAGAGACCTAGGGAGGGTGTAGATAGATTACGTAGACCTTAGGTTACGTAGAATTACGTATATATATCTAAATTAGTATAAGCTTAGCTTACTAGTAATTTATCTTATTTATATTAGACTAGTTCTAACTATTTATTTTATAATACTATCTCTTTTATTTCTATTACCTAATTATTAACTACTTACCTAAGTAACCTCTTTATATTTAAATTACTCTCCCTTTTATTTATATTAAAAGTAACTAGTTACTAGATTATATAATATTTAGAAATCCTATTTAACCTAACGTTACTATAAAAGGCGTGCGTAATAACGCACTTACCTAACTAATAGGGGCTTTAGGCTCTCCTTAATAAGGTAGAAAGAAATCTATAATACTATAAATAGAGTTACTAAAGGGATTTAAAATACTTATAAACCTATTACTAAATCTAAAGAATCTAAGAGAGGTACTAGCTAGCTTAACGCTAGGCTTTAATACTTTACTTTTTAACCTATAGTTACTCTTTATATTAGCATACTAAGGGTTAGAAGATGCCTAGGTATTATACCCTAAGGTCTTTAACCTTATAGTATAACTAGGTTAGTAACCTCTATATATTTAGGGCTCTAAGGGTAATTAACTAAATACTAGAGGTAGTTAACAGCCTTAATAGCCCTTATTAGCCTAAAATAGTAGTAATATAACTACTTTAGCTTAGGAAGCTGCAGACATACTATAATAGGCTAAAAGAACTAAAGAGGATTAGAAGTTAAAACTTCTAAAAGAAGCTAAAGAGGCTTATAATAATAGAGACCTAACCTTATTTAACTTATTAAAGTTAGATAAAGAAAAGGAAGTAGTACTAGAGACTATAGGTTTATAAGCTATATTACCTAGGCTAGAGCTACCTTATATCTTTAGAAAGAAGAATAGGTTAGACTATAACTAATAGAAATAGAATTATAAGTACTATTTTACTTAGTTACCTTATAAGTTTATAAATAAGATATAGAGAGTTAATTTTAGAGTAAGATATATATTAAAGATACTAAAGACTTTATAGTTAATATATAAAAATAATAAAAAAACCCTTAATTTATTTTAGATTCCTACTTAGTCCTATTTAAAGGATATAATACTTAATTTATTAGGAACCTGCTAGAAATAGATATAAAATACCTATATTTCTATTAAAAAGTATAAATAAAAAAGAAATTAGTCTCTAATAGAACTTCTTAACTATCTTAAACCTTTTTAGACTAAACTAGGTTAGAACTCCTAGGAACTCTAGGGAATACAGTTAATACACCGTTATAAGGATACACCTAATATAGTAATATTACCGTTATAAGGATTAAATCTTAGCGCACCCCTAATTTTGTATAGTATACGGATATTTTAGCGTAAAGGATATATCCTTAGGGAGCGTTAAAATATTATTATAATAGTGTAATATGTGGGTTAAAATTAGCTTATACAGGGGTCTTAGCAATATTTTTAGAGGTAGTTAGGGGCGAAAAGGTCGTGTTTTTTAGTGTTAATTTCGCGTATAGTCGCGCGTAGGTTATATATAAAGGTTAATTAATTAATCTCTAATTAATATCTAATTAATATCTAATTAATATCTAATTAATCTCTGCTTATTAGCATAGATTAGATATTATTTGTGCCTTCTAATCCCTTGTTTATATACAATATGCGTCTCCTTAATCTAAATTATTAACGCTAACACGGTATTAGTAAGAGAGATTAACAATTAATCAGGCGTTACTTAAAAAGCAACCCTAAATTAACGCAGAAGGAGCTTTCCTATTAGGCTACTAATTACCTCTAGAGGACGATTACCTAGGGCTAAATATCTGTTTCCCTTACAGATAGATATTAATATCTTAATAACTAGCACTTCTCTTAGAGAGATTAACTATATAAACATATAAAACGACCTAAATAGCTAGTTCTAGATAAAGCCTTATTTAAATAGCATTAAAGGCTAGAAAGCCTACAGGTGCCTATTAATAGAGAGATAATTTAAGAGGCTGCTAGGGAGCTTTAGATACGCCTTCTATAATATCTTAATAAGCCTCTACTAAGATTTAGCTATTAATTTCTTAAGGGCTTTAAGAAACGCTACTAGATTTAGAAATATAAGTAATATAGGGAGGCTACGTTAGCTAATCTTATAGTAGGGGAGGATAAGATAGAGGAGCTCTAGAAGGAAGTTAAGGCGTATATAATAGAGGACGTGTATAATATAGATAAGACAGGCCTATTTTAGAAGTTAGTCCCTAATATTACATTAGCTACAAGCCTATAATTAAGAAAGAAGAAGGATAAGGATAAGATATTAGTTATAATTACCTATAGTACTAGTAGTAAGAAGCTTCCTATATAGGTAATTAGCAAATTAGAAAATCCTTATTATTTTAGTAGTAATAAGAGTAGAGGAAACGTGTTAATTAAGGCCTTAGATATAAAGTACAGGAGTAATATAAAGTTATAGATAACAGGTTATATTATAAAGGAGTATTTAAGGTAGTTTAATAGTTAAATAAGGAGGCTATCTCTGTTAATTTTAGACAGGTTTTTAGCGCACGAGTTAGCCGCAAAGGCCTTAAAGGAGGATAAGGAGTATCCCTTATAGTAGATAACGTAAGTAGTAAGGATTTAGGGGTGTTTATAGCAAGATTTAGTAGTTTTAGTGTTAAGTAGAGGATATCTTTATTTAAGGATTAGAAATCTGCCCCGCGTTAGCTAATCTCTAGAGGCTGATTTTAGCTAATTAGTGTGTGGCTAAGGATTACCCAGCGGGGCAGATTTCTAATCCTTAAATAAAGATATCCTCTACTTAACACTAAAACTACCTATCCTCCCCTACTACTATATAATAATTTGGCTAATTTATAACTATATAGTGTACAATTTCTCCCTCCTAATATAACTACCTACTAGCAACCCTGTAATTAGGGCATTATTAGGAATTAGAAGCTAAAATATTACGAATCTTAGCTCTAGTTTCTTATACGCAAAACGCTTAATAATAAAAATCCTCTTAAATTAGTTACCCTCCTCTACGCTGTATAATAGGCATGCTAAGCCTAGGATAAGGTTAATCCTAATATAATACGCAATTGCTAGAAAGTTAGTATAGTCCTTAGCAACTACTTTAGCCTACAGCCTTATTAGGATAGCCTTAATAAGCTTAATAGGCTTATTAATTAACTTAAGGAGCTTTATGTTATTAAGAGGAGGATAAATATACACAACTTTATTAATCTACAAGATAAGGTAATAGTTAATAGCAGGCCTAAGGAGCTTATTAATTACCTAATTAATATATATTTACCTCTAACTAATAATTATATAGAGGAGGATATTAATTATATTAATAGTAAGCCTAAGGATTAGCCTCTCCCTACACATAAAGAAGTAATAGAGATAGCTGAGAAGCTAAGTGTATACGCGGGCGCCTTTAACTCTGCGTTTGCCAGCTAAATTATACGGATAAATAAGAAGATTAAGCAGCAGGTGCTTGCTAACGCTATGCTTAAGAAGAAATAGGTGTTAATTTACTAATATCTTATGTAATATCCTACTATTAAGGCTTTTCTACGGCGTTTTTAAGATTAATTAGTAATATAACCTAAATACACCTAATATAACAATATTACTGTTATAAGGATTAAATCTTAGCGCCGCCCTACTATCCTTATAACAGTGTATTAACTGTAAAATATATTAGGTTACTTTTAGATTTTATTACTAAAGACCTAATACCCCTACCTGTAAATGCGTAATCTACGTTAGTATAGGTAAAGGAATAAATAAACGTTATTAGTAGACGTTATACTAGTAATAAAAGGGCTAAAAGCTTAGAGAAAGGGAAGAGCTATAATAAAAAGCGTTAGCGCTTTACTAATAACACATAAGGGGATATAAGGTCCCTAAAGCTAGCTAAAAGACCCTACCTTAGTAGTATAGGTAGTAGTTAGCCTAAAAAAGCCTAATCTAGTGTAAAAAGGTCTATATTAAATAAATCTAAACTTACCTACTATAAATATAGTAAGGAAGGGCATTTTATGTAAGATTATTCTTAAGGGGATAATAGAGAAGGTAAAAGTACTAAAAGAGAGTTAGGAAAAGCTAAAGGGTAATTAGGGACCTAGTTCCCTACTTAGCTACTTATATTAGAGTTAAGAAAGAACTTAGTAACTAAAGAATACTATATAACGCCTTATTTCCTAAACTAATGCGTATATTAATAGTTAGAGTTACGCTTAGAGTTACTAAGGGCTTAGAAGTGTTAATAAATAAAGTATTATAATTAAATCTTATATCTACTTAATTTATAAAAGAATATAATCTCCTAATTATACCTTTATCTAAGCTAATAGCAGAGACTGCTAATAGTATAAGTATAATAGTATATAGAATAACAGCTATAGACGTTACTATAACTAATAGTAAAAAGAAAAAATAAGTATATACTATTCCTTTTATTATAATAAACCTTAAATAGTATCTAATATACCTAGGGCTGCCTTAGATTAATGCGTATAATCTAAAGCTAAGCTATATTAGCTAGCGCATATTCTTTAAAAAAATAAAGGATAAAAAGAAGACGTTATACTCTAAAGTTAGCTTTAAAATAGCTAAAGAGTTTAATAAAACTATAGGAACTTATAAGAATAATATATATGCTTATATAGTTAATTTAGTTAATATTTTACTCTATTATAAGTTAAATACTACTACTTATCCTCTAGAATATAAAGAGTATAAGGACTTAGGGTTAGTAAAAGAATTAAATAGACTTCTAGCCTATAAACCTTAAGATTTAGAGATTAAACTTAAAGAAGGTAAATCTCTGCTTTATTAACTGCTATATAACCTATTAGCATATAAACTAGGTGTTTTAAGTACCTATATTTATAAATATCTCTATAAGGGGTTTATTAAGAGATTAAGGTCTTTAGCAGGGGTACCTATTATTTTTATAAAGAAGAAAGATAGTAGCTTAAGGCTTTATATTAATTATTAGGGTCTTAATAAGATTATAATTAAGAATAAATACCTATTACCCCTTATTATAAAGTCTTTTAAACGCTTAGTAAGTATAAAGTTTTTTATAAAATTTAACCTTAAAGATACCTACTATTATATAAGAGTAAAGGTAGAAGATAAGTAAAAGACTATATTTAGAATAAGATATAGCTATTTTAAGTATTTAGTAATACCTTTTAGCTTAACTAATATACTAGCTTAATTCTAGGCCTATATTAACTAAGTATTAGCTAGGTTAATAGATGTTATATGTATTATCTATCTACATTAGGAGAAGTTTCGCGACCTCCGTGCCTAAGGTCTGCCTATAGCGTGCCTACACTATGCCTAAGGTAGCAGAGGTATTAGAGGTGCTAGGGGCTAATATAATTCTAACACAGGTTAGACCTATCTCTGCCTTTACTACCTAGGGCGCCCTAGGTAGTAAAGGCAAGGTAGGTTGTACCTCTATTGTGCCTACAGCGCTAAAGGCTGCCTAGAGGTGCCTAGAGGGTGCCTATAGCGCTATAGGCAGACCTCCCGTGCCTTTAGTAGCAAAGGCACAAAATGCTATAACTTTAAACTTAAATAACTCTTTTTCTAATAGGCAGAAATAGCTAAGAATTTTAAAGGCGTGTAGAAATAATATAAAGAATAAGAATATAAAAAAGTATTTTTACTATTTATAGAAGTACTTAAAATAGAAGCGTTTTATTTTAAAACTTGTTTATAAACATGTTTATAAACAAAACATTTCTATATATAGTATACTAAAAATAGTAACTTTATAAAAGTTATTTATTTTAGAAATAAAAACTATTTTCTTTTTCTATTTTTAGTACTATTTATAGCACACTAGAACGTTACAGCCTATTTAATTATTAGAGACTTTCTTTTAAATAAATAAAGATTACGTCTAAAATAAGCTAAAAGCTTTATAAGAATAAGACTCTTTTAATTAGATATTAATATTTCTAGTTTTTAGTATTTTATAGTAATTTTATATGCTAAGCCTTTTATTCGCTAGAGCTCTAGCACGCTAAAATAACAACATTTATTAAATATTACTATTTTAAAGTAGCAAAACCTGCTTTTTTTACTTAGGAGACTTACGCGTTATACTACGTAAATTACGCTAGGCGTATAGAGCTATTAAGTCTACCTTAGAGATATACTCTATGTCTGAACTTGCTACTATATTATATAGTATTAATTAACCTTAATTAAATCTTACGCTAAACCTATTTAGTAGAATTCCCTCTACTATATAACTCGCTAGATTCTTTTAGATTCTAAAAGCCCTAAATTTCCTCGTTCTAAATCTGTAATAATATCCAGATAATTAATAGCTAATAAAGAGTTATTTAAGGTGGCATTTAGTAGCATTTCGTGCTATTAGCGCTAATAGCGGTATTGGCACGCTGATTTTGAAACAGCCTAGGACCTAGGTGCCTAACGCGATAACGTAGCCTAAGGGTAATAATGCGCGATAATAGGTGTTATTGGCGCTAATAGCGGCACGGGCACCTTTAAAAAGATTCCTAATATAGATAATATTCTAATCTTTAGTAAGACTAAAGAGGAGTATATAGCATATATAAAGGAAGTCCTTAGGAAATTACGTAAAGTAAAGCTTAAATTAAACCTTAAGAAGTATAAGTAGTATACTAGGGAAACAGAGTACCTAGGCTATACTATAGTACTAGAAGGGATTAAGATTAACTCTAACTAGGTTAAAATAATTATAAATTAGCTAGAACTAAGGACTATATAAGATATTAGAGTATTTATTAGATTTATAAACTATTATAGGTAATTTATTAATAGATTTTCAAGAATTACGCTGCCTCTAACTAAATTAACCTAAAAAGGGCTAAATGCTGCTAAAGGTAGCTCTGCCTAAAGGAGGGAGGAGAGTGTAGGATTAAATATTAGACTAGAGGGAAGGAAGTCCTTCTAAGTATTAAAGGATTCTTTCCTAAATATACTAATTCTTGCTTATTTTAAGAGAGACTATAAAACAAAGATTAGTAAACCCTAGGGTAGATTATCTAAAAGACTGTTAGTTTATACTAATATGTGCTAAAATAGGCTAAAAGTAGCTATTAGACATATTTAGATATTCCTTTAGTAAAAGGCACTAAGGAATTAAGAGTAGGGGCAACTTACTAAAAGTAGTAGTAGTTAAGGTTAAGGGAATAGAAAGTTAGGTTATAAAACCTTAAGTATATCCTCCTCCTACTAGCTTAGTACTAGTACTAGGCAGTAGTAAGCTTACTAAGGAGATAAAATCTCTAGGTAAAAGCTAGAGAGATTCTATCTCTTACCTTTACGTTTACTTTAACTTAATATTAATATATATATTTTAGATATTTACTAAAAAATTTAAGATAGGTCTAATTAGCCTATTATAGCGCAAATAGGCGCGTTTTAGCGCTAATTAGCACGCCTTATCTCTCTTAGGATAAGCAAGTCTAAGAGGGGGATAATATAAGGCCCCTAAGGTTATAGAGACCTAAGGAGGGTGTAGATAAATTATATAGGCCTTAGGTTACGTAGAATTACGTATATATATCTAAATTAGTATAAGCTTAGCTTACTAGTAATTTATCTTATCTATATTAGACTAGTTCTAACTATCTATCCTATAATACTATCTCTTCTATCTTTATTACCTAATTATTAACTACTTACCTAAGTAACCTCCTTATAAAGAGGCTGTTAAATACCTATTAATATATTAGCGTTACATTAGCTACGTAACTAGGAATTATATAATTAGGGCTATATAAATAGCTTAAGACTAACAACTCTCTAGTTCCTTAGAATTTAGTCTTATTATTTCTTTAAATTAGCTTAATACTATAAATCCCTTTATAATTCTCAATTCTCTCTTTTATATAGCAGGTTAGCTAGTTTATCTTTAATTAAACTAAATTATATCCTTATTATAGAAATAGCTAGAATTAGATAAGATAGAAGTCTATAACGCTATCTTCTCTAGCCTAAACAAAGCCCTAGGAACAGATAAGCTATTCTTTACTATCCTACGCAAGGCGTATAGTAAAGTTAGCTATATTTTTAACCTACTCTACTAGACTCCTTTTACTATAGGATACTACCTAAAACGCTAGAGAGAAGTAATAGGAGTTATTCTTCTTAAGGTAAATAAGAAGGACTACTTTTTACTAAAAGCCTACAGAGTTATTATAAGGAGGTTACTTAGGTAAGTAGTTAATAATTAGGTAATAGAGATAGAAGAGATAGTATTATAGGATAGATAGTTAGAACTAGTCTAATATAGATAAGATAAATTACTAGTAAGCTAAGCTTATACTAATTTAGATATATATACGTAATTCTACGTAACCTAAGGCCTATATAATCTATCTACACCCTCCTTAGGTCTTTATAACCTCTAGGGCCTTATATTATTCCTCTCTTAGACTTACTTATTCTAAGAAAAATAAGGTGTGCTAATTAGCGCTAAAACGCGCGTATTTGCGCTATAATAGGCTAATTAGTCTTATCTTAAATTCCCTAGTAAATATCTAAAATATATATATTAATATTAAGCTAAAGTAAAAGTAAAGGTAAGAAATAGAATTTTTCTAGCTTTTACCTAGAGATTCTATCTCCTTAGTAAGCTTACTACTACCTAGTACTAGTGCTAAGCTAGTAGAAGGAGAATATACTTAAGGTTTTATAACCTAACTTCTTATTCCCTTAACCTTAACTATTACTACTTTTAGTAAGTTACCTCTGCTCTTAATTTCTTAGCGTATTTTATTAAAGGAATATCTAAATATATCTAATAGCTACTTTTAGCCTATTTTAGTATATATTAGCATAAACTAATCGTCTTTTAGATAATCTGCCTTAGGGTTTACTAATCTTTCTAACTCTTCCTTAATATTAAATAATTTTTACTTTGTTTACTTACTATAAGTTATTTTATATTATTATAGGCTAAAATATACTAATTTATTATAGATTAATATTAATATAGCCCCTAAACTACTTCCTATTCCTTTCTATTACCTAGAAGCCTATAAGAAGGCTAAATTATCTAATTAGCCTTACTAGTAGTATATTTACTACTTTACTAAGAGTAATCTAGATCTAGAGTACTAATATAGGTTTACCTAGGAAGCTGTATTAATATATAAGTATAAAGATAAGGATAGTAATAAGTATAACTACTATAGTTACTATATATATAGTAACTAGTATTATTTTACTATAAGTAGTATCTTTTAACCCTTTTTAGCCTATTCTAATATAAATAGCTCTCTAAAGGCTACTATAGTGCCTATCTAATCTTCTTACCTATATATAAGAAGTATATAGCTGTAGATAAGGCTACTAAGAATACTCTGCGTAATAACTTTATCTTAGCAGCTAGTAAGCTTTATAAATAGCTAAAACTATAAGTTTATACCCCTATTAGTATATATTAGCCTATTTTAGCCTATTCTAATACTCTTAGAACTTATAAGAATAAGGGGTATATAAGATACTTTTACTTTAGCTTAGATTAGCTTAAGCCTTCTAAAGTCCCTACTTTTAAGCGTAAGCGTACTTCCTTAGGAATTTACTATAAGGCTTATTAGGAGGAGCTTATACTTAATAGAGATAATAAAACTACTAAGTAGCTTACTACTATAATACCTATAGTATAGTTTCTATTATTATATTTTAGCCTAAAATAATACTAATTAACTTAATAAATTCCTTATCTCTACCTTATAGCTAGTCTTGCTAATAGTATATCTAAGCGTAGTGCTTTTAGCCTTTACTATAGTATTAGGCGTAAGTAGTAGCTTTCTAGAGTTCTCTAGTATCTCTATATTAGTATTTACCTTTCTAAGGATTACTTAAATACTTATAGGTAGAAAGGTAGTTTCTTTTATTTTAAATAGCTCTTAGTAGCTCTATTTAGCAGGTTATAGCCTACTCTAGGTACCTTCCTAGCTAATAGTAGTTTTTCTTAATCTAGTATAATTATTTAGGTTATTAATAATACCTAATAGTCCTAAGTAGACTTAAAACTAATTTAATTACTATACTAAGTAATATTATAACTTATAAAGCCTTTTTTAGCTAAAATAGGCTATTTTATACTATTACCTAAATTCCTATTAACTATACTTGCTTTAATATTATACTTAATATTCTCTATTTTAAAAAATAACTAGATAACCTTTTATAAATATCTCTAAGTCTAATATAGAGTATTTCTAAAATCCTTCTAGTTTACTCTAGTAATACTATTAAATACTATAAGCCTGCCTATAGGGGAAATTAGTAGAGGTATACTACTATTCTAGAGCTTCTTTACTAACTTAGGCTATTTTAGCCTAAATAGACTTATTAGAGATAATTAAAGATTACCTTAGAGGCTTTAGTTTAAAGTAGGTCTATTATTATCCCTTTAGATATATAAGATACTTTCTTTTATCCTTTATCTCTTTCTTTTTTTTATATACTATATCCTCCCTTTTCTATAGTAAAAATACTATATCCTCCCTTCTTTATAAGGGAGTATAGTCTTTTAAAATAATAGGTATTTTTATAAGGAGAAGAATATATTTTTAACTTATCTCCCTTCTTTAGAAGGTTATCCTTACCCTTACTTTACTACTTAGGTTTAAATAGATTTAACTAGCTTCTTTATCCTTTTCTATTAGATGCTATAGTCTTTCTAAAACTTTCTAAGAGCTTCTTTACCAATATTTAGTTCTAGTTCCTAAGAGTTCTCTTAAGGGGTATAACTACGTTATTTTATTAGATATTCCTATACTCCTACGCTATTCTACCTTCTTTTAATAATTTTCTCTATATTATATATATTATTACTATATTCCTTTAAGGTATCTATAACTAGATCCCTTAGGTATAGTAATAAGCCTCTTAGCTTATATAGTTTTAATAAAGATATATAGAAAACTAGATAAATACTTTTAACCCTTAGTGTAATAGACAAGGCTATAGTAGCCCTTAGACTCTACCCTTAGAAGCATAACTTAGATTTACATCTTAGATAGATTATAGACCCTTAGAAGCTTACTTAGGATAGAGATATAATTATCTAGACTTAGGTAGAAGCTTACTTAGCATATATATATATATATTCTATAGCTTAGAGCGTAACTCCGCTCTTTATTAAATCTTAAGTATTATGTTTAGACTATAAGCTCCTTAAGCTTAGCCCCTTATATAGATTTAATTAACTAACACCCTATACTAATAATAAAGGTTGCTTAGTATAATTCCTACTAATAATAGCGCAGAATATAAATAATTAGGAGTTCCTTAGTAAGGCCTTATAACTAAGAAGAGAAGGAACCTTGCAGAAGGATATTAGTTTATAACTAAGAGTATACCTTACTTAAAAAGAAATTCTAGTAGATAAAGTAATAATTAAACTTACCTTACTTAATAAAATCCTTTAACTTAATAAGGAATAGAGAACCTTTAATAAAAAAAGACCTGCTAATATTAATACTAAAGCTAGGATAAAGAGAATTAAAGAACTAGTTGCAGCTATATTAGTAGCTTTTAGGACCTTTACCTAGTCTCTACTAACTCCCTTAGTAATACCTCTAACAGCAGCCCTACTCTTATTTATAGACCTAATAACTAGAGCAGCATTTAGAAAGCTTAAGACACTAGATCTAGCGTCCTTTAGTAGTAATTAATTAGACTACCTTAGATAGAAAATTTAGATAAAGAATAAGCTCTAGAGTAATACTAAGCTAATTAGGTACTTAGTAGACTATATATCTAGCTAATTAGGTACTTAGTAGACTATATATTTAGCTAATTAGAGGGAACTATAGTATAGATTATAATCTCCTAGGTTAACTATAATAAAAGTAGTACTATAAAAGAATTTTAGGAATTTCTAGATAGATAATTTACTAACTTATTAGCTAAGGAAAAGGCCTATAATAAACTTATACAGCTCTGCTAGTAGAGTAAGGTTTTCCTAGCATAATTTAACTTAGAGTTTATATAGCTAGCGTTTAAAGCTAAGAAAGAAGAAAACTACTTATTACTAAAGAGCTATTACCTCTTAGTAATATAACTAGACCTTACTAATAGGATAGTTACTATAGAACTACTAGATAGCTTTATAATTTAAGAAATATAGGCCTAAGCTTTTAGAATTAAAGAGAATATATATTAGAATAAGGTAAATTATAAAAGCTTAGTCTAACTTATAAAAAAAGAATATACCTAGAATATAGATTAGAAACTTATAAAGGCTTATAGCTCTTAACTTAAGAAAGCTAAAAAGTAATAAGTAGAGTAGGTATTAAAAGAAGAACGCGCAAAGCGTAGAAAGGATAGTAACTACTTTTATTATAGTAAGAAGGGACACTTCTAGTCTAGATATAAATTAACTCTAGCTAAAAGGCCTACTAAAGCAAGATCTAGACAAAGTAATAATGCTAAGAATAAGGCTAAAGGTTTAGCTAAGGAGCTTTCTAATAACTATTTAAAAAACTAGTTTCTCCTAGTAATAGTTACTATTAGGAGAGGAATAAGAAGGCCTAGACAGAATTAACTTAAAAGGAGTTTAAGAGGTTTTAATAGAGTTAGCTAGATAGTAGCCTAATTATAGTATACGTACTTATTAATAGAAAAAGTTTTACTTTAATACTAATTAATACTAGTTACTTATACTATAGCTCTATCTCTAATTAATTTATCTAGAATAATAATATATAGCGCACTAAATTAAGGAGAGAGAAGTTAATTATAGGCTTTAGAGGAGAGGTCTTTAAACTTTTAGAAATAGCTAAGGTAGAAGTAGATATTAATAGCTACTTAGAGACTATATTTCTATATATCTGTTAGGATAAGGAATATAATATAATTCTAGGAAAACTATAAATAGAGAGAAATAAGGTTACGCTAGTGCTAGCTAAGAAATTAATATTCTTATACTACGCTAACCTTAGAATTTAGAGCTAGGAGGGTTATTAGCTAAAGGAAGGTATAAGATAGGTAAGAGCCTTAGCATTTATAGCCCTTTCTTAAAGAATCTATAAAACTACTAAATTTATAGAAGTTTTTACTGCGTTAATAGCTAATATTTAAAGGGCCCTTACTTTAAAAAAGAAGTTAACTCTAGAAGAACTTAAGGCTTTACTCCTAGATTTACTAAAGAACCTATTCTAATACTTCTTCTAAAAAGAGTCTAATAAGCTCCTGCCCTATAGAGGCCTAGTAGTAGATATAAAGATTAACCTAACCTAAAAAGGTAAAAAAGATGCTAAAATACTATAAGGACTATTATATAGTATATCTAAAGAAGAACTTTTAGTCTTTAAATAATAGCTTACTACGTACCTAGATAAAGGCTTTATCTAAGTAAGCTATTTAAGCGCAGCTACTCTAGTACTATTTATCTATAAACCTAAGGGCAGACTTTACTTTTACGTAGACTACTAGGCTCTTAATATAATTATAAAGTAAGATTAGTACCTACTTCTATTACTAAAAGAAACTCTAAATTAGATTAGAAAAGGAAAATAGTTTACTAAAGTAGATGTAATTTAGGTATTCTATAGGATTTATATCTTAAATAGTAATAAGTAAAAAATAGTATTCTATATAAAGTTTAGGCTATATAAATAGCTAGTAACTCTATTTAAATTAGCTAAAGCACCTAGTACCTTCTAGAGATATATTAACTAGACGCTTAGAGAATACCTAGATAATTAGTGCTTAGCCTATATAGATAATATTCTAATCTACTTATCTAGTTTAAAGGCTAACTATAAAAAGAAAGTTAAGACTATAATAAAGAAGCTTAGAGCAGCTAGTCTCTAAATAGATATTAAGAAATATAAGTTTAGCGTTAAATAAGTAAAGTACCTAGGGTTTATTATTAAGGTAGAAAAAGAAATTATAATAGATAAAGAGAAGCTTAAGGTAATCTATAAGTAGTAAGCTCTAACCTTAGTAAAAGTAGTTTATAGCTTCTTAGAATTTATAAACTTCTACTAAATATTTATCTAGAACCTTTTAGGGTTAGCTACCCTACTTACTAAACTAATAGGTAAAGGAGTTAAGTTTACCTAGGGAAAAAAGTAATAAGAAGTATTCTAGAACCTAAAAGATATCTTCTACTTAGAGCTAGTATTAGTATACTTTAACCTTAAGTTAGAAACTATCTTAGAAGTAGATATATTAGAATAGGTAACTAAAGGCACTCTCTCTTAGAAAGATAAAGATAGGAAACTCTAGACTATAGCGTATTTCTTAGCTAAAAATAACCCTGCTAAGGTAAACTACTTTATTTATAATAAGGAACTTTTAGTAGTAATTAAGTATATAAAAGAATAGTATAGTAAGCTTAAAGTAGTTAAGTATATATTAGTAATTATAAATTATAAAAACCTTCTCTACTTTATAACCTTATAGAAGCTTAGTAAGCAGCATATCTAATAGTCTAACATCCTAAGTAGAATTAACTTAACTTTTAAATATTAACCTAGCGCAGAGAATAGTAAAGCTAATACTCTCTTTTAAAGGGAATAAGACCTCCTAAAAGACTTAGAAGATAAGAGAGTAAAATTAAGGCACTCCTAGCTACTAATACTAGTAGGTCTAGATAGGGATAGCTAGGGGATAAGAGACCTAAGGGCGTCCTTAGCTTTAGTAATTAGAGTACTTAGTGCTAGAGGGTTCTTAGAAAATAAAAAACTACTAGTCTAACTAGCTAAAGAACTTACTCTAAAGAAAATATAGATAAGTATAAAAAAAATAGATAAAGTTTACTAATAAGCTATAAAAGCTATTAAGAGTAGGGCTTATAAGTCCTTATTTAAGCTAAAACTTAGTACCTCTTTTATAGAATATAAGCTAAATTACTAAAGAAAACTATTATTTAGAGACTAGAAATAAGTCCTTAACCTCCTAGAGCTAAGGATAAAACTAATAGATAAGGCGCACAGCTCTCTTAGTATAAGGTACCTAGGTAAAAAAAAAATATATAAGATTCTTACTAAGGACTTCTTCTAGCTAGCTATATTAAATACTATAAAAACGTATATTTAGAACTATAATATTTATAGAAGAATAAAGCTATAAAAAAAACTAAAGTAAAGACTACTAAAACTACTACCCCTCTCTAAAAGGATATAAAAAGAGATATTTATAGACTTTATTATTAGCCTTTTTCTAAGTAAAAAGAACTGTAACCTTATAGTTATTATAGACTAGCTAAGTAAAGGCGTTATACTAATTCTTTTACTAGACCTTAGAATTAAAATAGTAATAAAAGCCTTTCTAAAGAGAGTAGTAGCCTACTACTAGATTTTAGATATAATAGTATTAGACTAAGGATTATAGTTTATTAGTAACTTCTAGTTAGAACTGTGCTAACTACTTTAGATCTAATAATAACTTTTAATAGTATTCTATTAGTAAATAGACAGGTTAATAGAGAGAATAAACTTAGTAATTAAAGCATACCTAAGAGCGTTTATAAACTAGAGCTAATTAGACTAGGCGCTAAATTACCTAATAGCTTAGATTATAATATATAGATAGAATATAACGTTTACTAGAGTAAGCTCTTTCTTTCTATAATATAGTTATAATATTAAACTAATAAAACTAGATAAAGAAAAGTAGGCCTAGGACTGCTACTAGAGTGCGTTTAATATAGAGGCAGCAGCTAGAGCTATAGTAGAGAAGTTTAAGGCTACCTTTAAGATAGTGCAGTTAAACATAGCAGTCGCTTAGTAAGAATAAGAATAATAAGCAAACTAGTACTAATAAAAAGCTTTAGTACTTAAGAAGAGAGATAAGGTATAGCTCTAATATAAAGAATAGTTATTAAATAGTTATCTAAATAAAAAGCTAGATTAGAAGAATAAAAGGTTTACTATAAAGAGGCTAATTAGGAGTTATAATATTAAGCTAGATATTTTACCTAAGGTTTACCTAGTATTCTATATTAATTAAATTAGGTTAGCCCTAAATAACTACCTCCTAGAGTAAACCTTAAATAACTAGCAGCCTAAAGCTATAGTAATTAATAATAAAGAAGAATAGGGAGTAGATAAGATCTAAGCTAAGAGGCGTAAAAAGATTAGCTATAGAAGCAGGCTTAAATACTAGGTAAAATAGGCAGGGTATGCAAACTCTACCTAGGAACCTAAGGTAAATATTAGTAACTTAGAAGTATTAATAAATTAGCTTAACTTCTTAGTACTATACTACTTAAAAGCAGGTACCTTACTAGATAGGTTTTAGTAGGAGCCTCTAGAGAAGTAGTTGCGTAATAAGTAATATCCCTATTATAAAATAGAGATAGGTAGAGTTAGAAAGAGAGAGATAACGCTAGCTATATAAAAATAAAAAGACTAGGCGTTAAAAAAAAAGGGAAGGTAAGTTAAAGAAAAGAAGGAGAAGAAAAGGTAGAAGAAATATATATATATATATCTAAGGACAGGACGCTAATTATAAAGACTAGAACTAGTAACGCAGGTAAGTAGAGATAAATATAAAGTTAAAATAGATTAGGGCGCTAGGAGTTATAGTTAGTTTAAGTACTTAGTAAAATTTATAGTAATAAATAAGGAGATACTAAGTAAGACCTATTACGCTAGGCCTAAAGGCTAGCTATTTACTTAGAAAATTTGCAGGTAAACTAGAGGAAGCCTTAATAACGTAGTACCTAAATAAGTACTAACCTTAGATAAAATAGAAAACTTTATAATAAGTTAGCTTAGTAAGAAATACTACTAGAACTATAAGAAAAAGTAACGCTAGAACTAAAGGCACTTATTCTTTAGCCTTTCCTTTAGTATTATTACCCTTACCTATATCTGCATTCTAAGACTTACTACCCTTAGCCTTATTATTAGTATTACTAATAATAATAGCCTTTATCTTAGTTATCTAATTATTAAAAATAGAACTCTTAGGCTTTAGGGTTATAGCTAAAGGCCTAGCAGCAGAAGCATAGTTAAAGGCAGGGGCAGGAAAGTTATTTAGAGTATTAACTATACTCTCCTGCTATATAGTTAGATAAATTAGAGATTAGAAACTAATAATAAACTTATAGTAAAAGCCTAGAAATTAACGCGTATCTTATAAAGATTATCTAGAAGAAAGAAAAAAAAGTAATTTTTATTACTAAGTAAATAGTTACTTTTATAGAGTAAGGCAGCGTTATTAGTTATCTATTACTTAATATTAGACAGCTTAGTAAGGATATTAGTCTAAATAGTAGAGTTAAAAGTATTAGAAACTATAGTAGAGCGTAGTAAGCGTCCCTTAGTAGAAGAATCCTTAACTAGCTTCCTGCCTACGTTCTTTATAACCTACTTCTAAGTAGTATAGATAATATTATAATAAGTATTAAAAGAAGTAAAGTTAGGCTAAATACCTCTATTATACTTAATATACTAAAGGACGTAGGCCTAGTAGGTAGTAATCTTATCTAGAGAAAACTTAGATATAACTTAAATATACTAGATATACTAAGTAGTATAATAAACGCAGGTAATAGCCTAAACCTTAGAGACTTCCTAAAGTATATAGCAGCTAATACCCTTAAGAGATATCTAAATAGTATAGGCTATATAGAGTGTCTTTCTTACCTTATTAGCATAGCTTTTATTATTAATAGTTAATTAGCAGGTCTGCTAGACAAACTTCTAGAAGGGGAGAAGGTAGCTAGTAGTAGAGGCAGAATAAGCAGCGTAGGCAGAATAAATATAACCCTAAATATATTAGTAAAGAACTTTAATAAAAGTTACTTTAGAATTACTTATAATAGTAATAGTATTAAGGCTATTATTAGACTTAGCGTTAGGAGCTTTATAACTATAGTCTTTACTAGTAGTATTACTTTAAGGTATAATAAATAAAGAAAGTTAGGTAGGTAAGGAAATAGTAGATAACTAAGCTAACTTAGACTTATAGCTAGTAGTAAAATTAAGAGGCTTTATTAGAGAGAGGTAGATAGGTAAGGCTAGGAATAGAGCATTATACTTCTTAAGGGTTCTAAAAAGACTAGACTTCTTCTTCTTTTTAGTAGACTTTAGAGTAGCTTTTGTGATAGGCTGGGCTTTGCCTAGCCTTAGTTATAGTTTAGTCACGGGATAATTACGGGACTATAGAGGAGACTAAGGCCTTGCGGCTTGCTTATACTGCAGTTATACTATAGACTAACTACATATATAAGTAAGTACACATATAAATCTCTATAGGCACCTAAATAGACCTGTAAGGAATATAATACTTTTATTAGTACTTATTATAGTTTATATTTTAAGTTAGCCTATAATATTTATATTCCTTCTTCTAACCTAATAGATAATCTAAAACTAAGAAGAGACAGCCCCTAATATAGATTAGAATATTAATAGCCCCCTATAAGGGGACTTAGGGGAGGATCTGTCTATTATAGAACTTATAGGAATGTTTTAAATACTACGTTTTTAGAATAAGGACCTTACACGCAAGGTAGTAATTTTAGCAGAGAATTAAGTAATACTATTAAGCTCCTAGTAGGGGAATCCCTTCTAGTAATAGGATTTAGGGCTAAACCTAATAAGTACCTAGTAGGGTTACCCTTTAACTTAGATACTTATATTATAAGGAGCCTAATAAAACACAGTATAAAGACACACTAAGCAGAAACCTATAGTATTAGGCCCCCTATTTAGTAGTAATAAATTATATTATAAGGCTTAGCAGACTACTATTTAGGTTAAGCTTTAGCTAGATAGTAAGTATATTAGGGATAACTAGGCTAAATTCCTACTAGTATAGATAAACCTAGCCGCAAACGTATAGTTAGAGGTAGCAACATACTTTAAGAATAGAGGAAGGGATAGCTAGTAGGATCTAATAGCTTTCCTAGACTACTTAGCCTTCTGCTATAGTAATAACTATAGTAGGGAGTAAGCCTAAGCTAAGCTTAAAGTATTATAATAAGGAAAGAAGGAGGCATTTACAGCCTTCTTTGTCTAGTTTAAGCAACTCTTAGCATAAAGCAGTAGCCTAGAATAGGACCTAGAGCAGAAGCTAGGTAAGCTTTAGCGCGCGTTAAATAAGAAGCTTTATAAGGTAGGCATATATTAGAGAGTTATACGTATAGACTATAAGGCTGCAGTATACGCGTATTATTCTATATTAGTAGACCTAGAGATAAATATAATAGAATAATAAAATAGGACGCACTACCCCTAGCCTTAGATACTAGGCCTAAAGCGCGACTGTAATAGGGACGTACAGATAACTATTATAGGCGTAGTAGGCACTTCTACATCTTAAAGGGGACCTAATAAGTTAAATTAGATCCTACTAGTAGTATACTAATAATAATAAGCAGCGGGCATATACCTTTATTATAAATAGGAGGGATACTATACGTAGAATTATATAAACGTAGTTTATAAGGAGACTATTATAATTAGGTTAGCTAATATAGAACCTTTATAAAAGGATTAGGGAAACTAGACGCTCTTAGTTAAAGTTATAACTAGAGGTAAGAAGAAAGCATAGTAATAGGGGGTTAGCTATAATATAAAGTCTAAATAAGTAGCGTAAAAGAGATTAGCTAGTAAATAAATAAACTACTATTCCTTATTCCTTTATTTATAAATAACTTAGAGCACGTTAAGGCGTTAGTTAACTTAGGGTGCTAGTGTTTTAGTATAATAAATAAAGAGGTTATAGAGTAATTAGGGTTATTTTTTATTAACATCCCTCTGCGCATATTATAGCAGGCAGTAGACTCCCTAGGTAATACTTAGATTATAAGGTTAGTAGCTGTTAACTATAATATTAATAGGTAGGCTACGCGTATAGTAGTATATATAGTGCTAGGGCTTACCTATAGTATTATCCTAGGGAAACCTTAGATATAAAGAGAAGAGGTTATATTAGACGTAGCTTAGGGTAAATTAACTATTTATAGGGTAGGTAATATAATTATAAAGGAGGTCTAATAATAGAAGGATATCTTAGATATAGGCGTAATTTAAGCTATAGAAGTAAAGGAGATATTAGAGTAGGAGAAAAGAGAGGGAGGGATAAAGAGAATAATTTTCCCTACTATAGTATAAGAACTAACGCTAGTAATAAATATCTTATAGGCGTCTTAGGGCTTAAAAGGGACTTATTAAGAGGTAGACACGCGTATACTGCTACTAGAATTATAAGACTTTATAGACCTATTTAATAAAAATAAAGCTATAGGCCTGCCCCTATACTAAGGGCGTATAGATTACTATGTATAACTAAAGAAGGATAAGAATAGCTATATACTAGAACTACCTTAGAGACTATTATACCCTATATTATAAGATTAGCTACTAGAACTTTAGAAGTAATTAACAGAGCTGCTAGATAAGGGCTAGATTTAGGTAAGTTTATCTTTAGCTAAGGCGCCTATACTACTAATTAAAAAGGTATTTAGGGGGTAGCGCCTCTGCGTTAACTATAGGGAGTTAAATAAGGTTATAGACCTAGATAGATACTCTCTCCCTTTTATTAAGGAGATACTACGCATACTATTTAGGGCTACTTAGTTCTTAAAGGTAAACGTAAGGGCTGCCTTCTATAAGCTTTACATAGTAATAAGGGATAAATATTTAATAGCATTCTAGACTTAATTTAGATTATATAAGTAGTTAGTCTGCCTATTTAGCCTTACTAATACGCCTTTAATATTCTAGTAATATATTAATAGCGCGTTAAAAGAGACACTTAGGGCATAGGTAATAGCATACCTAGATAACGTATTAATATACTTAATAAGGACCTAAAAAGATTACATAGTAAAGGTCTAGCAGGTGCTAGAGCTTTTAAAAAAAGCTAAGCTAAACCTTAACCTAGAAAAGTATAAGTTTACTATAAAGGAGGTAAAATACCTAGGGTACATTATATAGGCAGAGAAAGCTATTTACCTAGACCTAGAAAAGCTCTGCGTAGTAAGAGATTAGGAGCTACTAATATTAGTTTAAGGGGTACGTAGTTTTCTAAGGTTTACTAACTTCTATTATAACTTTATCTCTAGTTTCTCTAACATAGCTACGCTACTAAACTAACTTACTAGTAAAGACGTTTTATTTAGTTAAGGACCTAAAGAATACTTAGCCTTCTAGGCATTAAAGAATGCTTTTATAATAGGGCTAATCCTAGTATAATAGAACCTAGCTTAAAGGACGCTTATAGAGATAGACTGCTTAGGGGTAGCTTTAGGAGGGTGCCTATTACAGGAGATAGATAGCATTCTCTACCTAATAGCATACTACTTAGTAGCCTTAACGCTAGCAGAGAAGAACTATATAATATATAATAAAGAGCTGTTAGTAGTAGTTTAATGCCTTAAGGCGTAGAAGATAGAGTTAAGGAGCGTAGAAGAACTATTTACTATGCTAATAGACTATAAGAACTTAGAGTACTTTACTAGGCTACGTATCTTAAGCAAACGCTAGACACGCTAGGCTAAAATATTATTAGTATTTAGTTTTAAGCTAAAATTCTGTCTAGGAAAGTTATTAGCTTATCCTAATACCCTAAGCTATAGGGAATAAGATAAGTCTCTAGAATAGGCCTTTAGGACACGCGTTATAACTCTAGTTATTATCTTAGTTATAAATAGTATTAGAACGTTAGAGGTTATAAAGTTACTACTAGAAGACTATATTTTTATAAACCCCTATATATAAGGACTCTAGGACGCAGCTATAATAAAGAACTTAAGTTATAGCGTAAGGCTTACTGCAGTATAAAGAGGTAATAGGTATTTCTTAGCTAAGGCTAATACGTAACTTTAGATTACAAATTATATAATTAGTGCGTATAGCATACTATTATAGCGTAGAGTAATATAGCTGCTATCCTAGGAGCTACTAACTATAATAGTAATATAAAGAGCGCATAAGTTAGGCCTAGCAGAATACCTAGGGAAAAATACAACGTTTATAATATTATAATAGGACTATTACTAGAATAGAATATCCTAGGACGTAGCGCGTTTTATCTAAAACTATAACTGCGTTAGAACGCGCATAAGTTATTATTCTAAGCAGGGTCTCTTATAGCTAATACTAATTATAGTAAAGTACTAGTTATAGATATTTATAGACTTTATAATAGAACTCCTAGCCTAGGATAAGACCTCCCTGCGTTATATGCTAGTAATAATAGATAGACTGTTAAAATATATCTAACTTAAAGCGCTAATAATAATAGCTGCTAAGCATGTAGCTAAGGTCTTCTAGGACACATAGTAGCGTTTCTAAAGATTCCTAATATCTATTATTATAGATTAGGGCTTAGACTAGTTAGGGAAGTTCTAGACTACGTTGTATAAACTAGTAGGCATTAACTAGCTCTTATTAACAGCGTATTATTCCTAGACAGATAGTAGGACAGAAAGGATAAATTAGGAGGTGCAGGCAGTCCTATAACTAATAGTAAACTTTAAGTAGATAGACTAGCTATAGTACTTGCCTGCAACGTAGTTAGTATTAAATAATTAAGATTTAATAGTAATAAAGGTAAGCCTAAACCTGCTTCTTAATAGGTATAATTTAGATTTGCTGCAGAAGGTAGTAATTCTAGAGGTAGACTCTGCTACGCTAAAGGGAGGTGCAGTATAATTTCTAGAACACCTTAAGACTAGTATAGAACTAGCCTAGGCAGTAATTATATTTACTTAGCAGCGCTAATAGGAAATAGTAAATTAGACTTATAGGCTAGCTAAACGCTTCTAGGTTAGGGATGTAGTATAGTTTTTAATATAAAATATAAAAATAAATTACCCTAGTAAGAAGCTTAATTAGATCTAAAGGAAGTATATAGTAACAGCTATTCTAACTCTACTAATAGTAACTTTAGACCTCTTAGGGAACCTATATAAGACTGTATATGTAGATCTAGTTAAGCAGTTAGTAGATAATCTACTCCTAAGCTAGGTACTTTTAGACTCCTAACTAGGCCTAGAGTAGGTGCTAGAGAATTTAGATTCTAACCTTAGTAAGTATAAAATAGAAAAGATACTTTAGATAAAAAACGTAAAAGGCTAAGGAAAGAAGCAGCTACTAGTAAAATAAGAGGGTTAGGATAACTTAATGTAGGAACTATTAGAGAACTTTTAGGACACAGAGGCATAGGCTATTTTTAAGAAAAGAGATAAGAACATAATACCTTTTAATAAGAGAAGGATAAGAAGTAAAAAGGGAAGAAATTAACAGCTAAGCTGTAATAGGGACGTAGCCCTAGGTATCTACCTATAAAATAAAGGGCTAGGACCCTTATTATAACCCTAAAGGGTTAGCCTAGAAGAGATAGACGCTATAGCTAGGAGCTACATTGCAATACTAAAGTGCCAGCCTAAAGAAAATAACGTAAAAGGCTAGAAGCTACATTATAATACTAAAGTACTAGTCTAAAGAAGATAACGCAAAAGGCTAGGAGCTATATTGCAATACTAAAGTGCTAGCCTAAAGATAATAACGCAAAAGGCTAGGAGCTATATTATAATACTAAAGTGCCAGCCTAAAGATAATAACGCAAAAGGCTAGGAGCTATATTACAACACTAAAGTGCTAGCCTAAAGAGTAAGTATAGGTCTTAATCCTAATAAGAGCTGCCTCCCTTATAGTAAGGGGGTAACTTATTATTAGAATTATAAGGAGAGCAGAAACGCCTATATCTAGGGTTATTAGGTTCCTAAAAGAGTTAATAATTTATAGAAGTATAACTGCTGTAATAGTCTTATAAGCGTAAGTAAGTCTAATTATAACAGCGTCCTAACTTAATACGTTAGTAGTTACCTTAACCCTAGAGGGCTTACTATAAGGAGTTAGTAAGGCTTAAGAGAGAAAGAAAAAGGACTTACAGCTAATAGAGTAAACCTATTAGACTAGGTCTGCTCTATATAGTTAAAGCGCTTAGCAAGCATCTAGAAGGCTATTATAGTACTAGTAGCTAGCTAGTTTATCTAGGCCTAGACGCCCCTGTTACGCCTGTAAGTTAGGGTCTAAGGTATAAAGGCAAGCGCCTAACTATTACTCTAAAGAGGGCTTCTACTCTCCTTATAGTTAGCCTAGGCGCGCTTAGTTAAAGTCTAAAACGTAACCCTAGGGACAGCGTTATAGTTAGCCGCCTCTATTAGGTTATTAAAGGCACAGCGTAGGTAATAGAACTTAGGCTTAAACTTATAATAGGTGCCTAACGTCTTACCCTTGCCTAGGACTTTACTATACGTTCCCTTAATAGTAATATAGCTATTACTATCTGCGTAGCTCTTATTATAGTACTTCTTAAACTTCTTAAGCACCTTACGCGCGTTAGGGTAGGTAGCTAAGTGCTTATTATTATAGGTATAGGGCTTGCGCCTAGTATAGCAGGAGTTATAGCTAAGCCTAGGACTAGGTACACAGCTTATAAAACTAAACTTTATTATCTTTAAAATATATTTATAGTATATACGCACTAGGTGCTTATTAGTCTCTTTATTTAAGTCCTTAGAATTACTAATAACTTTATACTAGCTAATATAGTAGTAGTAGGGGGTTTACTAAAATATATAAGTTAGCATCTGTATTATAACTATAATATAATATTAGGGTATTACTTACGTTAATATTATAGCCTAAAGGCACGTTTTAGGGATTATTATTAGGAGGAGGGGGGGGGGGCTATTAGTAGTAGTAATAGAGGTTAATCTGTTAAGAGAAGTTATTATAGAGGGGGGCGCAAAGGGTCTAGAATAGTTAATAAGGGTAGTAGTAGTAGGAGTAAGTAAAGAGTAGTTTATTTAGGGAAGGATTTATGCAAGGACCTAGGGTTTATATAGTATAAGAAGGGGTAGCTTACTTAGCAGAGCTATAATTACCCTACTCTGTACATATATAATAGCTATAACGTACGCGCACAGCTACTATAGTATACGCGTATAGTAAGCTTAGTATATATTATACGCATATAAAAATTTTAAGTAAGGTAGAGGGTATATAATAGGCTAGGCTTTACCTAACCTTAGTTATAGTTTAGTTATAGAATAATTACAGGACTATAAAGGAGACTAAGGCCTTATAGCTTACTTATACTGCAGTTATACTATAGACTAACTACATGTATAAGCAAGCACATATATAAATCTCTACAGGTACCTAGATAGACCTATAAGGAATATAATACTTTTATTAGTACTTATTACAGTTTGCATTTTAAGTTAGCCTATAACAGCTTTTACTATATAAACTAGAGTCTAAGGGCTAGACTATATAGTATGCTTAGCTACGTAAGATTAAGTAAAGTAAGGGGTTATTATAGAGGCCTTTTTTTTAAATAAAGAAAGGTAGCTAAAACTAAGAGCTTATAAGCTATTATAAGTAAATTAGATAACTTTAGAGATAGTAGAGTTAAGGGAATAAAGAATTAGAACTAGAATAAAGAATAGTAAGAAGGTAGATAGTTAGTAGACAAATAAGTTAAGTAAGTAAGAAGTAGAAGAAAAAGTAAAGGGTTAATAACTAAGTAGTAGAAGTAGAAGAAAGTTAAGGTTAAAGAGGAAGAAAAGAAAAAGTGTAAGAAGTATAAGATATAAATAAACTATTAGCGCTAGCAAAATTATATAACTCTAGCTAAGGATAAGTAAAAAAGGCTTATAATAAAGGAATTAATTCTATATACTATATATTATTTAGTTACGTTACCTAAGGTAATTATTTATAAGTTAGAAGTTAGAGGTTTAAGCCTTATTAAGTAAGAATAAAATTACTAGTATTAGATTAGAAGCTAAGAGAAGTTAGGATAGTTAGATAAGGTTGTTAAGAAAGGCTGTACTAGGGTAACAACTTAGATAGATAGAAATACCTAAAAAAAACCCTTTTAGTTAAAAAAATATAGTTTTAAAGCAGAGAACTAAGAGGACTATTCTTAGAAACTTCTAACTGCTATTTAATATAAAGATAGATTACTAAGGCTGTATAATAATTTTTAGCTATTAGTAAGTTTAGAAGTTATATAAAAGGTTTAGAATAACTAGAAACCTACTCTAAGTAAAATAATTCTACGCATATAAGAATAAGGTTATAAATAAAGTATCTAAAAAAGGATATTATATTAAGGCTTAAAGGAATAGACTATATTAAACTTCCTTAGGGGTAAGTTTACCTAAGGGACCCTATACTAGGGGTCTTAGAGACTTAGAAACTAGATAAGAGGGAGGGGTAATATAATAGGTAAGGCTATAGTAGCCCTTAGACTCTGCCCTTAGAAGTATAACTTAGATTTATATCTTAGATAAACTATAGACCCTTAGAAGCTTAGGATAGAGATATAATTATCTAAACTTAGGTAAAAGCTTATTTAGCATGTACATATATATATTCTGTAGCTTAGAGCGTAACTCTGCTCTTTATTAAATCTTAAGTATTCTTTTTAGACTATAAGCTCCTTAAGCTCATCAGGAATTTTTTCGAAGGTGCCCGTGCCGCCATTGGCGCCAATGACACCTATTGTCGCGCATTGTCGCCCTTGGGCTACGTTGTCGCGTTGGGC
>MU005770.1:787753-800436 GCA_010093715.1 Pleomassaria siparia CBS 279.74 | reverse complement strand
ATATTTTATTCCCTAGAGTTCCTAGGAGTTCTAACCTAGTTTAGTCTAAAAAGGTTTAAGATAGTTAAGAAGTTCTATTAGAGACTAATTTCTTTTTTATTTATACTTTTTAATAGAAATATAGGTATTTTATATCTATTTCTAGCAGGTTCCTAATAAATTAAGTATTATATCCTTTAAATAGGACTAAGTAGGAATCTAAAATAAATTAAGGGTTTTTTTATTATTTTTATATATTAACTATAAAGTCTTTAGTATCTTTAATATATATCTTACTCTAAAATTAACTCTCTATATCTTATTTATAAACTTATAAGGTAACTAAGTAAAATAGTATTTATAATCCTATTTCTATTAGTTATAGTCTAACTTATTCTTCTTTTTAAAGATATAAGGTAGCTTTAGCCTAGGTAACACAGCTTATAAACCTATAGTCTCTAGTACTACTTCCCCTTTTCTATCTAACTTTAATAAGTTAAATAAAGTTAGGTCTTTATTATTATAAGCCTTCTTAGCTTCCTTTAGAAGTTTTAACTTTTAATTTTTTTTAGTCTTTCTAGCCTATTATAGTATATCTGCAGCTTTTTAAGCTAAAGTAGTTATATTACTACTATTTTAGGCTTATAAAGGCTATTAAGGCTATTAGCTACTTTTAGTATTTAGTTAGTTACTCTTAGGGCCTTAAATATATAAAGGTTGCTACCCTAGTTATACTATAGAATTAAAGACTTTTAAGTATAGTGCCTAAGTATCTTCTAACCCTTAGTATACTAATATAAAGGGTAACTATAGGTTAAAGGGTAAAGTATTAGGGCCTAGCATTAAGCTAGCTAGTGCCTCTTTTAGATTTCTTAGGTTTAGTAATAGGTCTATAGGTATTATAAATCCTTTTAGTAACTCTATCTATAGTATTATAAATTCCTTTCTACTTTATTAAGGGGGGCTTAAAGCCTTTATTAGCTAGGTAGGTGTGTTATTACGCACGCCTTTTATAGTAATATTAGATTAGGTAAGATTTTTAGATATTATATAATCTAGTAACTAGTTACCTTTAATATAGATAGAAGGGAGAGTAATTTAAATATAAAGAGGTTACTTAGGTAAGTAGTTAATAATTAGGTAATAGAGATAGAAGAGATAGTATTATAGGATAGATAGTTAGAACTAGTCTAATATAGATAAGATAAATTACTAGTAAGCTAAGCTTACACTAATTTAGATATATATACGTAATTCTACGTAACCTAAGGTCTACGTAATCTATCTACACCCTCCCTAGGTCTCTATAACCTCTAGGGCCTTATAGTTATCTTCTTACTTAACTACCTAGGGAAGGCCTTTAAGAAGATTCTTATAACCTAAATTAGCTACCTAGCTAAAATAAGGGACCTTCTATAGGACACCTAGATTAGAGGAAGAAAATAGAAATTAGTAATTAACGTAGGCCTACTGCTTTAGGTAAAGGTCTAAGAGGCTTAGAAGAAAAACTATACTACAGCCCTTCTCTTTCTAGATATTAAAGAGGCCTTTAACTATATAGCTACTACCTAGCTCTTAGCTATATACTAGAAATAAAAACTCCCTTTAAGTCTTATTAGGTAGATAAGGTACCTTCTATTATAGAGATTTATTTAACTTAAGTTTAATAGCTAGACCTAGCTATTAGAAAGAATTAAAATAGGAATACCCTAAGGCTCTTTTATTTTACTAATTCTGTTTCTTCTCTATATTAGAGATATCTATAGGCTAAGGCTTAATACCTTTACCTTCTTATATATAAATAATATTACTATAAGTACTAGTACTACTTCTATACCTAAGCTTAAGAAGATACTAAAAGAGTTTACTATAGAAACCTTTAAAGAGGTAAAGGAAAATGCTATAAAGTTTAATATAGATAAGACTAAATTACTCTACGCTTCTAGAAAGTAATAGGTAATTATACAGACTCTTATAATAGAAGAAAATACTATCTAGCCTAGTAAGCTAGTGCCTTAGCTAGGTTTCTTCTTAGACTTAAAGCTCTCTTTTAAAAAATATATTTAGAGGAAAGTAATAATAGCCCTATAGGTATTTACCTAGCTATAATAGCTAGGAAATATATAGAAGAGCCTAAGTATATAGGCTATAAGGTAGCTCTATACTACCTATATTAGTTCTATTACTAACTATAGAATCCTACTCTAGTAGAGATAAAAAAAGAAGTCTCTCCTAAAGGGCTACTAGATACTGCAAAACTAGACTCTAAGATAAATACTAGAAGCCTTTAAAGGCTCTTCTATTAGAGTAATAGAAATTAAAGCTATAATCCTACTTATTAGCCTAAAGGCAGAGAAACTCTACTGCTAATATGCTATTAGGACTTAGGCATTTAGAGATAACTACCCTATCTCTTAAAAAAAACACGAACTTTAAGACCCCCCTGCATACTTAATCTAACGCCCCCTGCGCCCTAAATCTATCTCTAATTATCTTAGTATACCTAAATTACTTAAATCTAATACTTATAGCTTATTAAGACTCCTACCTTTAGTATATAGCCTAGTGTAAACCTACTAGTTCTCTTATTTAAAAACTTTTATATTCCTATACAGACTACCTACTACTATCTTATCTTATCTTATTAAAGATCTAATCTAATAATATTAATACACTAAAAATTAACTATACTACAACTAAACTAACTCCTTTCTTTAACTAATAATAATAACCTAGGCTTTTCCTCTGTTTTCTACTACTCTAACGTTAATCTTATCCCTAGAGGCCTACTAGATAGACTAGTAAGGATAAGACGAAGGAAGAGTAAGTAAAATAGAAATACCTTTTCTATTTTTTAAATCTAGTATAGCTACTAGAGATAAGGTAACTCTCTTAGAGTAAAAGTAGTTTCTATTTTATCTCCTTTAGTCTTATATTAATTTTATTTATCTTTCTTATTAAAAGAGGAGGAAAATAAAAGAGGAGGAAACTAATAACACTAATACTACTATACCCTTTCCTGCCTTAATACAGTAAAAGGGTAAAGAAAAAGTAATTACTTCTTCTATACCTATACTACTACCTGCTACTACTACTACTAAAACTACTACTAACTACACTATTTAACTAGAATTAGACTTAGAACTAAATCTAGTTAGCTCTAATAATAAGTTAGCTTCCTAACCTATAAAACCTGCCTAAATCCTAATACTAGCTAAGAAAAGAATAATTAAATAGTAATTACTAATAAAGAACCTGCAGCTACACCGCCTACTACTATAATCTAGCATAGATTCTTCCTAATTTTTACTATTAAATATAACTATAATACTAAAGGTAAACTTAATAAAAGAAGTAATTAAAATTACTAGAAACATAGTACTATAAGTAGTAACTATTATAGATATTAAGTAGGAATAGGATAAGCTTCTAAACCTATTAGAAGTCTTCTAAAACTATATAGAAACTAGAAGGGTCTAGATTTCTAGCCCTATAGATTCTACTACTTCTTCTTCTTTAACTACTATAAAGCTAATAGTATAGAAATTATATATAGTAGTAGTAAGTAACTAGGTAAAAAGTACTCTACTATAGATAAATCCCTAACTAGCACTCCTAGGCTAATCTTAAGTAACTAGAGCAACTATTAGATAATAAGAGAAGAAAAAAGCATAAGAAAAATAGCTAGTAATACTAGTAAAGGATAAAAAGATAGTAAAGGCTGTTAACCCTCTAGCATAATAGAATACTATTAATATTATTTTAGGTAAAAATATAATAGTAGGGGTTATAGTATTAGTAAAGAAGAACTTAGTTCTTATAACTATAGAGGGCTATAACTTAGACTACCTTCTTTAAAACATAAATATATAAAAATAAGCCTTTTAGCTAACTTACTTAGAAATATAGAAATAAGAAGAATAGGCCTTTATTATTACTTATAGAGTCTATATAAATAATACCTTCTTCTAGGACTCTTAGAACCTAAAGAATAAAATTAAAACCTTTAATAAAGTTACTATTAGAGGCTAACTAAGATAGCTCTTAGTAAAGGAGAAGATTAAATATATTAGGCTAAAGAGCCTACTAACCTTTTAGAAATACGCTTTAATTATCTTTGCATTTAAAAATAAAGAGTAGAGAAACTAACTCTTATAGTAGAGATTTATTATAATTATAGAAAGTAGAGTATACCTTAATAAATACTACTCTACTATAGCAAAGACCTAGTACTAAAAGTACTATAAATTTAGATATAATATAGAATTATATAAGGTATAAAGTAACTATAAATACTATATAAAAAAATACATAATAAAGGACTATACTAGCTATATAGACTGTAAAATTATAGAAAGAGCGTATAAATACTAGATAGTTACCTATCTAAACTATAAAAAAGGGTATTTAGCTACTAGCCTAAACTATAGCTATAGGTAAATATTAAGGACTAAAGAAGAAGACTCTACTTCTATAGCTATTTAATAGTAGAATAATAAATGCTAAAGAATAACTATAAGAGTATAAATATCTTAGATAAAATAGTACTAAAATAAAAAGGGGAAATCTTATTTTTATAGAATAATATAGGTAAAAGGTAAGTAGTATAACAGACTCTTTTAGAGATTACCTTTATAAAGAAGATAGATTTTATCCTTATTTAAGAACCTAGTATTTAGCTAAATAAGTAGAGAGAATCTTAGTTTTCTTTTATATATCCTTTCTATAACCTTATACTCTTTACCTTCTTAAGCTAGCCTAGAACTACTATCTATACTTAAAAAGAGGTAAGTACTAAATATAAGGTTAGAATAAACCTAAGTAACTCTAGAGATTTAGTAATATAAAAAGTATTTAATAATATAAAACGCTTCCTTCTATTAAATATCTATAATAAAAAAGAACTAGTAGAACACTCCTCTACCTAGTAAGAGGGTAGGAGGATAATAGAAAGGCTACTGTTAAACCTAAACCTAAGAGGTCTACCTTTTCTTATAGTAGGAGACTTTAACTATTACTACTACCTTTAGAATCTAGTAATTTAGAACCTAAATTAGAAGGCTTAAAGGTTAGTAGTATAGCTAGAATAAGGAAACTGCTAACTTCTTAACCTAGTATAAAAATAGACTTTTTTTAGGTTAAACCTTTACTTAAGTTCTATTATAGACCTAGCCTTTATCTCTAGATTTAAAGAAAATAGCTAGCTAGATAATTAGCATAAGGTAGAAGATATAGAGTTAGATTATATTACTATTAGATTCTTAACCTATATAAGGCATACTAAGAGATACCTTAATCTCCTTAAGAAATAAAACTATTCTATTTAAAAGGTAGATTAGAATATCTTTAAAGAAGTCTTAAAAGAATAAGTTTAAGAGAACTACATCTTTTTTTAGCTATAGAGAAGCTACCTATATATATAGCAGCTATCTTTAGATTCCCTATAGATTTGTAAAGAATTATAGGAAAACCTAGATAGAATTATAAAAAGCTTTATATAGGTAATTTAGACTATAATAGATAAGGCTATCCTAAAAAAAAGGTCTATAAAGGATCTAAGCCCTAGTAAAATAAAGAGTTAGTAGAGCTAAGGAAGCAGGTAAGTAAGGTAAAAAGAAGATACTACTAGCATTAGTAATAAGGCTATAAGAGAGTAGTAAAAGTAAAATAGAACTACTACCTTTATATAATTAAATAGGTAAAGGTAAAGTACTTGAATTCCTTTCTATAAAACGTAAAGGGAAAGAATATCTTTAAGGCTCTAAACTATATAAAGGAAGCTACTATTATTATATTATTTAGAAGGTATGTAACTAGCTCGCAGCTAATATAGTATAGGAGGTTACTAAGGAAGGGGAGATAGCTGTTAAGTGCTAAAAGAATGTATCTTTATATTTAAAGGTAAAGGTTAATTCCTAATTAAAAACAAAGGGGAAACTAATAGGTAGAATTAAAAGATCTAAAGAAGAATTACTAAGTTCTCTTTAGAAAGTAAAAAAGATTAGGGGTAAAATTATGTTTTCTGTAATAACTGTGTTAACTGCTAGAGGTGGTAACTCTTGCCTAGCTGCGTTTTTTTCCTTTTTCTATGTATTATGTATGTGGTTCTGTTAAAGATACCCTGCTTTAAGGTGCCCCTTCTTTCTAAATAGGAAGTTACCTTCTACTACTCTATAAATTCCTCCCTAGCTTTATTAGTCGCCCCTTAACTAATGTCTTAAAATATTAAAAATGCCTAATAAATAAAAGGTGTTAATATAAGAGAGTAAGTAGAAAGAAAAGAAAGAAACTAATAATAAAAGAGATTCTCTAACTAATTACTATCTAAATCCTCTTCTAAGCTCTCTGCTGCCTAAGAAGTAATTTCCTTATTACCCTAAGATTCCTTCTATTTATCTTAAGGTTTAGCTATGTAGATCTAAGATAGCTTAGTAAATATATTAGCCTTAGTCTCCTTTTCTAACTCTTCTTCTAGTTTAGGAACGTAGTTACCTTCTATTTTAAAAAAGGACTTATCTCTATAGGCAAGCTATTTATAGGCTTTAACTAATTTCTATAAGTTAAGAATATACTTAGTAACTTCCTTACGTTAAGTATTAATAAATTTCTAATAAGACTTCTTAGTTATGTTAATATTAAATAGAGTAGTAAGCTTATAGAGAATAGGGGGTAAGTTTTATTAATCTTAGTAGTAAATAGCCTTTAATATATAAGAGTTAAATACTAGAGGAATTACTACTAGAAATACTATAGAAATACCTCTATACTTATTTAGCTAACTAAAGGAAAAGGTAGGTCCTAGAAGTAGATTATAGTAAGCCTTAGCTAACTTAGTATAGGTACCTATAGGTAGGTATTCTATTATCTCTATATTATTTTAAACTTAAATAAACTAAGGAAGCATTATTTACTATAGGTAATGTAGTAGAGTATAGGGTATAGGGTTCTTTGCTAACTCGCAATTAAATAGTCTAAAGTAGAATTAAATAGTAGATAGAGCTCCCTATGTAGCAATGCATAATTATAAAAGGAAATTACCCCTAACACCTATCTATACCTATTAAAACACGTAATAACGCTAACGCTATACTTACTAGCTACTTCCCTAAGTAATAATTAACTATTATAGGTTATATAATAATCTATTAATACCTAATTAGGCGTTATCTTACTAACACTTCCCTACTATACTATAGTTTACCTCTCCTTTTTTAAGCTTAGCCCCTTTAAGCTCCTCCTCTTTTTTAATATTTAATCCCCTTATTAGCTATAGCCTAGAGGCCTTATCTAAATTTTTATACTAAGGGATCTATAATATAGTAATTATGCTAAGTAACGCTGCGTAGCCCTATTTATATCTTAGTAACCTATAATATATCTTTAGGTTATACCCTTCTACATCCCTATATCTCTTTCCTCTCTTCTAGCCTTTATCTACTTTAGATATACTAATAGTATGCCCTTATACGCCTTACCTCCTAATAATACTGCGCTAGAGAAGATATAGCTAACTACCTACTAAAAAGGTAATACTCTCTCTAACTTATATAAGTATCTTATAAGGACTACTAAAGACTATATTCTTTACTAGCTTTATAATAACGCTAATTAACCTCTAGATACCTAATTTATATATAGCCTTTAGGCTTTTCTCTAGGAGTTACATTAAGCTAGTATTAGTCTCTTAGCCTACTTACTTCCCTTAGTAATTAATCTAGATAATAATAAAGACCTAATAGCCCCTTAGGGTGCCTTTAATCTATCCCTAAGAGTAATAGTGTATTAATTCTTTAGTATAGGCTTTTTAAAGGCCCTAAATAAACGCAGATATTATAATACTAATATTAAAGCTACTATCTAATAGGTTACTACAGGTAATTATTACTACTATAGTTCCTTATAGTATAATTAGTATACTACTAGGAACTAGGCTATTTTACTTAGTTATTAATAATCCTACGTTAGGGATAAACTTACTAATTAAGGTGCTTATAACGCCTATGCCTTTAATAGTAAAAAAGGGAAATACTTAATATAGCGTTAGGCTATAAGTATAGGTCTTTCCTATAGCCTACTCTTTAGTTACTAACTCTTTCTCTAGCTTTTATTAGTTACCCCTAAAAGGCTTGTAAGGCTTTTAGTAAGGAGGTTATTAGTAACTCTAATAATAGTTTAACCTCTTTATTAGCCTTTTTAAGGACCTTATATTCTACTAGTTAGGTGCTAATCTCTTTTTATACCCTATTTACTCTTCTAGCTAGCCTTACTAGGATTAATAATAAGAAGGAGGACGAGTTTAATAGTTTCTTAGTAAGTAATTTTAATAGGTTTTTAGAGGAGGATACTACTGCTAGCGCAGAGTAGTTAGGTCTTTTTATTATTTTATTTCTTATTCTTATCTTTATCCTTTAGGCTTTTTATACTTATTTTAGTATTAAGATAGTTATAGTTAAGTAATATAACCTTACTAACTACGTATTATAAATTCTAGTATTATATTATAGGTAATTAGGTGTATAGTTACCTAAGGAAATAGTAATTTACTACTAATAATTACCTATATTTACTATGTCTTACTAATATAGCAGTAAGCTTATAATGTTTTCTTAAGGAAAACGCTAGGGTATAAGTAAGAGAGGCTTTCTAGGTACTAGTACTTATAAATATAAAAGGACGTTAATATGCTCTTACCCTTCTTCTTTCCTTTACCTTACTACCTCCCTCCTTTTTAGGCTAAATCCCCTTAATTAACTTCTTTCTTAACCTGCTTTTTCTTTATAATATCTACTTATCCTTATAACCTCTATTAACTTTAGTACTAGCTCTACTACCTCTAGCATAGGTAGTAATAAAGGCAGTAGTAGTAGTAGTAAAAAGAATCTCTATAGTAATAGTCCTTTAGGTTATAGTAATATTAACTTAGACTTTTATAGTTACCCTTCTAAGACTACTAAGTAGTTTATCCTTAAGTAGCGTTTATATCCCTCTTTTCTTCTACTTATTTCTTTCTACTAACCTCTAATAGTTTATTAAAACGCTAATAAGCCTCTTAATACCTTTAGCGTTTATACCCTATAACGCTTTATCTAAACCTTTTAGTATAACAGTGTCCTATTACCTACTTACCTACTCCCTCTTACTATTAATCCTAATAATATAGAGCATAGCCTAGCTGCTTAAGGCTAGCTTAATATCTAACCTAGAGTAACTATCTCTAAATTCTTTAGCATAGGTACTTATAATAAGCCCTTAGCCTACAGATTTTATAAAACTAATATAGAGGTAATTATTTAATAAATAGCTGCTAGAAACTTTAAGTATACTAGCTACTTACATTACTCTTACTATACGTCTCTTAGTTAAGGTTTCTTTATTTTTAGTAGCTACTAATAGTTATATACCTCTAATAATTACTTATTAAACTATAGGGCTTATAATAATTACGTTTATAATAGAAATGCTAACTACTACTCTATATATTATAAGTATCCTTATCTTTTCCTTCTTTTCTACCTTCTAATTATCTTATATAGGGCGTCTAGATAGTAATCTTCTATAAGATATAGCTAATAACTTTTTATCTACTCTAGTATCTACCTCTTATAAGTTAGCACCTATTTTATCTAAGAATAATACCTTAACCCTAGTTTATTATTAGAATACTAGTTTATAAATCTCCCTACTAGGCTAGATAATTACTTATTCCTATACTACTAGTAATAGTAATAAGGGTAGTTCTAATAAGGCTTTAGTCTATAGTAATAGTTCTAACTATATTTCTAACTTTAGTACTTTCTAAGGTTTCTCTAATATAAGTAGTCCCCCTTATAAGTCCTATTATAGTTCTTTTATATAAACTAAAGGTTCTACTTATAGTAGTTTACCTATGTAAGTTAATAGTCCTTTAGAATATTACTATTATACTAGTAACCTTTTCTAAGTTACTAGTCTACCTAAGAGCCCCTTATCCTCCTGCAAGGGAAAGGGCAAGAAGGATAATAAATCTAGTAAGAAATAGGTAGCTTCTTTAATTAGTAATAAATTAGGGTGTCTTCTAGGTATTTTCCCTTATAATAGCCTTCTCTAGGTAGTATTTTCTACTTTTCTTAATTAGGTTTTAATGCCTTATAATAGTCCTTTAGGACTATTTACTTTTTACTCTTTTACCTATATAATAGATATCTAGCTCTAGCCTCTTTAAAAAGACTTTTATTCTTCCCCTGTTATGTAATTTCTTACTGTAATCCTTAGCCCTATTTCTAATTTACTCCTAATACCCCTCTCCTTCTTATCTTTAGCTAGCCCCTAGCTAAAACCTACTAGTTAGACGCGTCTAATAAGGTATTAGAGTTATTCCTCTAGATTAGCTATAGCCTACGCAGTATAATTACCTTTAGTAAAGGTACCCTTTATTAATTTAGGCTAACTATTATTATAGGTTCTATTACTGCCTTATATTAATATTCTATTACTCTTAATTCCCTTTAATTTAGCTCTTAGTCCTTAGCTAAACTGTAATACTATTATTTCTAATTTCTATCTAGGTTTCCTATATATAGTATAGAATAGATTATTATAATTAGTATTACTTTATTATAGGCTTTTATCTATCTAAGTAACTATTATTCTTTTATACTAAGGTCTTATTATATAAACCTTTTTAAGCAGTTACTAGTAATTATACTTTAAAAGGGCGTGCTATTTATATCTTTTAAGTAGTAGTATAAATCTATAAAACCTTTATACCTAACTTAGTAAGGTTCTAGCTAGTAATTATTAAACTTTCTTACTAATATTATATCTTTCTCCCTTACAGAATTCTAAATAAGTACTAAGTTACCCTTTTAAAAGCCTACTATATATAGGTCTTTAGTTATATTCTATTCCTCTATTACTTATATTCTTAGTCTTAGGCTTCTTTTAAGGGCTTTTAATACGTCCTTATTCTTAAATTCTAATTATTATACTCTTACTATAAGTATATTAGACGTTAAGTAGATTTTATTCTATAAAAGGCTTTGCTAGGTTAGTATTAGTAGCTCTATTAGTAGGATTAGATTTTTTCCTAGAACTAGCTGTATTAGTAAGTATTTAGTACTTCTCCTTATACTTACTTAATTAGCTTATAGGACTATACATAATTTATTAACCTACTACCCCCTAAGTTTTACTAAGATAGTAACTAGCTATTAATATCCTCTTTTAATTAGGCCCTAGGCCTTTAAATTATAGGCTAATACTATTATCCTTATAATGCTAAACACTGCTGTAAGGACTTCTAATACTCCTTAATTCTCTAATCTGCTATTAATAAAGAGCTTTAAGAAGGTACCCTATTAGTAGATAACCTTTTTATATATAAATTAGGCTACTACTAATAAGTTAGCTACTTTTAATGCTTTTACTTTAGCCTACTCTAATGCGTACTTATAGGCTATAATAAGGTATTTAGCCCCCCTCTAACCTTTTAGTATGTAAGTAATATTAACTATCTACTAGTCCTAGAGAGCCTTTATAAAGGTAGTATAGAGCTGCGTTTATATTTAATAGCCTTACTTCTTTTAGTAACTATAGCACCTAGTAAGCTATTATTAAGTTATTTAGTAAAGTCCTTTTTACTAATATTAAAGCAAGAGAGCTGTAAAGGTTATTTAAATCCCTTAATAGGCAAGCTGCGTATATACCTCCTCTACTAGGGCTAACTAGATATTAGGGTTATTAATAACTCTCTAGGGTAGAATATTCCTTAATACTTTCTTAAATAAATATCTACCTCTCTTAAAGAAACTCTAAGCCTTTCTATAAAATTATTATTTCTTTTTTTTTACTTAACCTAGCAGGATAGCTTATTATATATAGATACTAAGTAATCTCTTCTAAATTCTTTAAGTAGGTGCTATAAAGAATATAAGATGCTAGTATTTATTCCTCTCTTATATAAACTACCCCCTACTCTTCTCCCTTCTCTATTATAGCTTTAATAAATAGCTCTAGGTCCTTTTTATCTAGCTTTAGTAGTTACTACTTATTAGACTAAGGGTATCTTAATAAGGCGTTAGTAACTATATTCTTCTTCCCTTTAATATACTAGATTTTAAATTTCTAAAGTAAAATTATAGCTAGCTACTAATTTATTATAGAGCTAGGGAGGTTTATTAATAATTTATTAAGTTAAGAGATAAGGGTTTGCGCATCTGTTTTAATTATAAAGCAGGTACTATAAAGATATAGCTAATACTTTTTAAGCGCCTATAGGACTGCTTTATACTTAAGCTTTATAGAGTACTACTATAATTATTCTTTAGACTAGAGAGTACCTTTAAACTATATAGGGTGTTATTAGTAGCTAGGAGTGCCTTAATTTTACTCTCTTATCTTCTAAGTCTTTTAGGAGGTCTTATTCCCTTTAAAAGAGAGTATTAGCTTTACTATTCTCTGCGCTAGGTTAATATTTAAAAGTTAAGTTAATTCTACTTAGGATGTTAGACTATTAGATATGCTGCTTACTAAGCTTCTATAAGGTTATAAAGTAGAGAAGGTTTTTATAATTTATAATTACTAATATATACTTAACTACTTTAAGCTTACTATACTATTCTTCTATATACTTAATTACTACTAAAAGTTTCTTATTATAAATAGAGTAGTTTACCTTAGCAGGGTTATTTTTAGCTAAGAATTACGCTATAGTCTAGAGTTTCCTA
>MU005770.1:745802-777368 GCA_010093715.1 Pleomassaria siparia CBS 279.74 | reverse complement strand
AGAAGATATTCTTTAGGTTCTAGAATACTTCTTATTATTCCTTTCCCTAGATAAAGTTAACCCCCTTACCTATTAGTTTAGTAAGCAGAGCAGCTAATCCTAAGAAGTTCTAGATAAATATTTAGTAGAAGTTTATAAATCTATAAAGGCCTTTATTACTATCTTAGTTCTTAGATTTAGAAGTAGAATTAGGACTATACCTTTACTTAGTTAGTCTATAATAACTATAAGATTATAATTCCCTTTACTAAGTAAAAGGCTTATAATAAAGTCTATAAATATTTCTTTTTAGATTCTTAATAAAAGTAGTAGTAGTTTTAGAAGTCTTTATTTTAGCTTTTTTTATAGCTTAGTCCTTCTATAAACGTTATAGTTCTTAATAAAGGTCTAAATAGTATTTAATATTATAGGCTAGAAGAGATCTCTAGCTAGAATCTTATATGTCTCTTTCTTTTTAGAATATTTAGTATAGGGAGAGTTATACGCTTCTTCTAGTAGTTTTAACCTTAGTTCTAAATAGTCTAAAACCTAATATTAGTCCCTAAATAAAAGTTTTCCTTAGTAGTCTAGTTTATAATCTAAAAGAGAGGTGCTAAGCTTTAGCTTTAGTAGAAATTTATAAGTGCTATCCTTAACAGCTTATATAGCTTACTAATAGACGTTATTAGCCTTTTCTACGCTTTTTTATATTTTTATTAGGGTAGGTTCTTCTACTAGTTAAGCTAGTATTACTCTATTTTCTAAAAATCCTCTAGCGCTAAATACTCTAATTATAGGAGCTAAGAATGCTCTTAGGTCCCTTATACCTTAGCTATCCCTATCTAGGCCTACTAGTATTAAGAGTTAGAAATGCCTTAATTTTACCTTTTTATTTTCTAAGTCTTTTAGAAGGTCTTATATCCTTTAGGAAAGAGCGTTAGCCCTGCTATTTTCTACACCTAGTTAGTATTTAAATGTTAGGTTAATTCTACTTAGGATATTAGACTATTAAACGTATCTCTTACTTAGCTTCTAGGAAGTTATAAAGTATAAAAGGTTCTTATAGTTAGTAATTACTAATACATATGTAATAGGTAAGCTATATTATCCTTAGATAATATCCTTAGCCTTAGTTAGCACCCTTAGATACTTACAACACTCCTTAGCTAAGCTCTAGATTAGTCCTTAGCTTAGTAAAGCAGGATAGCTTATCTTTAATCTAGAATAGATTAGAGTAGTACTATTAAGAGCAGATTACTTAGCAGATTATATATATATATTCCTTAATAGCTTAGAGCTTTAGAAGCTCTATTAAATCTTAAGTATTCTTTTTAGACTATAAGCTCCTTAAGCTTAGCCCCTTATATAGATTTAATTAACTAACACCCTATACTAATAATAAAGGTTGCTTAGTATAATTCTTACTAATAATAGCGTAGAACATAAATAATTAGGAGCTCCTTAATAAGGCCTTATAACTAAGAAGAGAAGGAACCTTACAGAAGAATATTAGTTTATAACTAAAGGCGTACCTTACTTAGAAAGAAATTCTAGCAGATAAAGTAATAATTAAACTTACCTTACTTAATAAAATCCTTTAACTTAATAAGGAATAGAAAACCCTTAATAAAGAAGGACCTGCTAATATTAATACTAAAGCTAGAATAGAGAGAATTAAAGAACTAGTTGCAGCTATATTAGCAGCTTTTAGGATCCTTACCTAGTCCCTGCTAACTCCTATAGTAACACCTCTAACAGCGTCCCTACTCTTATCTACAGACCTAATAACTAGAGCAGTATTTAGGAAGCTTAAGACACTAGACCTAGCGTCTTTTAGTAAGGATTATTAAAACTACCTTAGATAGAAAATCTAAATAAAGAATAAGCTTTAGAGTAACGCTAAGCTAATTAGGTACCTAGTAGACTATATATTTAGCTAATTAGAGGGAACTATAGTATAGATTATAATCTCCTAGGTTAACTATAATAAAAATAGTACTATAGAAGAATTTTAGAAATTTCTAAATAAATAATTTACTAACTTATTAGCTAAGGAAAAGGCTTATAATAAACTTATACAGCTCTACTAGCAGAGTAAGGTTTCCCTAGCATAATTTAACTTAGAATTTATATAGCTAGTATTTAAAGCTAAAGAAAAAAAAAACTACGTATTACTAAAGAGCTATTACCTCTTAGTAATATAACTAGACCTTACTAATAGAATAGTTACTATAGAACTACTAGACAGCTATATAATTTAGGAAATATAGGCTTAAATTCTTAAGATTAAAGAGAATATATATTAGAATAAGGTAAATTATAAGGGCTTAGTCTAACTTATAAAGAAAGAATATACTTAGAATATAAATTAGAAACCTATAAAGGCTTATAGCTCTTAACCTAAGAGAGCTAAAAAGTAATAAGTAGAGTAGGTATTAAAAGAAAAACGCGTAAGGCGTAGAAAGAATAGTAACTACCTCTATTATAGTAAGAAAGGATACTTCTAGTCTAGATATAAGTTAGCTCTAGCTAAGAGGCTTACTAGAGTAAGATCTAGATAAAGTAATAATACTAAGAATAAGGCTAAAGGTTTAGCTAAGGAATTTTTTAATAATTATTTAGAAAACTAGTTTCTTCTAGTAATAGTTAGTGTTAGAAGAAGAATAAGAAGGCCTAGACAGAATTAACTTAGAAGGAGTTTAAGAGGTTTTAATAGAGTTAGCTAAATAGTAGCCTAACTATAGTATACTTACTTATTAATAGAAAAAGTTTTACTTTAATACTAATTAATACTAGTTACCTGTGCTATAGCTCTATCTCTAATTAATTTATCTAGGATAATAATATACAGCGTACTAAATTAAAGAGAGAAAAGTTAATTATAGGCTTTAGAGGAGAGGTTTTAAAACTCTTAGAAATAGCTAAGGTAGAAATAGATATTAACAGCTACTTAGAGACTATATTCTTATATATCTATTAGAATAAGAAATATAATATAATTCTAGAAAAACTATAAATAGAAAGGAATAAAGTTATACTAGTACTAGCTAAAAAATTAATATTCTTACACTACGCTAACCTTAGAATCTAGAGCTAGGAGGGTTATTAGCTAAAGGAAGGTATAAGATAGGTAAGAGCCTTAGCATTTATAGCCCTTTTTTAAAGAATCTATAAAACTACTAAATTTATAGAAGTTTTTACTGCGTTAATAGCTAATATTTAAAGGGCCCTTACTTTAAAAAAGAAGTTAACTCTAGAAGAACTTAAGGCTTTACTCCTAGATTTACTAAAGAACCTATTCTAATACTTCTTCTAAAAAGAGTCTAATAAGCTCCTGCCCTATAGAGGCCTAGTAGTAGATATAAAGATTAACCTAACCTAAAAAGGTAAAAAAGATGCTAAAATACTATAAGGACTATTATATAGTATATCTAAAGAAGAACTTTTAGTCTTTAAATAATAGCTTACTACGTACCTAGATAAAGGCTTTATCTAAGTAAGCTATTTAAGCGCAGCTACTCTAGTACTATTTATCTATAAACCTAAGGGCAGACTTTACTTTTACGTAGACTACTAGGCTCTTAATATAATTATAAAGTAAGATTAGTACCTACTTCTATTACTAAAAGAAACTCTAAATTAGATTAGAAAAGGAAAATAGTTTACTAAAGTAGACGTAATTTAGGTATTCTATAGGATTTATATCTTAAATAGTAATAAGTAAAAAATAGTATTCTATATAAAGTTTAGGCTATATAAATAGCTAGTAACTCTATTTAAATTAGCTAAAGCACCTAGTACCTTCTAGAGATATATTAACTAGACGCTTAGAGAATACCTAGATAATTAGTGCTTAGCCTATATAGATAATATTCTGTCGCGTATAATGCTTACCTAATCTTATCGTATCGCCTCTGCCGTAATCACAAGGATTAGCGGACAGACATTCTTCTGCTCTAATAGAGTAATATATAATCTCCTTTGTTACATAGTATTAGATAGTTACTAATTAAATATTCTTTTACTTAATTATATAAACGTCTTATCCTAGCTTAATTCTACCTCTATAGTTATAAGCCTAGCGCTTTAAAAACACAGATAGTTTCTCCCTATGCAATCTTAAGAGCTAGTAAAGATAATTTAAACGCTCTAAAACACCTTAATAAATTTTCTTAACAAAACTTTACACTACCCCCTCCCCTAATAACGCACTCCTATAATAAGCTAATAATTAACATATTAGAAGGTATCCCTATTATTAAAACGCAGCTCTGTAATAGCTTAAGCTAGCTATACTAGTTTATAGAGCTCTAATTTTATGCGTTTTAAAAGGGTATTTAGGATTAAGTTAATCCTAAGGCTAATAACGCTAAGTTGTTCCTAAAATCTACTCTTAAGCAACTAGAGCTCCTAACTAGCAATGCAGAACCTAAAGAAAAAGATAACTACTCTAAGGCGCTCTAGGAGTATTAGGCTCTATTGCGTAAGCACACGAATAACATAGCCTGTTATTAATAACTAACTAACTAGATTAATATAATAGTTAACTGCAAGATCCTGCGCCTAGTAATAATAGAAATAGTTAAATAAGATAAAATAATAACCTAGGATCTTATTTAATACCTATAGGCTAAGCTTGCTCCTATAAACATAAGCTCCTAAAACGTTATTTAGGCCTAATATTAGAACTATCTAGATCTAGCTAAACGCGGAACCCTTAATCTAATAACCTAGTACTATAAGTAGAGCAACCTATATTAAAAAGCAAAAAACTACAGGCTTAATAATATAAAAGGCCAGCTTGTAGTAGAAGATTTTCTTAATGCCTTAGCAGTAAAAATCGCGCCTAAATAGGCTTAAACGCAGCTCTAATAGCTCTTTTATAACTCTGTTTTTAAAGGCAAATCTTTACCTCTAATAATTATCTAATTTAGCAAACTCTTTTCCCTGCTCCTTTATAATTAAGAAGTGCGTACGCTAGCTAGAAACCTAGAGATCTTTGCAACATTTAGCGGGAGCTTAGCTAAACAGCTAAATACTTAGCTAGCAAAACTAGATAAGAAACTAAGCTTAGTAAATAATAATACTGCTAAGTGCCTATGTATAGCGCAGAATTTTTAAGTCTATAAGTAGGCTCCTAATAATTACAGGAAGCTAGAAATAGTAATAACTAAAGCTCTACTAAAGATAGATAACAGGACTTATAGGACTATTCTTACTAGGCTTGCTAAGCCTAGATTTAGCTTGCTTAGGATAGCGCTTAGTAGGAAGGGCTAAAACCTCCCTCCTAATAACTTGCTTAAGAGATTAGAGTTTCTAGAAAGTATTACTACTGCCCTTATTAATCTAAAGCTCCTTATAGAAGAGGCTGTAAGCTTAGGGGTGTACTCTACTATAGACTTTAATGCTTACCTACTATTAAGGAGCACTATCTTAGATAATAGAGCAGCCCTTTATCTTGTTAATAGTAAGGATCTTCTTATGCCTAGATTATTTAAAAAGGCTTAAGGGATAAGATGTATTAAAGCAGGAACATAGGCCTTTTTAATCTTAGGAATAGGCACTTGCGTAATTAAGGGAGTCTTCTATAGATCTAATAGCCCTAAAATAGAGGATCTTACGCTCTTAGAAGTAGTAGTAGTAGAAAGATTCTACGTTAATATTATCTTAGAAGCTCGCCTTTAGCAGAAGGGAGTATAGTACTTAGGATTAGATAATATAATGCGTATTAGGAGCTTAGGGTTAAGCGTTATACTTACTACTCTCCTGCGTAAACATAACCTTACCTTTATTAAATATAAGCCTCTTACCTTTTATCTACTTTCTATAAGCGTAATCCCCTTATATAATAAATAATAATTATAGTCTACCTATTTATAGGAGGACTTAAAGGAGCTATAGCATATAAAGGCAGGCTACCTTAGCCTATAAGCATTACGTGCGCTTATTATAAGAGCTAGAAACGTACGTATTAAGGGAACGCTACGCAACTAATATAAGTACTATACTATAACTTACGCAAAATAAGTTATCTTTTATTAACTAAAAGAGAGATTACTGCGCCCTTATTAGTAAGTTATATAGGATCTTTTTAATATACCTGCTAGGATAATAAGGGAATAGTAGATCTTCCTACTTAAGAAAGAATATAGTAGGAAGATCTATACACGGAATCTATAATCTAAATTACTAACTAAGATTATAATAAATATTAAAAGGTTTTAGAGCTTTATATAGGCAAGATATAAGCTTAGGATTATTAAGGTTAGATAAGATAATAATACTGCAACGCTCCCTTAGCACAGTAAATCTAACTATTAGAAATAGGCAGAGGATTATAGTATAGAGATTAAGAGCTTGCTGCTATACACCTATAAACTAAATAAAGGAGCTAAGAGAGTAGAATAAGAGATAATTATAAAGGCTATAAAGATACAGATTAGCGTAAACCTGCCTAAAAAGCTCTAGCTAGAGGTAGTTAACGTAGTAGTATAGCTTTATAACATAAGCCTATTACACGCTTATAACATAAGATTACTAAATAAAGTATTAGATAAGTAGTATTGCTAATATTTTTAATAGTATAAGCTAGAGCATGTAAGAAGTGCTATAGCTAATCTACAGCTAGATTAGAGCAGCCTATACGCGTATAGTTATTACGCTTACCCTCTAAATAAGGAGTAAGCAGCTAGGCGTAATAAAAGGGGATTTAAAATTACCTCTAGGGGACATATTAGATATCTAGTTAGATATAAAGCTTCTAATCTATTCTAAGTATAGATTCCCGCGCTTAATTAAGTAATTACAACTTAAAACGTAATATTTAATAAGACCTATTTTTATAAAGGAAAGAGTAAAGAGCTATCTAAGAAAGAAGCGCTTAAGATTATCTATATGCTTACACTAGATAAAATTAGAGACCTAGGTAAGGCCTTTAAGCTAGTGCCTGTGTAGTTGTATAAGTAAACAAGAACTATAGATCTTCTAACGCACCCTAGGCTAGAGCTTAGGGTTATTACTACTTAAGAAACTAATTATTAGGCTAGCTAGCTAGATAAGCAGTTAAAAGTAGAGATAACAGCTGCGCAAGTAATAAGCCTAGCTAGCACGTTATAGAGAACTTACGCAGAGTAGAAGAACTATTATACAGCACTTCTATTACTAGAAGTAACTCCTAAACTAGAAGCTCCTAGTAAACCTAGTCCTTCTATAAGGGAATTAGATAATTAGCCTAGCAAATCTTAGAAAGTACACTTAACTAAAGAAGCAGATTTACTATAATTATAGGAAATTATTTCTAATAAGCAGGATTACCCTAACTTAACCCTTACTACTTGCCCTAAGCTTATAACTTCTAAAGCGTTAGGCAAAGCAGATAAAACTATACCTACTAGGCGTACTTAGTAAAGGAAGACTTATAGCCCTGCTACTTGCGTAAGCTAAAGGACTTATAGGCAGGACCCTAATAATAATCTAGGGGGTAATAGAAATAAAGGAGTATATACGCTTATAGTTACAGATAATAAGATTATTAAGCTTATAGAAACTTACTTTTAAAGAGCATACGCTTACCTATAGAGCAGAGAGCTTATAATACTATATGCTATTATAGCAGCTACTCTATTTATAAAACTAGCACGAAAATTAGAGGCTTAAGTATATACTAGTAAGCTTCTAAAAGCGCTAATAAAGTAGAAGGATCTTTAATTATATCTATATGCAAAGCTCTTTATTAAAGCTGCCCTAAAGGAGATCTAGACTTATATAAAGAAAGGGACATAGCAAATAGTAGATTAAGAAAGCAGCTACTGCCTACTCCTACTTAAATAGGTGTTTATATATAAAACTAATAAAGATAGTTACTTCCTTAAATATAAAGCTTAACTTATAGCTTAAGGGGATCTCTAGGCTGTTAACTTGCTCTAATTAACGTACGCAGTAACGCTTGCTACTTACTTATTTAGGATAGTAATTATAATTACTGCAGAGTTTAACATAGAGATCTATTAGTTTAACGTAGTTAGCGCATTCCTAAATGCGCAGCTTAACAATAACGTAGCAGTTATTTACTAGCTCCTAGATAGATTTAAGCTAACTAGTAAGGCTTTAAAGCTTAAATAAGCCTTATTATATAGACTGCGTAACTTGCTACTCCTCTAGTATTATAAGTTCTTAGGAATACTTTAGAAGCTTAGGCTTACTATATTAAAAGAGGAGCCCTGCCTATTCTTTAATAGGAAATAACGTATTCTAGTGCTCTTTTACGTAGATAATATCCTGCTTATATATTAAAAGGATAATAAGAAAGACGCTCTAGTAATCCTAGAAGGGATTAAGTTAATATATAAGCTTAATAATAGAGGAGCTATATAGTAGTTCCTTAGGATTAGGGTGCTTAGAGATAGAGCCTCTTATATAATTATACTAGTCTATAATACGTATATTAAGAAAGTTGCGTTAAAGTTTAACCTAATTAACTTAGGGAGCTTCCTAGATACACCTCTAGGATTAACTAAGCTGTTAAAGAACACTAGGGAAGCATCTAAATAAGAAGTTAAGGCATATTAGGAATAAGTAGGATTAGTGCTATATACTATAATTATACTCTGCCCTAATATTATATACGCTGTTTCTAAGCTCTTACACTTCCTAACTAACCTGTCTAAAGCTTACGCTAATATAGTTAACTACCTAATTATTTATCTCTATTATACATAATTTAAGGGCATCTAATATAGCAGAAAGTATAATACAGAGCTCTTAATATATAATAACGCGTCCTTTGCAGATAATATTAAGATAAGGCAATTATCTTATAGGTATATAATTATACTATTTAGAGGGCTTATTATATAGAAGGCAGTATAATAATTAACTATTATAACTTCTATAACTAAGGCTAAGTTAATTACGCTAGAGCATGTGTTAAAGGAATTAATAGCACTTAAATAACTGTTTAATAAGCTTATACTTAACCTTAACAGCGCGTAGATAATCTGCTGTAATAATTAGCAGATAATCTAGCTTATTATAGGAGAGAATAAGAGGATTACTATATAACTAAGGCACGTTAATATCTAGAACATATAGCTCTGCTAGGAATATGCTAAAGGCTCCTTTAAAGTAATATATCTGCTAACTAATAATATACCTATAAATAGATTTATAAAATATCTCTCTAAGCAGAAATTTTTAAGGTTTAAGGAGCTCTTAAGACTTTATAACGCGAGATTACAGATATAAGAGTAAGAAAAGTAATAGAGAAGCGCCTAAAGGCTATTCTTAAGAGCCTAGAAGGTTACTTAGTGTATATTAATATAGTAGGGAGAATACTTTTCTCCCCTAGGGTAAGATCTAAACTACACTATAAGTGCGTTTACTAGCTTACTAAGAAGCCTCTTAATACGTGCACAGCGCGCCTTAAGGGACTCTATAAGAGCTATAGGTACTATAGTGTCCTAGGACTCTAAAGGAGCTATAGGGACTATAGTATTCTAAGGCTCTACTAAGCTAATATTAGAGCTCTTAGTAATAGTAGTATTATCCTTTATAATAATTACGCTACTATTATTACTATTTATACTACTCTTAGCACCTTTATTACGCTAATCCTTAGAGAGATCCTCCTTACTAGAGGTATTATACCCTATAAGCGCGTAAAACGTAACGCGCTACTTCTTAATCTTACTATCCTATATTACTTAATTAGAAAAGAGAACTTAATAACTAAAGCGTAACTTACGCCTTTTAGAAGGGTCTAAATAGTGCAAAGAAGCTAATTAGTAGTAAGTTAGCAGCTCTTAAGACTATATAGAAGTGTTAGTAAGAAGCTTAAGGGATATATAAAAAGGGAAGATCTTATATAGAAATATAGGAATAGCTAGAAGCGCACTTATAGTAATATAAGGTGTTAGCAGTAGTCTTATAGTAATATTTAAGAGATTAACTACTAAGGGCGCTTTAGACGTAACTAAGGTAAGAGATAGTATAAAGTATAGTCTTTTTACCCTAGCACTTTACGTTTCTTAAAAGAGCTATAATAGGTAAGTTAGAAGCTCTAAAAGTAAAATCTGCCTTACGCTTCTTCTACTTCTTTATAGGGGTTACTAGCCTATTAGCCTTACGCTTCCTAGCCTTCTTTTTAGAGAGCTAGGAGAGCTGCTAAGTAGGCGGCGTAGGACCTAGTTAAGCAGAAGAGCTTAGAACACTACCCTCCTTACGCTAGCACGCTAGATCCTCTTAGAGACGTTACTAGTAGTAGGCCTTAAGCTTAGCTTTATAATTCTTACTATAAATAAGCTCCTAATCTACGTTAGATAGCTTATAACGCTTAGGTAAAGGTAAGAGAGAAGGGGTCTAGGCTCTATTATTAATAGTAGTAAGATTAACCTGCTTACCTAGAGCAAAGCTGTTAGCAGAGCTGCTTACTAGTATCTTAGCTAGTAAGCTCTTAGCCTTAACGCGCAAGATCTTAGATAAGAGCGTAAAGGAAGTAAGGGAAGTGTCTACTAGAGAAGTTAAAGAAGTAGATACTAAGGTAAGGGGAGCTTTAAGAGCGCAGGGGAAATAAGTTAAATAGATTATTAAAGGTATACTAGTACTAAATAATAATATTATAGTATTACTACCCTACTATAATATACTATCTTTAATATACGCTTTATAAGCTTCTAAGGAGCTTAACGCATCTATAGATAGCAGCGCCTTACTACTACTACCCTAGATACTTAAGAAGCTCCCTATAGTAAATAAGGGCGGAACTATACGCAGAGAGCTTAAGAAACTAAAAGCCTCTAGTCCTAGACCCTTAGGTAATCCTTTAAGGGACCCCTTAGGTAATCTAGCAAAGCTAATAAGCAGAGCTTTGCTAGCAGAGCGTTTTAGCTAGTTAATTAATTAGGCGCGTATAAAGAAGAGATCCTTATTATTAACTATAGGTATTAGCAGCTCCTTTATAGGGATGCTGCTGCTACCTATTATATATAAGGCTAAGTTAGGAGAGCTAACAGTTATAGGGAGCTTACTACTAGACTTAACTAACTACACCTTACCTACTAAGGGGATGCTGCTATTAGCTAAGGTACTAGTAGTTATTATTATAAGCGCAGATCTATTAGATTGCGTAGAAGAAACCTAGAAGGTAATAGATAGATAAGCTGCGCGCTTAGCTGCTTTAGCATTAAGAACTACTAACTAATTATAGAGAGCTGTAATCTTATCTTAAGCAGCCTAATCTATAGCTAGAGCAGCTAGAGTAACTAGGGAAATAACTAGGATATTATTAGCAGGAGCCTATAGCTCTGCTAGAAAGCGTAAAGATAATAAGACTAGAGCCTTAGGAGCAGGGGTAGGTAATAGAGTATTATTAGCATTACTAAAGGACTTAAAGGAAGCTCTCTCTTTAGCTATAATAGCCTTAGCGCTTATAGTAGCAGACTTAACTTATAATTAGATAAACTAATCTATCTCTAGACTAGATAAGGGCTTAGAATTAGCGTTTAGCAAGGGCTTAGGAGTATTAGAGGAAGGAATAAATAGAGGCGCAGACGCGCGCAAAGGGCTTAAGGCAGAGGTAGAAATAAAGGAGCTATTAGCAGCAGATTTCTTAGTGCGCTTATAAGCGTAGTACTTAGTTATATAAGCAGAGGCAGCTTTAGAGGCTTTTTATTTCTATAAGTTAGTATAAGAATCTAGATAAGGCTTAGGAGCTTAGGATACTTATATATAAGATGCTATAGATATATTTATGCGTATAGGGGATAAGCTTATGCGTAGATGCAAGGATGTAAGGTAGTAAAGGAGAGAAAGTATATAAGGTAAGAGAGATAATTAATTTTCCCTTTATTATTATTTACGCGCATAGAATAAAGATTAGATAAAGCACGTAACTAATATTACTAAGAGATATTAGGAGCTTAGTTAACGCCTTAACGCAGGGAAATTAAGACTTTGTCTTAACTTCCCTAGGGGGTGTATTGCGTATAATGCTTACCTAATCTTATTGTATTACCTCTGCTGTAATTATAAGGATTAGCAGACAGACATTCTTCTACTCTAATAGAGTAATATATAATCTCCTTTATTACATAGTATTAGATAGTTACTAATTAAATATTCTTTTACTTAATTATATAAACGTCTTATCCTAGCTTAATTCTACCTCTATATATTCTAATCTACTTATCTAGTTTAAAGGCTAACTATAAAAAGAAAGTTAAGACTATAATAAAGAAGCTTAGAGCAGCTAGTCTCTAAATAGATATTAAGAAATATAAGTTTAGCGTTAAATAAGTAAAGTACCTAGGGTTTATTATTAAGGTAGAAAAAGAAATTATAATAGATAAAGAGAAGCTTAAGGTAATCTATAAGTAGTAAGCTCTAACCTTAGTAAAAGTAGTTTATAGCTTCTTAGAATTTATAAACTTCTACTAAATATTTATCTAGAACTTCTTAGGATTAGCTGCTCTGCTTACTAAACTAATAGGTAAGGGGGTTAACTTTATCTAAGGAAAGGAATAATAAGAAGTATTCTAGAACCTAAAGAATATCTTCTATTTAGAACTAGTATTAGCCTATTTTAATCCTAAGCTAGAGATAATCCTAGAGGCGGACGCATCTAGATAGGCAACTAGGGGTATACTTTCTTAAAGAGATAAGGATAGAAAGCTTTAGATAGTAGCGTACTTCTTAGCTAAGAATAATTCTACTAAGGTAAACTACTCTATTTATATTAAAGAGCTCTTAGTAGTAATTAAGTGCGCAGAAGAATAGCATAGTAAGCTTAAGGTAGTAAGACACGTATTAGTAATTACTAACTATAAGAACCTTCTGTACTTTATAACTTCCTAAAAGCTAAGTAAGAGGCACGTTTAATAGTCTAATATCCTAAGTAGAATTAACCTAACGTTTAAATACTAACTAGGTATAAAAAATAGTAGGGCTAACGCTCTCTCTAAAAAGGAATAAGACCTCCTAAAAGACTTAAAAAATAAGAGGGTAAAATTAAGGCATTTCTAACTCTTAATACTAGTAGGCCTAGATAGGGATAGCTAAGGTATAAAAGATCTAAGAGCATCCTTAGCTCCTATAATTAGAGTGCTTAGCGCTAGGGGATTTTTAGAAAATAAAGTAACGCTAGCTTAACTAGTAGAGGAACCTACCCTAATAGAAATATAAGAAAGCGTAAAGAAGGTTAATAATATCTATTAGTAAGCTATATAAACTATTAAAGATAATACTTATAAATTCCTACTAGAGCTAAAGCTTAGCACCTCTCTCTTAGAGTGCAGACTAGACTACTAAAGAAGACTTTTATTTAGAAACTAACGTTAGGTTCTAAACTACCTAGGACTAAGGTTAAAACTATTAGAAGAAGCGCATAACTCCTTATATACTAAGTACTCTAAAAAAAAAGGAACGTATAAGATTCTAGCTAAGGATTTCTTTTAGCCTATAATATTAAATACTATCTAAACCTTTATAAAAAACTATAATATTTATAGAAGGACTAAGCTATAAAGAGAGCTAAAATAAGGACTCCTAAAACTACTACTACTCTTATTAAGAATCTAGAAAGAAATATTTATAGACTTTATTATAAGCCTTTTACTTAGTAATAAGAATTATAATCTTATAGTTATTATAGACTAACTAAGTAAAGGCGTAGTTCTAATTCTACTTCTAGATCTAAGAACTAAGATAGTAATAAAGGCCTTTATAGAAAGAGTAGTAGCGTACTATTAGATACTAGATATAATAGTATCTAATTATAGCTTATAGTTTATTAGCAACTTCTAGGTAGAGTTATATTAGTTACTTAAGATTTAGCAGTAGCTCTCTATAGCCTTTTATTAGCAGATAAACAGGTTAATAGAATAAATAAACGTAGTAATTAAGACTTACCTAAGGGTATTTATAGACTAGAGTTAGTTAGATTAGGCGCTAAAGTATCTGCTAGCTTAGGTTACTATTTATAGTTAAAATGCAACGTTTACTAGAGTTAGCCCTTTCTTCTTATAGCATAGGTATAATATAGAGCTAATTAATCTAGATAAAAAAGAGTAGGCTTTAAGTTATCTTAGGAATGCGTTAGACCTAGAAGTAGCTGCAAGGGCTATAGTAGAGAAGTTTAAAGAAACCTTTAAGTAGGCGTAATTAAACATAGTACTAGTGTAGTAAGAATAAAAACGCTAGGCAAATAAATATAAGTAAGAAGCTCTAATACTTAAAAAAAAAGATAAGGTGTAGCTCTAATATAGTAATTAGTTATTAAGTAGCTAGCTAAGTAAGAAGCTAGATTAGAAGAATAGTAAGTTTACTATAAAAAAGGTAATTAAAAGCTATAATATTAAGCTTAATGTTTTGCCTAGGGTTTACCTAGTATTCTATATTAACTAGATAAGGTTAGCTTTAAATAACTATCTTTTAGGGTAAACTTTAAATAACTCTTAACTAAAGGCTATTATAGTTAATAAAGAAGAGAAATAGAGAGTAGATAAGATTTATACTAAAAGGCGTAGGAAGATTAGCTAAGGGTCCTAACTTAAGTACTAAGTAAAATAAGCAGGTTATATAAATCCTACTTAAAAGCTAGAAATAAACCTTAGTAAGTTAAAAGCTTTAATAAGCTAGCTTAACTTCTTAGCGCCCTATTATTTAAGTTAAGGAATACTACTAGAAGAATTCTAAAGGGACCCTTTAAAAAGGTAAATATAAAGTTAGAGACCCCTTATTAAGAGTTTAAGTTAATAAAGGAGTAAGTAAGGTTAGTAAAATAATAAGTAAAGTAGAGAAGAGGTTTAGAGTAGCTAAGAAAGAATATTAAGACCTATCTACCCTTAGAATAAGAAGGAAGTTAGAGAAGAATAAAAAATATAGTAAGAGCTAGTTTAGGTATACTAAAAACTAAACTAAGATACTATAAAACTAGTAGATTAACTTATTAAGGTATACCTATAGTAAAAGAAGAGCTAGACGTAAAAGTAAAGTATACTTAAAGAACTGCGTATTCTCTTTATAAAGAACTAGGAATTTTATTTAAATATTAGAGAAGGTAGGATTAAAGCGCCTAAGATGCAGAACTTAGTTAGAGCTAGACAGAAGGAATTCTAGTAAGGAGGAGTATAATAAGTAAGTATAAAGAAGAGTCTAAATAGAATAAGCCTATAGGCAAAATTAACTATTAGAGAACTAAAGAAACCTTACTACCTTAGAATAAGAAAGAGCTAGATAAGGCTTAGCAAGAGCAAGAACTTAAGCAAACTAATAAGCTAAATTCTAAAACACTAACACAACTAGCTAGCAAGTATCTAAGCTAATAAAGGAATTACTAAGTACTATTACTCTTAACATCTATATCCTCCTTACTACCTTTAGCTTACTTAGTAATAGACTAAGCGCGCTAAGTAAAGTTAATAAATTAGCTAAGTAAAGTATTCTATATGCTAATAGCCTAGTAGATATAATCCTATATAATATAAACTAGAGCCCTAGGGCTAGACTGCGTAGTATTATTATTAATAATCTTATTAGCCTTACTAACAGCTTAGAGATTAGCGTTAAATACAGCCTTATAGCTATTAGACAAAATAAAGTATTAGACGTTACTTAGCAGAATGCTAGCCTTCTAAGCAAACTTAGCTAAGATTAGGGTCTTATAGTATTAGAGCTTATTAATGTTATATTTATAGAGGGAGATGCGCATAGTATAGTAGGTGCACATAGACTAGAGAGTAGAGCAGGCAGCGCAGAGGTTAGAGGGGTTCTTAGGAGGCAAGTAACTATAGTTAATAGAGGTAGTAAGAGAGGGAGTAGAGTAGTTAGACTAGGGTTCTTACTAATGTAGTTAAATATATTAGTAAAGAACTTATATAAACTAGACTAAGAATAACTTATATAGAATAGTTAAGAGAGCTTATTTTTAGAGCTCTCTTAGAGACGCTTAGAGCTAGACTAAGTATTTAGAGAGGTCTCTAAATAGTAATAGACTAGTAAATAGAAAGGGCTAGTAATAGTGTTTCTACTATACTTATAGAATTACTTAAAGATAGACTAGCTAATAGTAGTGCTAGAGCCTATAGAAGGTCTGTCTAAAGTAGCCTAAAGGTAGAGGGTAGTTTAGCTAGCTAGAGTAGTCTTCTTACCTTTATTAGCCTTAGGCGTTAGCTTTATAGTAATAAGCTTATAGTAGTATAGAGTTAGAGTCTAGGAATTTCTTACCTAAGGCTAGGCAGTGCAGGGAGTTATAGGCGTCTTAGGAGTAAGAGAAGTAAAGCTAGGGACGTCTATTTTAAAGAAGCTAAAGTAAAGTTAAGTAAAAAGAGTTAAGGCAAGAAGTTAAGCAGAGTAAAGAAAGATTAAGTAAAGTTAAAAAAGAGTTAAATAAAGTAGAGTAGAAGAGAAGAAGAAGAAGTTAGATAAAGTTAAGTAAGTAGGTAAAGTTATAAGTAAAGGAGATAAAGAAGGAAACTAAGTAAGAAAAGATAAATAAAGCTATAGAGCTAATAGCTAAATAATTTTATAAAGCTAGTAGTTAGGTATAAGTAAAAAAGGCTACTACCTAAGATTAAAGTTACTATTATATCTAGAGCTTAGATTAGCTATAAAGTAAATAAGTAGTTAGAAAATAGAGTTAGGTATTTATATAAAAACTTCTAGTTATTACTAAAGACTTATAGAAATAAGTCTAAATAAGGATATTTAGAAAATACTTAAGAATAAAATCCTTAGACTAGACTATTACTTTTAATAGTAGAGCTTTAGATAGAGCTCTCTTTATTAGATGTTTAGAGTAGTAGTATAATTAAAGATTATAGTAGAAATTAACTTACTTAGCTAAGAGAGAATGTTTTACTAAATAACTAAGTCTTAAGAGATAGAGGATTAGTAAGGGTATAGAAAAGATAAAGTCTAAATAGATAACTACTAAGGTTACTAAAATAAATCTAAAAAATAATAAAGGATAGCTATAAAGTATCTAGAAGGTCTAAGTAGTTACTAAGATATTAGAAAAGAACTAATTAAGGGTTACTAAGTTTAGAATAAGGCTACTAGGGAATTACTAAGGAAACTAAATAAAAGGCCTAGAGTAAGAAAAGGAGAGTTACTCCTTTAGCCTAAAAGGAGGGGGTAATATAATAGGTAAGCTATATTATCCTTAGATAATATCCTTAGCCTTAGTTAGCACCCTTAAATACTTAGAATACTCCTTAGCTAAGTTCTAGATTAGTCCTTAGCTTAGTAAGGCAGGATAGCTTATCTTTAATCTAGAATAGACTAGAGTAGTACTATTAAGAGCAGATTACTTAGTAGATTATATATATATATTCCTTAATAGCTTAGAGCTTTAGAAGCTCTATTAAATCTTAAGTATTCTTTTTAGACTATAAGCTCCTTAAGCTTAGCCCCTTACAGCTTATTAAATATACTCCTCTAGGTAGGAGCAGTTTTTTATCTTCTGCATAGTGTCCTGTGTTTAATAGTATTTCTTAAGAAAGTTACAGAGGTCTCTCTACGTGCCTATCTTAAATTTATTATACCTAAGGATAAAGCTTCTTTAGTAAGGGCTATAGAAATTAGGGAAAGTTTTATATTTTAGTTAGTTACTATAGCCTGCTATATGCGTCTATTACTTATAGGTTTTTAGGGGATTAGTAATATTATCTTTATTAAATTTCTTAGGGGATTTATTTAGTATGTAAGGTACTGTGGTATTATGTGGGTGTTAGGGGGTTCTTGGCCGACTCGTAATCGAACAGTCTGAAGTAAGATTAAATAGTAACGCAAAATCTCTATGTAACAATGCATCCCTGTAAAAGGAAATCACCTCTGACACCTATCTATACCTATAAAACACGTGATCGCGCCAACGCCACATTTACTAGCCACGTCCTGAACCACGATTGCACCTCGCCGATCACCTGACCACCTATCAACACCCGATCAGGTGTCGTCTTGCCGACACCCCTTTACTACACTACAGTACTTAAGCATAAGAGGTGTAAACAGACTTATTATTCCTTCTTTAAGTAGGCAAGGTAACTTCTTCTTCTTTATCTAAGTTATCTAGATTATATCTAGGTAGAGTTAGTTATTATTCCTATATATTTAGGCAATTCTTAGCTAATTTAAGTGCCCTTTTTAGAGGCAGAGGGTAGAAGGCTTCTTTCTAATAGCCTTTTAGTTATGTCCCTTTTTTCTATAGTTATAGGAAGATTTCCTCCTTTATATAAAGATTAAGAATAGGGTTTTGCTATTACAGACCTTAAGCAGGTCCTTTAGCTTTTCCTTTACCTAGCCTATTAGACTAACTAGTTAAACTAGTATCTATTTTTAAACTGTAGTTAAAAATAATATAATAAGAGAGGGGGGGTAACTAATAAAATATTCTACTTAGCCTTAGCAGCTACTTCCTAGCTACTACTTGATAAGCTTCTTATCTTCCTAAGGTAAAAGACTAAATAATACTCTAATCCTGCATAGGATTGCAAGCACTAAATAGAAACATAAGAGAATAATAAAGTAACTAAAAGATAAGGTAAAAAAAGTAATACTTCTTAAAAGAAAATAAGTATTAATCCTTAATAGAATATCTATAATGCTATATATAAGATTTAATACTAGATTAAATTAGTCCCTTACTAAAAGAGCTTCCTATACTCCTCTTATACTCGCCTTCCTTCCTCCTCTTTCTCTATCTTAGCCTTCTGCTTATCTTAGCCCCTTAATTAAACACCTAACCTTATCCTATAAGCTAGGAGAATTAATATAATTGCAATATTATCTCCTAGCCTTACTTGCTAATTATTATAGTCCTAGGCCTGCGCCTAGTATTTGCATAATAATCTTCTAGTAAGGTAAGCATAGAATTAACTAATTAGAATTAAGTAGATTTACTTATATAAATATACTAAATTCTAATTAGTTAATTAATTATATAATTAAACTAGAGTTATCTTTAGCTAGAACCTTCTTTTTTTATAAGCACCCTTTATAGTACTTATAACTATAGTTACCCTTATAACTTAATTTTAGTTATAACTCTACGCATGCTTATTATTATTATTACTAACGCTATTATTAGTATTATTTACTATGTAAATTACTAATTTCTCTAAGGGTCTTAGCTATTTTTATAGATACTAAGCTACCTTACTTATATGCCTAAGTACTTATATTACTTATTACCTATAGTAAGAAGACTTTTATATATACTTAAGTTATATCTCTTTTATTTATAATAAGTAATCCTTTTACTCTTATAACTACTTAGATATATAAAGTATATTTATTATTTATAGTAGTTCTACTTCTCTTAGGCTTACCTAAGTAAATAATTATACCTTTATATATAGCAAACAGCCTTCTATTCCTATGCCTGCTAGGGTAATTATCTTTAAGCCTAATAAGTTAGGACCTCTCTTTATAACTACCTTAATTACTAACTTTTTTTTAATTCCTTATACTTCTACTTATAGTATTATAATATTATAATCTTATAACCCTATATGCCTATAACTATCTCTTCCTATATAGTAATGCAAAGCAGCTAAAGTGCCTAACCTTATATCTTCTAAGTATAAAAACAGACTATTAGCCCTATAGGCTTTACTATATTTATTATATTATTTTAAGGGTATATAACTAGCTTGCAGCTAATATAGTATAGGAGGTTACTAAAAAAGGGGAGATAGCTGTTAAGTGCTAAAAGAATGTATCTTTATATTTAAAGGTAAAAGGTTAATTCCTAATTAAAAACAAAGGGGAAACTAATAGGTAGAATTCAAAGATCTGAAGAGGAATTACCAAGTTCTCTTTAGAAAGCAAGAAAGATTAGGGGTAAAATTATGTATTCTGTAATAACTGTGTTAACTGCCAGAGGTATTAACTCTTACCTAGCTGCGCTTTTTGTTCCTTTTTCTGTGTATTGTGTATGTAGTTCTGTTAAAGATACCCTGCTTTAAGGTGCCCCTCCTTCCTAAATAGGAAGTTACCTTCTACTACTCTACACTATAAGGGTAATTTTAGCCTTAGTATTTAAGTAATAAAAAGAGATAAAGATAGTAGAAAGCTTTAAGGACTAGTATACTACCTTTATAATAATACTTTTCTCTAGCTTACCTATAAGTAATACTACTCTAGATTAGCAAACTACTAAGTAAAGAATTAGAAATAGCTAGAATTAGATAAGATAGAGGTTTATAACGCTATCTTCTCTAGTCTAAACAAAGCCCTAGGAATAGATAAGCTATCCTTTACTATCCTACGCAAGGCGTATAGTAAAGTTAGCTATATTTTTAACCTACTCTACTAGACTCCTTTTACTATAAAATACTACCTAAAATACTAGAGAAAAGTAATAAGAGTTATCCTCTCTAAGGTAAATAAAAAGGACTACTCTTTACTAAAGGCCTATAAAATTATCTCCTTACTTAATTACTTAGAAAAGGCCTTTAAGAAGATTCTTATAACCTAAATTAGCTACCTAGCTAAAATAAGGGACCTTCTATAGGACACCTAGATTAGAGGAAGAAAACAGAAATTAGTAATTAACGTAGGCCTACTGCTTAAGATAAAGGTCTAAGAGGCTTAGAAGAAAGACTATACTATAGCCCTTCTCTTTCTAGATATTAAAGGGGCCTTTAACTATATAGCTACTACCTAGCTCTTAGCTATATACTAGAAATAAAAACTCCCTTTAAGTCTTATTAGGTAGATAAGGTATTTTCTATTATAGAGATTTATTTAACTAAAGTTTAATAGCTAGACCTAGCTATTAGAAAGAAGTAAGATAGGAATACCTTAGGGCTCTTTTATTTTACTAATTCTATTTCTTTTCTATATTAGAGATATCTATAGGCTAAGGCCTAATACCTTTACCTTCTTATATATAGATAATATTACTATAGGTACTAGTACTACTTCTATACCTAAGCTTAAGAAGATACTAAAAGGAGTTACTATAGGAATTTTTAAAGAAGTAAAGGAAAATACTATAGAGTTTAATATAGATAAGACTAAATTACTCTATGCTTTTAGAAAGTAGCAGGTAATTATATAGACTTTTATAATAGGAGGAAATACTATCTAGCCTAATAAGCTAGTGCGTTAGCTAGGTTTCTTCTTAGACTTAAAGCTCTTCTTTAAGAAATATATTTAAAGGAAGGTAATAATAGCCCTATAGGTATTTACCTAGCTATAATAGCTAGGAAATATATAAAAGGGCCTAAGTATATAAGCTATAAGGCTACTTTATACTACTTATATTAGTTCTATTACTAACTATAGAATTCTACTCTAGTAGAGCTAAAAGAAGAAGTCTCTCCTAAAGGGCTACTAAATACTATAAAACTAGGCTTTTAGATAAATACTAACATTAGGAGAAGTTCCGCGAGCTCTGTGCCTAGAGGCTGCCCAGAGCTGGCCAAAGGCGCTAGGGGCTGACACGAGTCTAACACAGGTCTGCCTTAGATACTAAGGGCGCCCTATCTACCTAAGGCAAGGTAGGTCGTGTCTCTGTCCTATCTATAGCGCCGTAGGCACCCTCTAGGCAGTACTAGGCAGCTACGGGCGCCGTAGGCAGCGCTAGGCAGCCTCTGGCGCCGTAGGCAGGCCTGGGCAGCTATTAGCGCCAAAAACAGTCGTAGGCAGATAAAAGTAAAAACTTAAAACTTAAATAACTCTTTTTCTAATAGGCAGAAATAGCTAAGAACTTCAGACGCGTGTAGAAATAATATAAAGAATAAGAATATAAAACAATATTTTTACTATTTATAGGTATACTAAATATAGAAGCGTGTTGTTTATAAATAAAACATTTCTATATTTAGTATACTAAAAATAGTAATTTTATAAAAGTTATTTATTTTAAAAATAAAGACTATTTCTTTTTCTATTTTTGGTACTATTTATAGCACACTAGAACGTTACAGCCTATTTAATTATTAGAGATCTTCTTTTAAATAAATAAAGATTACGTGTAAAATAAGCTAAAAGCTTTATAAAAATAAGACTTTTTTAATTAGATATTAATATTTCTAGTCTTTAGTATTTTATAGTAATTTTATATGCTAAGCCCTTTATTCGCTAGAGCTCTAGCACGCTAAAACAATAACGTTTATTAAATATTATTATTTTAAAGTAGCTAAACCTGCTTTTTTTACTTAGGAGACTTACGCGTTATACCGCGTAAATTACGCTAGGCGTATAGAGCTATTAAGTCTACCTTAGAGATATACTCTATATCTAAACTTACTACTCTATTATATAGTATTAATTAACCTTAATTAACTCTTACGCTAAACCTATTTAGTACAATTTCCCCTACTATAGAACCTGCTAGATTCCTTTAGATTTTAAAAGCCCTAAATTTCCTTGTTCTAAACCTGTAATAATATCTAGATAATTAATAGCTAACAAAAAGTTATTTAAGGTAGCATTTAGTGCCCTAGAGGTGCCCTAGAGGTGCCTAGCGCTGCCCACGGCGCCCGTGGCAGGTTAATACTGAGATACCCTACGCCCGGACCTGCCCACCTGCCTAGCGCTGCCTACCCTGCCCAGACCTGCCTTTAGCGCCTTTAGCGCATTTGGCAGGTTTGAAAAATCTCCTAATAAAGAGCCTTTAAAGGCTCTTCTATTAAAGTAATAGAAATTAAAGCTGTAATGCTGCCTATTAGCCTAAGGGTAGAGAAACTCTACTACTAATATACTATTAGGACTTAGGTATTTAAAGATAACTATTCTATTTTTTAGAAATCCTACTAGTATAATAAGCTATAGTTAACTACTTACTTAGACAGCTTAGCTAGAAGGGTACTAGATACTTAGGGGCTTAAAAGGATCTCTATTCTACTAGTAAAACTATAGATAAAGCTAGTAAGTACCTATGCTAAGGTAGTTATCTTAAAGAAATTAAAATTAGAGATAGTAAAAGATTACTAGGAATAGCTTTAAGGCCTAAAATAGATAACTACCTCTCTTTCTCTTCCTTCTTCTTCCTTCTCTAAGATAATCCTAGTCTATATAGATAGCTCTAAGAAAGGAAAAGACGTAGTAGTAAGGTTTTATTAGGTTACTATTAAAAGGAAATATAGTTAGGTAATAAACTTTAACCTAGGATAAAGGTTAGAAATTTTAAATATAGAGCTTATTACTATCTATAAAGCCCTAACGTCTCTAAAAGAGTAATAGGTAGTCTATAAAGATATCTTTATCTTTATAAATAGCTAGGTAGTACTTAAAAGACTCTAAATAGTATCTTTAATAGGAGAATAAAGAATCTACTATAAGATAACTTAACTCTATAAATACCTTAGCTAAAATAATAATAAGATTTCCCTTACCTAGGTACCTAGATATAAAGAAGTTTAAGGAAATAACTACGCAGATAGGCTAGTAAAGGCTAGCTTAGAGAGAATAGTAAAGGACCTATTAGCCTCTTTAAGCTTTCTTAGAATAGAGGCTAGAAGTAACCTCCTAATAATATAGAAACAGAGTTAGTAAAAGGTAAAAAAAAAGAAAAAGGAAGAACCTACTATTAAAGTATATAAGATAACCTACCTATTTCCTTAAAATAATAATACTTCTCTACCCTTAGAAGAATATAATTAGCCTATATATAGCTTAAGATAAAAAAAGGCTTTCTTAAGTAATTCTCTAAAGCTATAAGTAAAGATAATAAGGTAGAATACTTTAGAAACTATAAGGCTATCTAATTTCTAAAATACCTGCTATTAGCCTATAAGTACTATAGTAAATAAAGAGAGAAACTTAAAAGAAAGCTTAAACAGTAACCTAAACTAGTAACTCTCTTTAATATAGTTAAAAAAAAGAAAAGCGTTATCTACCTTTTTATAGGATACTTAGATTATAACTTTAAAATAGCTTTTAGTATCCCCTCTCTTACTTACCTAAAAACTAACCTTTTTATTACTTTTCTTTTTCTACTTTTTTCTTATTTCTTCTTTTTTTTTATTACTACCTACTTTACAGTTACCTTTATTTTACTATACACCCCTATACCTACTACTCCTATTAAAAGTAGAGATTCTCTCTCTCTTTAGGATATTTATCTTAGATATTGCCTAAGAAGTAATAGGAGCCTTTTAAGGCCTTTTAAAATAACATAAAACGCAAAATATAGAGACCTTTTACCTTTTTCTACTCCTTTAGCTTTTTAGCTATTTCTGTTTATTTTACCTACTATAAAAAGACTCTAGAAAAGAGAGGCTAGTAGGATAGATAGGCGCTCTATAGCCCTAGAGGCTATATAAGTATTATTATATTTAGCCTAAAGATAGATACTTATAATATAAATAATTAAAAAAAAGCTATTATTTGAATATTATAACAAACCTCTTATAAGTATCTTACACTATAATAAAAGCTTCTAATAAGCTAACTCTAGATATCTAAATATCTAAATAGGATATCTAGTATCTAAATTAGATATCTAAATAGCTAAATAGGATATCTAGTATCTATATAAGGATCTAGTATCTACTAGATATCTAATAGGTATTTAAGCTAAAGGAGGAAGTAATATAGATAGAAGGAGATAGTAGTTATAGAAGTTTAATTAATTAGTCTATCATATAAATCTTTTAATTAACCCGTTGAAATTACTCTATTTTTAACAGTTACTAGTAATAAGAAAAGGAAGGTTTCCTAGTTTTAGATCTAGTAGAAGTCTTTCTATAGTTCTAACCCCTTATTATTATATTAAAGAGTCCTTAGCTAGTTCCTTTTTATTATAAATATTTAAGAGTAAGAAGCGCTTAGTACTCTTAAATACTTTTAGAATAGTAAGGTCCCCTAGGTTACTAAGGTCTATCCTAATTTTATAATCTAACCCTCCTTTCCTTCTAGTATAGATAGTAGTTCTAGGCCTTTTAAAAGAAAAAGTAAAGAGAATAAGATTATAAGAGGGGTATAAGAATAAAAACTACGTATTCTTTTATTTATCTAGCTAAATACTAAGTTCTTAAATAAGAATAAAGTCTATTCTTCTTATAAAAATAATTTCTAGCAGGGTTTGCTATACTTTTTATCTTTTACCTATATTATTTTATAAGAATAAGATTTCTCTTCTTTATTTAAGAGCTACTTTATCTAGGACCTCTGTGCTAGTATAGTTATTCTTTAGTTATTCTACTATTAAATAACTATAGGGGTAAAGTCTACTTCTCTAGTTCTTAGTACTAGCCTATAGCTATATCCTAAACTAGTTACTAGATATAGTCTTTAGTAGTTTACGCAGGTAGCTATCTAGTATTTATAAGCCTTACCTATTAGCTTATACTTTATATAGCTAGTATAGTCCTTTATAGCATATACCTTTAGATAGTATTTATAGTATTCCTTTACTCTATAGGCTTTTATATAGTATCTAAGTTTATAGTATTTTTTATACTAAGTCTTCTTTATAGTAAAGTAGTATTTTAAGAGAGATACTCTACTTCCTGCTATTAAAATTTATTTCTACTATAGTAGTTAGTTACGTTATTCTTTATTTTTAATAGTAAAGATTATTAAGGTAAATTTCTAACAGGTAGGAAGGCTATTTATCTTTATCTCTTCTAGTTTATCTTTTCTTAGAAGCTAATAAGGTTATCCTTTAATAAAGATATTATTAAAGGCCTTAATTCTATTCTTTAGTGCCTATATATTTTAAAAAAAGCTATTATTTATATATACTCTACATACTACTAGAAAAGCCTAGTCTTTTTATTTTTATATACTTAAGCAGGTAGGTTATAGGGCTTATTTCTAAAACTCTATATACTAGAGAAGGTAGTCTGCGTTATAGCCTTTTATTATTATAAAGATAAGGTTCTTTTTAGCTAAAATACTAATATTTACTATTATATTCTTTCTTAGGATAGTATTAATTATATTCCTCTATACTAGAGGGTTTACAGCCTCCGCTACTGTTTTATCTTCTACTAGAATAATAAGTTATTTTTCTTATACCTTTTTTTTTATTACTTTAATACTGCCTTATTTTATATAGAAGAAATTTATATAAGGGTAAAAGTAGAAGTAGGCTAAGTTATTATATTTTTACTAACTACTACTATATAGAATTTAGTCTAAGTATTTACTAGGGTAGAGGTAGAGGTAGAAGTAGAAGAGTTAGAAATCTAAACTCTTTCTATTTCTATATAGTTTTAAAATACCTCTAGAAGATCTAGTAGCTTATCCTATTCCTATTTAGTATCTACTATTACTACTACCTAGATAACTAAGTTCCTTACTATTTTAATTACCTCCTTTAAAGAGCTTACCTCTAGTATTATTATTACTATTAGTAGAGAGAAGTAAAATACTAAAGCTAAAGTAAGAGTTAATTATAGTAGTAGTCTATATAGCTGTAATTCCTTTATTAGAGACTATTATTTAATTATCCTTTTCTTTACTTTATTAAAGTTCTAAGTTAGTTTAGTTAGCTAGGTAGCTAGCTTATTATCTAAACTAGAGCTAGATTACTTAGATTTAGAGTCTAAGATTAGTAGGGGAATAGAGTAGGTAGATATTAGTTTAGTAGTTATAGAAGTAGTAGTAGTAGTAGTAGTAATAGGGATTAGCGTAGAAGAAGAGGCTAAAGCTCTTTTCTTACCTTTATATCTTCCTAAGACGTTTATGCTACTCTTTAGGAGAGTAGACATTATTTTTTATTATTTTTATTATTAGTACCCTCCTCTTTTATTTCCTCCTCTTTTAATAAGAAAAATAAATAAAAAGGATATAAAATAGAAAGAAATAAAAGACTACTTTTACTCTAAAAGAGTTACCTAGTTTCTAATAGCTATACTAGATTTAAAAAATAAAAAAAGTGTCTTTATTTTACTTATTTATCCTTCCTTCTACCCTTACTAGCCTATCTAGTAGACCTCTAAGGGCAAGATTAATATTAGAATACTAGGAAATAGAGTTAAAAGGCTAGGTTATTAAAGAAAAGTTAAAAATTATTATTTTTAGTTATTTTAGTATTATAGTAGTATTATTAGATTAGATCTTTAATAAGATAAAATAAGATTGCAGGGGGTAGTCTATGTAAGAACTTAAAAATTCTTTAAATAGAAGAACTAATGTAAGGCCCCTAGCTTTGTGTAGCCTTAGGCAGGTACTTTATGTTACCTCTAAGTACTCTATATATATTGTTTATTCTGAAATATCTAATATATTATTAGATATTTACCCCCTTTTAGTTATAGTAGCTTAAGTAGGAATAAACTCGAGCCCTTATAACTAGCAGGTTTATACTAGGCTATACGCTAAAGCTAGAAGCCTAAAAGAGCTATAGGAGTTAAATTTAAGTATTTTAGGTGTGCTAAGATAATTAGAGATAGATTTAGGGCGTAGGGGGCGCTAGATTAAGTAGGTAGGGGGGTTTTAAAGTTTATTTATAATCTTAAGTTAGCGTTATAGTACTATAGTATTAGAACGTTAATAATAGTAAATACAGTATATTAAATAAATAACTAAGAGTTTTACTCTCTTAAACACCTATAATTTAGCTTATAAGATAATCTAACGTAGTATATAGTAAAAGTAAGTATAAGGCGGTTACTTAGGCAAGTAGTTAATAATTAGGTAATAGAGATAGAAGAGATAGTATTGCAGGATAGATAGTTAGAACTAGTCTAATATAGATAAGACGAATTGCTAGTAAGCCTAGCTTACACTAATTTAGGTATATATACGTAATTCTACGTAACCTAAGGTCTACGTAATCTATCTGCACCTTCCCTAGGTCTCTATAACCTTAGGGGTCTTATAGTAAGGAGTAATATTTCTCTTCTCTACTATTAAAAGCTATTAGATGTTTAGAACTTAGATTGCTTGCTGTCTTTAATCTAGATGTTAGGGAAACTAAAGATAAAACAGTAATATTATAAAATATAGTCTAGCGCTGTAAATTAACCTTTAAGTTTTTAAAGGTAGGACGATTGTAAAGAAGAAGACTAAATAAACCCTATAGCTTAATTTAGCAGTTAAGAACACTAAAGTAATTAAGGAATAGGCCTAGTTGCGGGACGTATATTAGTAGGTATTAAACACTATTAGCATTTGACGTAGATAATTAAACATTCTCATGTAAGTCTAAACAGACTTTTAGATAGAATTGAGAGTCTGAGGTGCTTCGCATTTGTTGCCACCTATGCTGCATATCTACATACAACGTTTATTATTACAAGATATTGGGGGAAAAGACCTAGGTATCCCCAGCGTTTGACACAGCATTCTGATTTTCCGGTTCCTGCAGCACGTCAATATCTACCTGATCTTCATCCGTGATATCCTCTGTCGCTGGCTCATCAGTCTGCGGGCCTGAGAACATCTGTGCCCGCATTTGTTGCTCATCTTCAATCTGCCTGGCGGCCCAGCCCTTCCATTGCTCCCAGCTCTTGTCCTCGAGCGCCATTCCGATCTCTAGCGGTCCCTTGCCGAAGTATGCGCCAACGTGTAATGCTTCCTCTTTGGCGATGCGCCGCCGTATATCCTCGAGATGACGGTGCTTGTAGAACTCGCGGCGGGCGGCATCGTACGCGGAGGCGCGGGAAAGGCCCTTGTTCTTCATGAGCCACATTTGGCGTTGGACGACGCTGGAACACGTATCAGTTCCACTCCTTCAGTATCGTTCCTACTTGACAACCCACCTCTCTCCGTCCAGCTGCTTCCCCGCCTGCACGATTTCTTTCCAGTCGTAGCGTTTGGAATCATTCCCGCTGTCCTCCACTACTAGTCTCGGACGCGCAAGCTCCCATGGGTGGTCTCCAAAGAATTCTGAGCGCAGCTTGTCTTCCGGGTAAACTATGGGGAGAGGCTGGAACATCTTGCTGGCTTTCCTTACACCCCGCACCCGAGGTGCCCTCTGGATAGGCCGGGCGAGCGTCTCGCTGGGAGGTATGTCGCCTATAATGTTGTACCATTGTGGGAGGTGGGGGAATCGTCTCGATTCGACAAGGGCGAGAGCGGTTTGGCGGACGCGAAGCGGGCGGAAATCGTAGCGGCCCATGGCGGGCGGGGTGACGTGTACTGAGGCGCAAGATTGGAGGGTTATCGCATCAATGGGAGGTACTTTGGGGGGGAGTAGGGTTGTATATAGAGCGCAATTGGTCGTGGTGTTGACTTTCCAGATGTCGAAATGGCGGAGAAAAAGCTTGGAGGGCGCGGGTGGTCTTGGCACTCACCACCAGCGAGAAAGTTTTTGGGCACGATACGCGACCTCACATGGTCCACAGCGCCACCCCTCACGTCCTCGAATGCTGTCAATGGCTTCGTCCTGATCTTCCCGATCGGTCCCTCCAATGGAAATACACCCTCGAGGTCCGCGCTGACACAATGCCCGCACGCCCATGTCCCTCTTCCGCACCCTCAACCGGACGACGAGCACGCCAGCCCTCGCATTTCTATATCCTGCGCTGCACAAAATCGCCATAAACCGCTCACCGCAACTCCCTGCACCAACCTCGGAACAGATTGACACCTTCTTTGTGCAGGCCCTGGTACAGGCGTCGTCATGTGAGAAACATGCCAGGCACATGTCCACGTATCGCGATATACTACCCAACACATTAAGCTGTCTCAAGGCGCGACGGAAAGGCTTGCTGAAAAACAATGAAAGGCGGGAGTTGAAGTCGACAAAAGCATGGAAGAAGGACGGTCCAATGGGAAAGGTCAAGCAGTTTGCGAAGAAGGAGCTGCAGGCACTGGTGGATTACTATGGGATACAGCTGGAACCCGAGCCTGAAGAGGATGAAGTAGACAGTGGACCGCTGGTCTACAATGTGGGAAACGATCACCAGCCCTGGCCCGTCCGCGAAGAAATACACGCAGAATACATTGCAGCATTACAAGAACTGCTGAAGAATGAGCAAACACCTCATGAGCATATTTACAGCTGTTACAAACGTCTTCCAGCCCCAGGTGTGGTCTATCTCCCTATTAAGACTATTCGCAGGCTCCTCCACCATCTATCCATCGTCGAACGCGCCTCCCAAGAGTCCATGCAGCGCTTCCTCTCCATCCTTGACGACATGAAGAACGCCCACATTCATATCGTTCGCTCAGAGTGGACCACGGCCATCTACTTTGCCGGCCGTTGTGTCGGCAAGGTCTCCGCCGAAGAGCTCCAATCTGCCCTCTACATGTGGCGGGACATGGAAAAGCGCGCTGGAGTGCGAGGTGGGCTAGTAACGCTCAATGTGCTCTTCGATGTCGCCGTCAGGGCAGGAAAATACACACTCGCTGAGATGTTTCTAAAGGAGCTGTTAGCACGCAAGCTCAAGGTCCATCGTCACTTCAGGGTCTCGTTGCTCTACTACTACGGCGTCTTGCGGAACGGCGACGCCGTGAGGAGTACATACCAGGATCTCGTTACCTCGGGCGACGTTGTGGATACGGTTGTCATGAATGCTGTCATTGCAGCTTTGATCCGTGCTGGTGAGCCTGCGGCTGCCGAACACGTCTTCGAGCGGATGAAGCGATTACACGCACAGAAGGCGGCAGAGTACCAGAGGCTGCTTCCTCGCGATTGGCGCAAACGTCGCAGTCTTGGGCTTCATCTTACCCACGAGAGCATGCGTCTTGCTGAGACAGCTAATAAGAAACAGCATACAGAACTGCAGGACGTCGCACCCATAGCCCCAGACTCGCGGACTTATGGGTTGATTATCCGTCATCATTCATCTACTGCGGGCAATATCGACCGCATGAACGAGCTGCTCGAGGAGATGCGACACAATGAAGTTCCTATCGATGGCACCATCTTCATTGTTGTCATGTACGGCTTCTCTTCCTATGGCGGAGTGCGGTACTCGTCATGGACACGCGACAAGCTCGAGCCCCTGTGGAGTGCGTATCTAAACTCCGTGGAGACTGGGGTGCAGCGAACGTGGTTCTCGAGCATGAGTGTCATTGTCGCCCTCAAGGCCTTCAGAAAGTGCACAGATGCGGAGCGCACGCTCAGGGCTTGGGAGGAGGTACGACGGGTGTGGGAACCCACTTCTACCGAGAAGGAGGATGTTGTTCGCGCGCTCAGAGAATTGGTGCCTGATCATGCATTTTTCAAACCCTCGAAGGGTTGGTAGAGGAGTGTACAAAGCATATATGAAACATATGTATTGAGTTGCCAATGTATACAAAGACGTAATCATTAACCTGATTTGTATATGAGACATTTCGGTTGTCGAGTTAGTGCAGTGCAAGCAACGTAGATGGTGGCACTGGTGGGAGAGTCGATATTTTCCAGCCAGTGGCTACACCATGCACTCCTCTTTACACTACTTCCCATATAGACTATAGGAACGGATGGAGGATTCCATCGTGATTCCGTATTCCGATATCTTTACATTCCGATTCCGATGAGGTCACCTGATTAGTTGATTGGGGTCGACTGTTTAGATAATCGGCACAGGGCATGTAACCTTTGTATGCTTACATGCACCCAAAGAGAACCACTACGATACCTCCTTTCGACACATTCTCCACTGTTGTATATTCCATTGCTCAATATGCGACTTGAAAACTGACCCCCACTAGAGCCGAACAATTACAGGGACGTGGTTGAATTTCTAAAGTGGGGGG